>CM033738.1:34878569-35478569 GCA_019671005.1 Hibiscus mutabilis
ACGACATCTTCATCAATCAAGCAAAATACATCAAGGACATGCTCAAGAAGTTTGTCTTGTAGAATGTGAAACCTCAAGCCACTCTAATAAGTTCTTCCACAATGCTTGACAAAGATGAATGAGGTAAGTGTGTAGATTTAAAGCTTTATCTTTCTATGATTGGATCTTTGTTTTATCTTACTGCAAGTAGATCCGACATTATGTTTAGTGTTTGCTTCTGTGCTAGCTTGCAAGCTAGTCCTAGAGAATCACACCTTATAGCCGTTAAGAGAATCTTTAGGTACCTTAGACATACACCTTGTTTAGGTCTTTGGTATCCTAGAGAGTCTTCCTTTAACTTACATGCCTTCTCGGATGTGAATTATAGGGGTTGTAAGATAGATAGAAAAAGTATCTCCGGTACATGTTAATTCCTAGGTAGTATTCTAATATCATGGTTTTCTAAGAAGCAAAATAATGTAGCATTATCTACCACCGAGGCAGAATATATATATGTAGGGAGTTGTTGTGCTCAAGTCCTTTGGATGAAGCAACAACTCTTAGATTATGGAATTGGTGTAGGTACCATCCCCATTAGGTTTGACAACACTAGTGCTATTTGTCTCACTAAGAATCTCATCCAACATTCTAGAACCAAACACATAAAAATAAGGCATCATTTCATTAGAGATCATGTCTTGAAAAATGATTTAGTTCTAGAATATGTAGACACCTTGAACCAATTAGCGGATATTTTTACCAAGCCATTAGACAAAGAGCGTTTTTGGACTCTTAGGAGAGAGTTAGGCTTAACCAACCTTCCATGACCCTTAGAGTCTCTTTTGGTCCTAAAAATATGCTTAAATTTGTTTGATTGATTGCTTTTGTGATTTTGCTCCTATATACATATATGCTTTTTGCTAGGGGGAGTATGCATCTATTTATGCTAATACATGATGTTTTCATATCATTCACATGCATTTCGATTTGATTAAAAATTGAATTTTGGAGCAACATGCAGCCAAAATTGACATTTCTGGTACAAGCGTATCGATACGGTGTTCCGTATATCGATATGGGCCATTTACAATCGTTTCGGTACAGGCTTACCTGTATCGGTATGGGTTGAGTATCGAAACAGCTGTACAAGCGTTTCGGTACTCGGTTCGATACGCCATATTGGCATATTGGTACGCGTTCACGCTGGGCAGTTTTTAAAGGCTTTAAATGAGGGTTTTTCACTTTAACTCAAATACCCTTTTTCTTAAAACCCTAGATACAAAATTCTCTATAAAAACCTCTCAATCCCTCATATTTTCCCACACAACTCTTAAAAATTCTTGAGGGCTTTTAGTTTTACATCAAACCCAAGCTACAATCATCATGTTTGTGCATCCAGATCACTTCATTCATCCTTAATCTCAACTTCAACATATAAGCCCTAACCTTTTTCTTTTTAATTTTTGTACATATATATACACTGTCTTTGTACTATAATCATAGATTTAGAACCTATATAGTATAGTTTTCAAAATTTTGTAAAAACTTTTTCAAATCTGAATTTTTTTTATTCGAATATAAAATTATATCGTATAATTTTTTAACATTGTTTTTCAAGTTTTTCTTTACCAAAAAAATTATTTTTAAACTTGTATATGTTTTTAAACTATATTGTATAGATTTTTGACAATACCTTGATTATTGGATTAATTTTTCGATCAAATGTGTTGATTTATGCATACATCATTTTTGGTTTGATTTTGTTTTAAGATTATGGCCCCTAAGAAACGAGCACGAAATGACATTACCTCTACTTCACATCCTCCTTGTTCTCTTCACGATCATATTGTTAATAGACCCAATCTTACCCACATTTATCAAAATTGTTTTAGTGAACCTCAATTTCCAGATGCCATGGAAAATTTTAAAGAATACCAAAGTTACAAAATTCGCCCCGAGCGTGTTACTTCAATCCTATTTTTATCCTCCGAAAGATTTCCATTCACATATCTTCATTTAATGCATAATTGGAAATTTATGAGTTTTTTATGTATACCTGGGATTTTATACAGAAATCTTGTTTTGATCTTCTATTCCAACGCTCGGTGTATTTACAACGAAAAACAAACTTTGGTCATTGCAATTAAATCTTACTTAATGGGTAAGAAATTTTGAATTGATTCAAGTGTCTTAGCAAACTTTTGGGTCTTGAGGATACGGGAATAGATGATGAGGCCGAGTTAAGGCATGTCCTTAGTTGTTCAGTGATCGTTCTTGATGCCCATGACCGCATCTTACACCTCATGATCACTTGGTGGTTTCGTCCATCTGGTGGGAAATACTCTACCATCCGCCAAGTTGATGATTTTTGGATTCGATGCTTTCGTGAGGAGAAGCGACCCAACTTGCTCAAATTATGTTCTCTGAGATCGTCTTTCTTGTCCAATATCACCACACCACCTTGGTTACATCCTTCACTTATGGCTCAGCTTTGAGCTACATCTTTCACAAGATTGGTATTGATTGTTCATACTGTCTTACAGAACATCTCATGGATCCCATTGATGAGCGTTCTCTCTGTCATGCAAATTTCACCTACTACAATAGAGAATGGATTCGGAACACCAACCTTTCGAGTGGTGTACAACCCGATCTGGTGGTGGCTCCTCACGACGCTCCTATTTCATAAGCTCCGGTGGCCCAACCAAATCATGATGCTCTCATGGCTTCCCTCAATGAGAAGTTCACCTATTTGCACACCACCATGGACTCCAAATTTGCCACGATAGACACTCGCTTCACATTCTTGGAGGAAAAGGTGATGGCCATTGAACATCGCCAAAAATCTATGGACATCACTCTTACCGCCTTTCATGGTGAACGGCGTCAATCCCATGGACCTCAAGCCACAAATGATGATGAGGATGAGGATGAAGAAGATGAAGATGATGGAGACGATGGAATGGATTCTTAGGCACTTTGAATTACATATCATATCATATTAGGACTATTATGCACCTATGTTTTTATGTTCTTATGAACTCCTATGCTTTGTTATTGCTTTGGTATTTGGTTTATGTTTTTAGGATTTGAGTTAGATTAAACTATGTTGCTATAATTTGAAGTTAAATGCTTATGTTGCTTATTTAATTGCTTAGAGTCATTTGATTATCTTTAATATTTTTCCCGATTGAATTGATTTTGATCTAACAAAAAGGGGGAGAAAAGTTAGCCAAAATTTTTGAAATTTTTTTTAGTCTTAAATTAAGGGGGAGTTTTCTAAAGATACTTAAAAATTTTCACTTTGGTTTTGTTATATCAAAAAGGGGGAAACTGTAAAACCTATGTTTGATTTTGATATAACAAAGTGTTTAAGGACTATTTTTTAAAAGAAAATAAATTTTTAAGTACTCAAAAGTCTCACAAAATGACAAGGAAAAGTTTTCCAAAGTTATAGACTTAAACCCAAAAATTTTCTAAGTGTTTCAAGCCAAAAATACACAAATAATCCCAGGCGTATCGATACACCCCTTGGTGTTTCGATACGGTTTTTAGCTATTGGAATTTGTTTTTGCAAAGCGTACCAATATGGCTTAGCCTGTTTCGATACGACCTTCATATTGATTTGGAAATTTAATCCTTGCGTTTCGATACGTACAACCCGTTTCGATACGGCCTTCAATCTGGGAAAAGTTTTTAAGCTTAGCATTTCGATACAACTCACACATGTTTCAATATGTTCTAAAATCTGTGTTTAAGAAACTTATACTCGTTCCAATACGGTACACCATGTTTCAATACGGTTTGAAATGAATTTAAGAAATTTCGAATCGTACCGATACGAAACCCTCTGTATCGATACAGTTTGTCATGATCTTCAAAGATCTTTGCATTAAATTTTTCGACCGTTACTTGTCAGTTATTGGAATCCCCAAAATTTAAAAATTCGTTAAACCCGTATTGATACACCTCTAGGCATACTGATGCATTTTTTATCCAAGATTCTAGTGAGCAAAACTCGTATCGATACGGTATTGACGTTTCGATACGACCCCCATTTTGCACTATGACTGTTTTGATACGCCCTTACGCGTATCGATTCACTTTCCAAAATAGCTATATTTTTGTTGTAACAGGTATCGATATGGGCATTCGTGTACTGATACGGTTGTTCACCAAACTGCATTTATTGCGGGAAAGATGGCCCCCAACGGCTCTTTGATGACTTCAACCATCCAAACGGCTGGAATTCAATAAGAGGGTATAAATACAAGTCTCCAATGCAACAACAACAACTAATGAAACTCCATTGAACAACATTCAAGTACTCAAGCAAAATCCAACCCTTGTGCTCAAGAAGTCAAATCCTTGTACCCAACTTGTGTAATCCATTGAAATCTTTTTATTTCAAGTTTGGGGTTGAGTGTTCTTGTAAATTGGGCAAATATTTACCTTGTGAGGGTTTTTATTCATTTGCCATTTCTTTCTTTGTATTCCATAGTGAATTGTTCAAAGCTTTGGGTAGAAAGCTTGAACTTGTAAGGGTTGCCTCCTAAGCCTAGAAAAGGGGAAGAATTTCATAGTGAAATTGGTTGAAAATCCTTAGTAGGAAGCTAAGGTTGTGGAGGTAGAGCTTGTTAGAAACTTGAACCACTATAAATCATTGTGTCCCATTGTCTATCTTTTCCAATTTGCTTCTAAACTTTTAAAATAGCAAATTCACCCCCTCTTGGCCAACATCTACATTGATTGATCATCCTAACAGTTAGAGAACGACATATTGGACTGACCTGCTATGAGCATGTTTCTTGGATTACTATGTGATAGTCACAACCTTGCTTACAGTGATAACTACATGTATGATCCTCGGACTTGAGATCATCATCATTTTAACATCGTGAGTGACATATGGATATGGTTGATCATGATAGGATTTGTCTCTCCTACATAATAGGAGTAATATCGTAGGCCACTTGATTGAGTGAGACTAGAAATAATGGCCATGCTCGAATAAGTTGATATGAGATATCATAGTTATTCGTTTATAATAGTCTACTCAAGATATCAAGAAATAGAAGATGGAATATACAAGTGTGATTATTCAATGATTTGTGTCCAATCTAGATATAAGGACAAAAGGATGTAATACATGAAAAGAGTTAATCACGAAAAGGTTATGTCGAATCATGATTTCTTTTAACTTAGGTGACAATGACATATTGCTAGATGTCACTCATTGTTTGTAATATTAGAAATGTTCTAATATTTACTACTAACGTTACAAAGAACCTACTGAGTCACACTCACGGTTGAAATGAGCATATATTAAACGAATTATATATGTACAAATTTATTGTACATAAATTTAGTTAAATTAATATATATTTGATATATATAATTTAACTATTTGATAAATATTAAAAGAAAATAATTATTGTAATTATAACTCTTTTAATATATAAATAATATAATTTGCTTTAAATTAATATATATTAAAATCCTAATTAAAGTTGAATTGAGATTATAGATATTATATATATATATATATATATTAATATCCTAATTAAGTTAAATTGGGATTATATATATTAAAATCCTAATTAAGTTGAATTGGGATTATATATATTAAAATCCTAATTAAATTAAATTGAGATTATATATATTTAATATATATATATATTGAAACTCTAATTAAAGTTAAATTATAATTATATATATTAATATACATTGATAGTATCAGATCGGGATCCTCGATTCACTTCCAAGTTATGGAATTCTTTACAGAAAGCTTTAGGAACCAAAACAAACCTTAGCACGACATTCCATCCTCAGTCAAATGGTCAATCAGAAAAAGTGATTTAGATTCTTGATGATATGCTCCAAGCTTGCATAATCGATTTCAGGAAGAATTGGGAGAAATCCCTACCTTTAGCAGAATTTGCTTATAACAACAGCTATCAGACCTCCATTAAGATGGCATCTATTGAAGCTTTATATGGAAGAAGGTGTAGAACTCCTTTGTGCTGGTCGGAATTGGGTGAAAACAAAGTTTTAGGACCTGAACTCCTAAGAGAAACATAGAAGCAAGTACAGGTTATTCACAGTAGATTGAAATAAGCCTTTGATAGACAAAAAGCTTATGCTAATATTAAAAGGAGATATGTACAATTTTGTGTAGGAGATCAAGTATTTTTAAAGGTATCTACATGGAAAAAGATTTTTAGATTCGAAAGAAGAGTAAAGTTTAGCCCCCGATTTATTGAACCCTTCGAGATTGTTGAAAGGATCAGTTCTATTGCTTACCGATTAGCTCTTCCTAACGAATTCAACAAGATCCATAATGTATTCCACGTCTCTATGCTTCGCAAATACCATTCTAACCCATCTCATGTACTTAAACCTGATGATGTAGAAATCAATCCAGATCTGTCTTACGAAGAGGAACCAGTTCAAATTTTAGATCGTGAGGTTAAAAGACTTCGTAATAAAATAGTCCCTCTTGTTAAAGTTCTATGGTGAAATCATAATGTTGAAGAAGCCACATGGGAACTGGAGTCGGCTATGAAAGATTAGTACTCACATATGTTTTCCCCAGGTAAAAATTCGAGGACGAATTTCTTTTAAGGGAGGGAGAATTGTAATACCCTAAACCTTGGCTTAGGAGTATGTTATGAGTTTTGTTATATCAATTTGACTAGAGTCATTAAGTATTAGAGTAATTTATCATTCTCAGGACTAAAATTAAAGTTTGAAAATGCGGATAGCTAAATGTAATAGTGACTAAACCGAAAATATGTGTTAACTCCTAGATTGCATGCAAAAAAATAAAACCTATATGGCCTTGATGATGTGTCGATTAGAAAGAGTTGGCAAGTGTAGGGGGAATTCGGATGAAGGGAATTCAATCCCAAAATTTCTAATCATCTTTTTCTCTCATAAATAAACTGAAACAAAGAGTGATAGGAAAGAATCCATTGTTGACTATATTAAGCTATCTTGATGCTTGGATCGAATGGCTTTTTATTAGAAGATAATCTCTTTTTGTATGTCCTTGTGAATTTTGCTATCAATTTGATGGTTTTATATGCCATGAAACTTTGATCTTCATTGTTTGAAGAATTTGTGAGTGAGCTAGAATAAGATATTATAAGATTTTTAAGAGGTTTGGTTATTCAGTATGGATACATAGAATATAAAAGGGTAGTAATTTGAATGATAATTGTCTAGATAAATGATTAGAGGATCGAAACTATGAAAGATTTAGTCTATTCATATATAAAATTTGCTACAGTCGAATGAACATATATATATGTTTATGAAATTGGCTGTTTGGAAATAGCAAGATTTAAATGAGCTATTTTGTAATGTATGCATGTGCAATTGAACTATCTTGAGCAAATAAATGAATATACATGGAAAAAGAACACCAAAGTGTAATTGCATAAAACTTAGGGACTGTTCTGTATTTGTAGGGATTGTCTTATGAGAATGTTGGACTGCATTGAACTATTAAGAGCTGCCTTGTATGTCTAATGGTAAAATGAATTGAACCGGTGTGTACATAAGCATAAATTCATGTTAAAGTATTTGGAACATAAATAGATGTAATAAAAAGTAACTTGAGACATATGTATGTATTTACATACTAGAAAGATGGATATTTTGGAATAGAATTGTAATTGTACAAATACAAAGGAATGGTTGATTATAGAAATGTATGGCATTAATCGAAAGTAGGTTACGCTAAACTTGGAGAGAAGTGTTGTGTTCAATGTGATCAATAGACTTAGAATTATATGTTGTTGGTTAAATCGAAATGAATTTGATATATGAATATTTTTGTGCTTAGATCAAAAGCCACATGAGGATTGAAAACTTAAGGCTTGTAAAGCTGTAGAAAAGCATATAGGAATAGTGATCTGAGATCAAGTGTAGCTGGATTACTTGTGAGTGTAGTTTAAAGTCTCGGGATAGGCTCAAAACCTTCCCGAGCATTTCTTGTTATTAAAATTTATTGTTATGACAAGTGTGTTTATGTTAATTGCAAGTAATGTGCTTGGATTTGAGGTAAGTTATACATTACTATGTTTGAAGGTGCGCAATCTATACTCCTTATAGTTCTTATGTAAAATGGTTAAAATGTTCATAAAGTAAATTAACTATGTTGTATGAAATAGTAATCCTTGTTATGATACCTTTGAATATTGTGGTGCAAATTATGTGGAAATGACATATGGTGAACACATGGATAAAGTGAAAAAAGTAATATTGATGATTGATATTATATCATATTGAGGAGCTATGCTCACTCTATTCTGTATAAGATATGATATATGGGAAAGCCTTGATTCGAGTTAGTCTTAGGTATAGTTGGCATGCCATAGAGTCCATAGAACTCAGGTTTCAGGATGGACTACGATTTTGGACTATGGTCCTTATGTGGCGATAGTAGGAGGGATTGACCGGTACTAGGAGTACCATTTTTATTTATATGGGCGACAGTTGGTTGGGGATTCGTGTACCTAGACTGTAGCTTGAATCACAAGGCTATATGTACATGAAATTATGAAAGCTGTACATAATTCAAATAATTATGGAAGTAACTTGCATAACAAGCTATATGTATATACTTAATGGTGGATTATGATATAGGAAAATAAGAAATTTATGATTGTTATGTTTTCTATTGAGAAATTGATAAACTCTTGAAGATGACCTGTTATTAATTGTACATGTAAGTGACCATTATCTGGAATATTTTGATCATCATGTCTAAATTTTATGTTTGTTTCGAATGCCTTGTACTATACCATGCATCTCTTGCCAAGCTATTGTTGCACTTAACTAGTGAAATGAATGAAAGAAGAGATTATATGATTACTGTTACTTGTGTTGCTTTAAACTATCTCACTAAGTGAAAACTTATGTATTCCCTTCTTTCATTCCAGGTTAAAGCTTGGATTGCTTGTTAGTTTGGAAGCTTGGCTAGATCACAAGTAACCTGATGGATGTTTTGGTAACCCTTTTTGTTAAAAACTCCTAGAAGGTGGCAACATGTTTTGTATTGCATATAGATGCATAATAGATCATTTTGGTCTATAAATATTTGTGATCAATATGCTATCCTGAAAATGTTGTAAACTGCCTATATAAGTTTATGCTTAAGTGGATGATGCTTAACATGTGTGACTGTTGCTATACATAGATTTATATGTAAGGGTTATGGTTTGACATCTAAGGTTTGAATGTTGCCATACGAAAATTGAATGAATGTTGAGCTGGTATAGCTTATAGTGTACTAAGTTGGTAATAATTACAGTAGTTTGATGAATAAAGATCCCATGTAAACATTAAGGTAAAGTCTTTATGATAGTGTATATTCGACACAAGGAAAAATTGGCATGTTCTAGTTTTTGAATAATTCTATGGTCTTAAATTTTGATAGAGATAACATGTTAGAATGGATATATATATATCTAAGATACTAGTTGAATATATTGAATTTATATCAGATTTGAATGTATTGAATTAAATCTTTGAGTGATACTTTGAGTAAGTACTGTTGTCTAGTAAGAATTTTGTAGTTCATAGTCCTTCAAGAATTTAAATTTCATCACATTAAAGTGTAATTCGATATCACATAGCATGTTAATTAATTAATGTAGATAATAACCACCAGTGCACTTCCATTAATGAATTGAAAATTTGTTATTTCATATCACCACATGTGCTTTTGATCTTGTAAATTATCGAAGTAATCTTCTTTTTGCTAAGATAGATGTTCTTGCTTGTTATGAATACTTATGAACCCTGTATTTCTTCTATACCAAGTTAGGGTTGTTTCAGGGATACTTTTCATGTTCACGTTTGAATACTTGTATGTTCACAACATAATCTAGAAAGTTCTTACATCCTTATGCTAGCAGTTTATAAAAAATACAGCTAAATCACATTGATCAGAAAAATATGATTTTTCCCACATCATTACAATCTCCAAACTTTCATGTTCCTTTCAAAATTATTTGTTTCAAGCGAAAATTCATAACTACATAATAGGTAGATAACCATTCAATGCCCAACATAATTGCAATTCATAAAGAGGCGACTCTTAAGCTTACTAAAAATTTGATTTCTTTGAATTACTACCGAGTAATTCTTACAAACTTTACTTACCCTTGTGCTATATCCCAAAGGATAAGTTACTATCATATCGAGCTTTTCTTGATCACCACAACGAATCCCTTCTAGCATCATCTTTATATTTGTTAAACTAATAGTCCATTGACATTGGTTTTCCATCAATATCCTACCTGAAGTCTAACGCTTCAAGACTTCCCAGCTCGCTAATAATAAAATTCTAAGGAACTTGGAGTTAAATTTCCTCAAAAATCATATCCAAGGTTCGAAATAATAAACTTCAGATTAACTAGGCATTTCTAACTTCACCAGCACTTTAACATCAAATTGAGATGAAAGTGGTTAATATCTAGCCTTGTTACTACTTTTATGGGCCTCATTCTTACCCAACTATTTGATTGCTAAACACAATCTCTCAACTTCGGACATCTATAACTTTATACAATAAAATCAACAAGAAGTTGCATCAAGTCAGTCAAGCATCCAAACAGTAATAATGACATCCTAGTGGCATGTATACACTTACAGACTGACAACAAGCTCGGTTGGATCCAGAACTGGCTAAACCTGTAGCTCTAATACCAATAAATGTAACACCCCCTTCCCGTATCCATCACTGAATACGAGTCAGAGATGTCACATGACACTTTATAAAATAATTCACTCTTAAAAATTGGTCAAATTTTGTTTCTAATAAATTAAAACACAAAACTGGAGCTCCGTTTACCTTTCAATAATAACAAAATGACTATTCAATAAATAGTAGACTCTGAACCAAAATAGACAATTTCATTTCATTTATACATGCCACTAAAATTAATGAAAAACCTCAAGTAAGATGTTATTATTGTGTTAGCTTGATGAAATTCTCTGAACATGATGCAATGCATTGCTTACTCCAATATCTTGAACCACCTACGTGTGCAAAATCAAACACACGCTAAGTACGAACTTAGTGAGGCAATAATCAATATTAAAAACAACTAAATAGGCTTCTTCAATTTCATGACTTATTAAACCTCAAGGCCGCATATATATAAATAACATGCCATATGCCAATATACTAACCTTTACTACATGCCAATGCCATCAAACTTTCATGCTTGTCCATTTGTCATAATATGCCATATATGCATAAATGCATCATGATCACTAGGTATGTATTACCATCATGTTAATCATATATTAACATAATATAAACTGGATATAAATTTCTTACCAATATACTTGCCATTTATTTCAAAAGCTCATAAGCTTATTCACCTTTTATCATTTATTAACCAATAAACCATAGCCCAAATATAAGCCTATGAGGACCCTGGGTACACGAGTCAAATATGCACCGAAGTGCTAATACACATAAGGTCGTGCCCACCATAATACACATAAGGTCATGCCCATCATATGCACTAAGTGTCCTTTATATACATTATAGTGCTAAACCGAGTATGCAGCGTGCTGCTGGACTCTATGGCATTCCAACTATACTCTGTCCCTCAGTGACATACTTGGGCATATATTCCATATTTATTTCATCCATGGCAATGTATATCAACATAATTTAACATTGGTCAGTTCATACCCAAAATAACATTCTTAATATAACGTCATATATAATTAGTGATCCATGCATTTATATTCAACTTTTGACATATTTAAAATATGTCAATCATATGCTCCATGACATAAATATAATGACAATAAAATTTGGGCAGGCTCATCGCAGGCCATCCCAATGATGTATAAAACATTTATGTGTCATGATATGTATGCAATTGCAGTCACCTTGGCCTCTTAACACAATGCCTCACTAAGTCCTAGTTCGATCCTTTCTTTCATAGTACCTCGAACCTTCTTTGATTCGGACTTGACTTCTTTAATCACAAGAATAAAATAAAATACTTGTTAGATTCAAATCTAACAATACCTTAAACATACTGTCTAATTTAATCATTCAAATATAAAATTTCTAAATATCTTCCTTTATTCCTTGTACTGTTCAAAACTCATTATGGTCCTTAGTGACCAATTTGAACTTCCATTAATTCTTCTAAGCTTGCTAACTAACATTTAAATACAAAATGTTTCAAATTCCATTTTCCGACAACTTGCACTACCTTCAAAGATTTATTTCTATAAAATATTCTACAACTTAAAATTCGATTCCATTTTTTCTAAAAGAAACTAGATTCGCTTAATTATGATTATTTTAAAATGGTTTTAATTAAAAGAATTGAAAAGGATTTAGTTAAAAAGGTAGTTATTTTCTAAAATACATTTCGACATAACTTTTCTTTTCTCACATTTTCTCCCAAAACAGTCTCTGCCAAACACTCTTTAATTTCTTTACTCATTGATTTGCTAAATGATTTCTTAAATTGTTTTCCACAAATCTTATTGAATTTCTTTGCTTTTCAAGAGGAAAAACCATCCAATTAAGGGGAAACTCATTCATTGGGGGTATGTTTCATTATTCTCCTCTAGTAAAAGGTTCTTTACTGAAATTCCCAAGTTCTTGGCTCTTTACATTTGATTTTCAATAGGTTTTGAGTAATTAATTATGGATTTTAACTTAATTGAGGTGTGATTGAAGAATCTTGTGATTTTCGATTTGGATCTATTTTTCCAGTATTGTGAATTGATTTTAATCTTATTTTGGATGTATTATAATGTGGATAAGTTGTTTTTAATAATGGAATCCCGAAATTTGTTAAATCTCTAATTGTTAGATTGTTAGTTAAGAGTTTTTGGGATGTTTAAGGTGTTTAATCATTGCTGGAAGTAAAAGGGATGTTGGGGATGTGTTTTTAGATATTAATTGATGAAGTTTGATGTTTCGAATCGTTATAGTGTGGCTGGGTTAAGATTGAGTAGTGTTTGAGGTTGATTTCGGTAAGTTTCAGATGAGTTTTGAGTGGGCATCTTGAGAGCTACGGGATTTTGAGTTGTAACAGAGTATTGGATGCATTTTAATGCATGTTTCCTCTGGTTTTATGTGGCCGAAACAGGGGATAATCAAGGCGTAGCATCTTGAGGTGATTCTAGACTTGCCGGGAGCTTGTTTCGCAGTAGCAAACGTGGCAAAGTGAAATTGGTGAGTGCAAACTGGTTTAAACACCTTTAAAAGGTTTATTAAAGGTTGTTGGGAGTTTAGGTTAAGCTTGAAACACTTACTATTCTCGGAAGTAAGTTTTCTCTCTTTTGCCCTTTAATATCGGTTCGGATATGAGCATGTGTAATTCATGTTTTGGTCATAAACATGGTTTGATATACTTGCTGGAAATGCATGAATTTAAATTCATATGCAGGGGTTTAAAAGTATAAGAAATGCTTGTGAGCATTGGTTTTCATTCCGGTCGGGAATGGTGTTATTGCTTTGGCAATGTGATTTGCATATGTTGTGATTTCGTATAATGCATTGTAAAACAGTGAGTAAATGGTTTTGTAAATGATATATTGGATATGTGTGTAATACCCCAATATTGGTTAGTGACTAAATTGCAAAAATTTAAAAGTTGGTGGTTTTAATTCAGTGACTAAAAAGTAAAAATTCAAAGTTTGGTGACAAAAGTGAAAAGTTGGGAAAAGTTTAGGGACCAACATGGTAATTTTCACAATAATTATTTTTATGGCAAAAATGAATAGTTTATTCTGGTATAAGATTTTTTGTGGGAATCGGATTTTTGGTACGAGATTTGTGTAAAAAGCTATAAAGGGAATAAGTTTTGGGAATTAATTCGGATAACTTTTCGAACTCAAAAAATTACAAAAATTTTATGGGAGTCTTAGATAGACTAAAAGAAGATGGTGTTAAGTTTTGAGACTGTTTTGATTCGATTTGGATTCGATTCTATACAGTATTTGAGTAAATAGGGAATAATGTCATTTTTGAAAATACCAAGATTCATTAATGGCATTTTGGTCATTTTGTCCTTAATTTTTATATTATATTGATTATTTTGGATAAAATAAGACAAGTGTTGTGATCCTATTGGTTATAACTAATGGGCAAATTGGTCATTACACTATTACTGGAGATTTTTATATTGGTTTTTAAGAATAAAATGCTATTTGTCATTATAATTAATGAAGAAAAAGCTAGAAAATTTCTCCATCTTCTTCCTTCATTGCCGAAACCTATAGAAAAGGTAAGAAAGGATTTTTTATTCAATTTTTATCAAGATTTAGTTGGTTTTTGGATCAAGACATGAAATAGAAAATTGATCTCCATCAAATTCTCTTCCATTTGGTATAATTTTTGAGTAGTTTCCATGTCTATATATTGAGTTTGGGGATTAGGGTTTTGAAGAACAAGTTGGATTTTCATGTTTTATGGATTCTTTTGATTAAATATGATGGTGTGATGTTGTTTCAAGCTTGCAAATAGTGAAAATTCCATGAATTACGTTGTAGGTTGAATTTGGGAAAATGGAAAAATTAGGGGAAACTATTGCAAAATTTTTATTTGAAGTGAGAATGATGTTAGAAGTTTGAATATATTGTTTTGAGGCTGAATTAATGCTTGAATCAAAGTGTAAAGTTTGGTCAAAGTGACCTTTGGTATTCGGCTATGGTAGAAAATATTGGGAAAATTATGGAAAATATTCCTAAGGTTATAAATGGTGTAAGAATGATTTTGTAAGCTTTAGATTTGGACTAATATGGAAATTTATAAAGTGTTGAGGATTAAGTTGTAAATTTTGGAAATTTTAGGGGTTTGGTTGTTAAGCTTGGTCTTGAAGCGTATTGTGTTGGAAAATTAAGTTAAAGTTATTAGAAGGTTGATTTTGAAGTTGTGTTTACTTTGGGGACCAATTTGAAATTTCGGCAAATTAAAGGACTAGTGTGTAAATTTTTAAAGTTTGGGTCCTCAAGTGTAAGGAATGAGAAATGTAAGGTTTGGACATGAAAATGTTGGTTGGAAGTTTAAAAAACGAGTCTTTAGAACTAAAATGAATATTTTGGAAAGTTAAAGAATTATTAGGAAATATTATTCCTAATATGTATCAATGTTAGTATGATACTAACATGTACTTTGAATGGTATGTGTTGTTGAAATGTTGTGTAGATCGTAATCAGGATACAAGCAAGGCTGCTGATAAAGATAAAATTCAAGAGTAAGGTTGGAAGTAATAATACGGCTTTTAGTGAGGCAAAGGTGAGTGCAATCTTATTTATTTTAATTATGATACGAGGATGACTTGTGATAAGTCAACCTCAAATGTTGAAAGAAAAGGATTTGATTTATATTAAATGGTTTTGTGTATGAGCTGCCCTATGCATATTTTTTATGTTAAAATTATTAATTTTGATCCATTGATATTATCGGAATAAATGAAAGGTTCATAATAGTGAATTGTTCAAAAAGCCCATTGTATGATTAATGAGAGTCTTGGTATATTGGCATGCCAAAGAGGTGGAGTATATCGATATAATATTACTATCAAGTTACAGTAATGATCCAGTGAGCTGTGTTTTACAGCCACGACCTATCGGTTAATACTGCTGTTAAGTTACGGTAGTGTTTACATTGATACAATGACATTGATATTGATACATTGGTATATTGTTTTATTATGGCACAACAAATTGGTTGATGTCGGCACATGTGCATACTCATCATTGACTCGCATACCATGTATTCTCATCCATAGTACATTGGGCTATATTAAAATTGAAAGTACAATGGATGGTATTGATATAACCTGTAGTGTACATATATAAAAATATTGAGATTTTTACAGGTAACGATAAAGGGGAATGGTTTTGGTAAGTCAGTATTTATGATTTTCAAATCCTTTTTGATAGTTTTATTGCACTCTATTTATTCGATTATTACTTTGCAAAGAAATGTTTTAATTATTTTACATTGCCTCACTAAGTATATACTTAGCGTGTGATTGTTTCAAGCGTATATATTAAGGAGTACAAAGAGTAAGGAGTAGTAGAGGACATCATCATATTTTGAAGAGTCGAATTATAAGTATCAGTATGACATCTTTGATGTTATCTTTTGATATTACTAGTTTGCATGTATATTTATTAATGTTTTGGCTGCTCTGATATGTATGTGTTTAGAAAAGAGTTAGTTTAATCGTATTTTATTTACTATCTAAATGATTGGTAAATTAGGCAGTTTTAAAGCAGTTTTATTAGTCATATGATCTAGAAGAAAACTGCCTAGTTGCTTCTTGAAACTAGGCTCGAATTGAACTTTAAAAAAACATTTAAGTTTTAAATTTTTAAGCGATTTGCTAAATAACTAATTTTGATGGTTATATTTTATGTGATAAAAGAAACAAGTTTTTATTGAGTTTATATCTGTAATAGATTGTAAATGCTAAATGACATCTCTGACCTTTATTCGGTAATGGATACGGGAAGGGGGTGTTACAATGTGACATGGTGAGAAAACATTCAGATATAGTTGGCATGCCATAGGATAAAATGCACTATAATATGGTTAAAAGTCGATCGTGGGATTAAGAGTGTTTGAGGTATAGCGGTCGGCTACCCAGACTATGTTGTTATCATTTGGGTTGAGCGGGCAATTCCCGTTGTTGATGTAAAGCTTGCGGTCGGCAAGGTTGTAAAGTCATGCGGTTGGCATGGGGTAGTCTTGATGATGGTCGGTCATTAAGGAAGATCCGTGTATCTGATGTGTAAAGTTAACGATCGGTTAAATAAAAGTTAGCGATCGGCTAATCAAGGATAGTGGTCGACTATCCGGGGTCACTATAATTGCCAATATATGAGAATTCTAAGGTTGAACCTATTTTATAATGCTTTGGGACTTAAGCATGGTTTGTATATAATGGTTTGGGATTTAAGCATGGCTTTGTAATTGATGCTTTGGGATTAAGAATGTGGAATTTATATATCATGTTTTGCATATGGTTGATATGCATGTTATGAATTGAAACTATTGGAACTTTCTTAGGTCGTAAGCATGGTTTGAAACAAGTGTTGGTTTTCAAGGGTTTTTAATGTACCGTCTTTAAAAGCTTCCTCACTAAGCAAGTGTGCTTATGCTCTTTTTTCTTTAATGATGCAGAGCATTAAAGCTTGGAGGCAGCAAAGGCAAGGATTAAGTGATCCAAAGACAAGACTTTTGAGTATGGACTCAGTTTTAGTTTCCGGTTAATAAGGCAATGTGTTCGCCAAGGATTTTGGGAATTGTAATTCTATTTTTCCCTAGTTCTAAGCATGTGTAATGTTGTGATTTTCGGAGTTTGATTGATGTTGTTAAGTTCGCTGTGCATTGTTACCTATGGTTGATGTTGTGAGGTCTTCTAGGTATGCATCTAGATGGTCTTGCTTTGATGGTATGCTTTGATGTGCTAATCCTATTGAGTATGGTATTGATGTGTTGTTTGTATGGTGTTCTTGCTGATAATTGCTTAGTTGGACATTTTGGTATGTTTGGTGAAATGCTTTAGGGAGCATGCCTTTAGATTGATTCTTTTGGTAACATGAGCTTGTATGGTGGTTAAACCATGGTACAAGGGTTGATATAGGTATTGTTGAATATTGGTATCCAAGTATGCAATTTTCTAGGATCTAAATGCATCTAGATTTAGGTGAAAAACCTATAGAAAATGACATTACAAGCCTATGAGTACCGATACACAATGGATCGTATCGGTACGCAATAGCAAACTAAGGCAGGCAGCATCGGTACGGGTATACAAGTACCGATACGGTTAAGCAATTCAAGCTTGGCGTACCAATATGGGATAAAGTGTACCGGTACGAGGATTCGTTACTGGAAAATCACTTTTGAAGGAAAACCCATGTACCGATACACTGGGGGGTTTGTACCGGTACGAATTTAATATTGTACATGCTGATGTGGCGTACCGATACGGTACATTGTGTACCGATACGCATGGCTGCTCCGTATTGGTACAACCATGTACGTATCGGTACGAGAGGCAGTTTTTACAGGTAATGTCATGGAAATCTGTTTTTGGTTTCTTGCATTTTAGTCCCTAAGTTTAGAAAATGTAATTGAATGCGTATGGATGATCATTTTGACCTGAAATTTGTTATGTGGGCATGTAAATGTTCTAATTAAGCAATGGTAATCTTAAATTCAATTTTGGTTTTGTAATTTAAAGTATTTACGTTTTAGCCCTCAACCTTGGTTAAGATGCAATTAATTATCTTTTTGTGATTCGTTTCATTCGATAAATTACCCGCTGCGAGTGTGAACATTTAGGAACATTAATTTGCATTTAGACAAGATAAAAGTAAAAAGTAGACCCACTTTTCGTAACCTTTCTCTGATTTGCTTCGGCAAACCTAATGTAGCACTCTCGGTTCGGTCGGGCATCTAGGTCGGGTCGAGGGGGTTACACTTTATTCCTTCAATTTCATGAGCATAGCTTAACCAATCCATGAAATTTTTATACCAAATAATAGAGAATTCAAAGAGGATCAACTTTGCATTTCATAACTAAACCCTAAATCCAAGCCATTTAGGGAGAAAAAAAACAAAAATAGCATTCTTACCTTGGCCTCTTAGAACCCCACGTTGGAGAAGGAAGATGAGAAAATTCTTGTATTTTCTTTTACCTTTAATTAATGCCATTTGGCATTTTAAAATCCATAAATATTGGAAATATCCTTCAAATAGTGAAATAACCATTTTGCCCTCAAATCCAATGAATCCATAATGTACCACATGTCATCATCCTTCATCCAATGGCCCATATTTAATCTTGAATTATTAGTTTACCAATTTGCCCTTGAACTATATCAATTTCCAATTTTTCCCTTGAAACATACTTAAATTCCAATATTGTCCTTTGAGCCAATGGCTAGGATTTAACATGGAAAATCAACTTAAATCCAAGGGTTCATATTCTTCCAACACAAAGAAAATATCTTAGACATATAAACTGACATAATTAACCTTGCCTTATCATCTTTCAAAATATCTTGGATATTCGATTCGATCTAATTATCCGAATATTTTTCCGAACTTTATAGCCATTAATACAAACTTCGTATGAAAAATCCAGATAACATGAAAACGTCATTCTTGGAGATAAGCTATTTATTTACGGGGTTAAAATACATAATTTTTGAAAATTACACTTTGGTCCCTAAACTTTTCCAAAGTTTATACTTTAGCCACAAAACTTTCAAAATTTACATTTTGGTCACTAGCCAAAAATTGGGATATTACATACCTAGTCAATTTAGCCCCAGTATAAGGTCTAATTCTTGGAAGGGTGGGGTTTAAAAAGGTTACCAAGAAAGAAATTTGTTGTATAAACAAAGGACAATTCATACCCACTCGGTCTATTACAACCTTGCATCTCAAAGGATTGGTGACAACAAGATTACAATTTGATTGTACCCATGAAGGTATAGACTTGTTATCGAACTAACTTGTCTATCAAAGCTCGTGGTTGCTAAATCACAAAGAAACGAGAAGAGTTTCTTGTTGCTACCTAGCAATACCCTGAAGGATTTTATTATTTTAGTTTCATCCCTATAATACATCCCTCATTGGAGGAACCAGCCAGGCTTTTATTGTCTCGGTCTATGTTTATTTCAAATGTCACCTTAGAATATTAATATATAAAAGAGCTCGAATCAATCACAGATCACAAGTACTTGTCAAATATAACTCCTAAGTGGCACATGCATCTAATGATTATGCAACGAGACTCGATTTAGTCCTAGAATCGACTAAACTCTAGCTCTGATACCAATAAATGAAACACCCCTTACTCGGTTCAGAAGCTAAACAGAGATAAAAAGCATTACAAGCAAGCAAAGACAAACAATCAACAAACAATGACGAAGTCTCAAGTAAAAACAAGAGAAATCAAGATTACCCTTTTTAAAAAGATGATTCAAAAATAATAAATTTCTTGTTTTATCAGAACACAGACACAATCTTAACATAGCTTTAAACTCCTATTAGGACAAAGGCATATCAAACCAGGAGAATTTGGTATAATCTATTCGAGATTGGGACACAATAGCAATCTTATCTTAGTTACTTCTTTCTTTTATTATTCTAAAATAAGCTTAACCACGCTAGTTCTTTAAAACTATGGTTGAAACATACTTTACTTAAACTCCATTCGAATCAAAAAGAGGGTTTGACTAAAAATATTCAAATAGAGGAAACCAGGTTCGAACAAAGGTTTTAAGCTTATAAGATTCACTGACCCTTCAAGATCTACTTATCCCACTCGAACATGGATTCATTTAACGGCCTAACATGCAAAAGTTCTTAACAATATTCTCATTTCATTCAAACGAAGACAATCCAACCAAAACATATGTATTCCATTACTCATTATAAAGGTATAAACAAGAAACAACTTTAACAAGCAATCTAGGGCTAATCGAACCAACATGTATGAGCCATTATAGTACACATACAAACTTCATTCATTCAAATCAAATCGCGTTATTTAACTAAATCATGCAGGTAAAACATGTCTACTCGAACTATCAACAATCTAAGATTATCTCTTTGCCTAACATAATAAAAGTACTATGTCTATTAGATGAGTCAACTAAATCAATGTTATTCAAATTAAACTTAGCAAGGGTTCTAGATACCTATACATACAAGCAACTATTTTCATGATCTTGACAAAACGTTAAGATACATACATTAGCCATATCCGAAACACAAGAGCATCATTCACTCAAACATGTCCTTAACAAGATTGAGTTATTTGATCACCAACAAAAATTAGAAAGGCCATTTACAAACATTTACAAATACTTTGAATGCTTAGAGACAATTCTACCAAAAAGGCAAATCAACATTCTATATGCAAAATACAAGCATGGTGCCACCATCTAGGAGTTCTAATCAAAGATTATCAAACATGCATTTAAGTACTTGTGAACTTGATTGAGCTCCCAAAAATCAACTGGTACAAAACCATCCTGAAACATAATCGAAAAATACATAATAAGTGCATACTTAGTGAGGTAGTACAAAAAGTTAGAAGCAAGCATCAAAGGACAGTTTATAACCAGCTTGGTTATCCTTTCATATTATTTTCATGCAATGACCTACATTGCTTTAGTCTAGAATCATTTATTAGCATACTATCTACCACTTTCGAGACATAGCCATATCTTTCCTTTAAAGAATCTAATTATCACATTTTTAAGTATTACTAATCATACGAGCATATAAATGGATTAATAACATAGTTAATAAATACATTATTTGAGTTCTCATCACCTTAATAATAGAATCAGACGATCAATCATGTTTATCACTAGTTTTAAAGATTTGTAATTAAATTGTATCGGAATAAGTTTAAGGCATATTAATACTTTCCTATTCATGATTCAAAATATAGCTTAATTTAGTTTTACTTGTCATGCAAGAATTCTTTTATCGTAATAATTTGGATAATGTAACAATCATAATCCAAAAGACTAAAAAGCATAAGTTGAGCAAAATATAAACATTCATGTATGTCCTATCATACTAAGATCAATTGAAGTTATATTAGACTTTAATTCAAGATTATGTAACAAGTAATTATATTGAATCTATACAAATAGCAAGTTTGATCAAATACAAGTCATCATGGTCACAAGATTGCAAACATAGCATTATTTATTAATCCAATTAGGTACAAGTTTCATTTAAACATTAGTTATGTATGACACAAGTTATCAAGTGATTCATCAGATTAGCTTATGAATTCATTATTTTTCTTAAACATAGCCTTGGACATCAAGTAGCCTAGGTACACGAATCCACAACCAACTATCGCCAAAATAAGGTACTTATGGTACCGGTCAATCCCTCCTACTGTCACCAAATGACCACCACACATCCCTCCTACTGTCGCCTCACAAGGATCGTAGTCCACCCCAAACACGAGCTCTATGGACTCTATGGCATGCCAACTATACCTATGACTGACTCAAAACCAAGGCTTTTCAATTAAATGTTATCATATCAGAATCAGAGTTTAGCGTAGCTCCTTAACCATATAATCAAGTAACATGTCATATTCATTTCAAGGATGAGCATAGCTCTACAATCTTATTGTCACATAAGCAAGGTGTAACACCCTTAATCCGGTTTAGAAGAAAATCAAAATTCAAGATGTTATTGCAAGAATTTTCATGAAACACAAAATCAAGAATCGAAGCTTTTAAAGTAAATCGAGACAAGCTAACAATTTTTTGTGTCATGCTATTAAGGGTTTCCAAAATATATAAATGAACAAGTCATCAAGGAAGCATGCGTGCCCCAAAAAAAGTTTCCAAACATTACATAGATTTTACAAAAGCAAACAAGTGAAGTCTTACATTAAATACCAAATGGGATCAAGTCCATTCAACAAATGATCATACCATTTTATAGATAATTCGACACAAGCATATATATATAAATGCACATCATATCATAACGTGTTCAAGAGTTACTTGTCTCATGAGTTATCTAGTTGATTTATAATTCTATGCTTAAACAAGAATTAGCCACTTTAGGATAAGACACTCATACAAGCATTTACATATATGCACATGGGTATTTAAATAAAGCTTATTCATAACATACATGAGTACTTGATCAAGCATATCTATTTACTTAATTAGTTACTCAAAATCCTTAGAAAGATATTATTTACTAAGCTATGCCTACAACAATACATTAATTTGGGTTATAAACTTCCTTCGTTTCTCCTTTTTAAAGATTTTCAATACATAACATATTTGACGCACAAGTTATCTAATTTTGACATATCATAAGGTGAGTTCCTTACCAAACATGTATCAAATTAACATAGCATCATATGAATTACTTGACAAATAAGGTATTCAAACTAATCAAACCAATCATGTGTATTCAAACCATCACCTATACACACATATACTAAGGTATTGTCACTACATATATTTTCTTTACAAAGGATTCTCAAGAATTTCATTTGATACATTTTCCTTACCATATTAGATACTTTCAAGAAAGCATATATAAGGATTCTATTAAGCATTTGATCAATACCAAAATTAAACAAGCCTTTTAGCCCATACATAAGTTTCATACAAACCATCTAGTTATCACATTCATATATTTTAGTCTCATTAAAACCATTTAGTAAGTTCATACACACTTTTATGATATTTACACATTGAGTAAACAAGTGGTCAACCAAAATAATTATTTAAAATTTTGTCAAGAAATAGATAATCCTATTTCAAATTTTGCAATGTCTAATGCCATGTTACATAAATATTATTGACATGCTTTTATACATCATCATGCCACCATCTAAGGAGTTCAACTATGAAAATCTACATCTACTTGGAATTTTAAGCAGTGACTTGCAAACTTTCAACACGATCAATCCAATGAGAAATAATATAACCTGCATATGCATGGAAATGAATGCATTAGGCTAGTATAGCCTAAATGAGGTAGTGATCCATAATAATCAATGATATTAATATATATGGGAAAGGTAATGAATTTCGAAGCTTATTTAGTGGTTATGAAATACTCAATTTCCAGCTTTAAAAAGATTTGGCTTATCTTTTGAGGCTCATCAAGGTTTGAAGTCTTCCCAATCTTATTCAAAAATTCTTCAAATCTTTAACTAAATTATTTTGAATTCTCTTATTGAACTTATTATAGTTAAAAACTTACAGGACTAGAGTCTTATCGATGCTTATCAAAGTTCTTATCAAGCTTTCAGAGATCATAACGAAAATTATCTGAGTTCATATTATTGCTTATCAAGGTTTCCATTCAAAATTTAGTTACTGAGTTCATATCTTTTAGAACATTTGCCTTGGATCACCTTTGGACATGGGAAGCATTGGTCCGCATTTGACCATATTGGTTCGAGTTACACATAGCTCAAAGCACATAGTAATGGCTAGTGTCTAAACATAACAAACCTAACTTCTCATCTATCCAACCAATTGTCGCCAATCCCCGTACCTCCCCCCCATTACCTCCTACTGTAATATCCCAATTTTTGATTAGTGACCAAAATGTAATTTTTGAAAGTTTTAGGGGTTAAAGTGTAAACTTTGGAAAAGTTTAGGGACCAAAGTGTAGTTTTAAAAAGTTATGTAATTTAACCCCGTAAATGAATAGTTCACCTCCAAGAGTGGTATTTCCGTGTTTCCCAGATTTTTCATACGAGGCTTATATTATTCGAATTTTAGATCGAATAAAAATTATTAAGCGTGCTCAAACCAAAGTACCACAGGGATGGGTGACCTATTGGGAAGGTCCCATATTCAATATTTTGACTGATAAAAAGGATTCACTTTAAGCCAGTAATATTCATAATGGATTGTTGAGATAAGATTTCTAAGAGGAAATATATCCGATAAAAATTTCTGGTAATTATCGGTATATCAGATCGAATTAAAATTTTTAAAGACAGTTCCAAAGATTATGGGAAATTCATAGAATATTATTTTATGAATATTTTATTAATGTTGATGGGATTCTAACTAGATTTAGTTAGAATATGATGGAGTGGATATAAAGCTCAAAGAAAGAAAAATTTGGAAATCGTATTGAGTGAAATTCGAATAATTGGGTCGAATAAATATCATAAATTAAAATTTATGATATTTTGGGAAATAGGCTGGTTATAATGGAACCAAATTGGTTCAATTTTTATGGAATGGCAATTTTAAGTCATGTAAGTAAATAAAGTCTAGTTGGAGGGCAAATTGGTCATTTGCCACGGATGGCATTTTTGAAATATTTTGGAACTTTGAGTGCAATTTCGAAAGGTGAATAACACATGGAATTATTCATGGCCATTGATTTTTGATAAGATTGAATCTTGGCCACTAGATTAAAAAGGGTAAAATAGTAGTTTCACTAGTTAAATGAATTTAAAATTCATTTAATTTTTACACATTTGGATTTAATATTAGAAAGATGAGAAAAATTTTCTCATCCTTCTTGGGGGCTGTTCGAAAGCTAGAAATAAAAGGGGTAAGAAAAAGTTTTCAAGCCAAATTGAAGGATCAAAGGCTAAAATCAAGCAAAACAAATCAAGATAATTTAACCTATGCTTGATTCTCTACATGTTGATGGATTTGTTTGATAAAGTCAAGTATAGTCCATGTTTATGGAGGATGATGATTATGGAATTGATAGTAGATGATAGAATTAAAGTTGTATTTAGTAAAATTGATGTTGTAAACATGGAATTAAGTTTCATTTTGGATGAGTTCCATGTTTTAGGTTATAAACCCTAACCCTAAATTTTAAGGATTTTGGTTAGGGAGTTAAATTGAGGATGAAATTGAATAGATTATGATGTTGAGAGCTTGAATTTGATGTTAAATTAAATAATTTACGAAAAATTAAGGATTGGTCTTGAATTTATGGAAAATTGATAGAATTGAAGATTTAAGCATGTTATGAAAGTTAAGGGATTGAAATGTCAGGAAAGGATATATGAGGGACCCATTTTGAAATAAAGAATTTAGTGAAGGATCAAGTTGAATAAAGTTGAAAGTTGAAGGAAAAATTTCAAGAATGTGAGAAAATAAATGAATGGTTTATTTGTACATGAATTTATGTACAAAAGTGTAGTGACTAAGATGTCACTTTTATAAAGTTTGAGGACTAAAAGGTAATAGTGAAAAATTAGTAAATGACTATGGAAATTTGTTCAAATTAGGTTTGAACAATTGTTTAATGTTCAAAATGGTCACTAAGGACCAAGGGCCCAATTCGGCAACTTTGAAGAATATTGGGGAAATTTTCAGAAAATTTTATATTCGAATAGTTATGTTTAAGAATCAAGTTAGCAATGTTAGATTTAAGTCGAATACGATAATGGTAATGCATATGTTCGATTGGTCTTATACTAATCTAAAAGAGATCGAAGGAGAACCAGTGATAAAAGAAAGATAAGAACCTTGAGTAAGCTTAGTGAGGCATACCATTACATGGCCCAGCTGAGTGCATTTACATGCTTTAATATGCAATTAGGAAGACTTGAAAATAGTCGACCTTAAATTAAAATGATATTGCATTATCTATATATATGTTAATTTATGTTTGCCATGACCAATTATGTTGAAGTATGAGATATGAAATGTTTATTTATATGATGATCTATATTTACCATGAACATTTATGATGAAGTATGAAACAAGAAATGTTTATTTATATGATTGATTATGATGATTGATCAATGATAAAAGAAATGCCCAAGTATTGTGTATGAGAGTCCATGTTATAGTTGGCAAGCCATAGAGTATTTAGCAGCTGCACCCTCATGTTCATGTTATCAGACTGATATTGTGACAAAATGATTATGTCACATGCACCCTGGGGATCCACGCCCACTGTGCCCAAGTGCACTGTCGAGATGCTTTATGTTTATGGGGAGCAGAGAGCGTCCCTGAGTACGTACTCATCTTCACGTTCACGTTAGACACTACCGTGTCAATTCAAGATGACCCTTGTACCTCGATCTCATATAGCGTACTTTGGGCAATGATAAAAGAATCATGTCACGTAAATGGATCATGTCATGTAAACAAACCGTGTTACGTATATGAAATATGTCATGAATATGAACCATGCCATGTATATAAAATATGTCATGTATATGAATCATGCCTTGAATACGGAATATGCTATGTATATGAATTAAATCACGTATATGAATCATGTCAGATAAAGGAATCACGTCATGTAAATAAATCAAGTTATGTATATGAATCATGACATGTATAAAAATTATGTTACATATATGAATTATGCCATGCATATGAATTATGCCATATACACGTATCGTGTTATGTATATGAATTAAGTCATGTATAAGAATGATGTCCATATATGAATCATGCCACGTATATGAATTATGACTTGTATATGGATTCTGCCATGTATATAATTCATGCCATATATATATGAATTATGCTATGTATATGAAGTATGTCATGTATGTGAATTATGTCATATATATATAAATCATGTCATGCATGTGAATTATGCCATGTGTATGAAATATGCCGTGTATGTGAAGTATGCCATGTATATGATTTACTTGATAATGATGGAGTATTGGAAACTAGACTAAGTTAGAAAAATAATGACTTGCACACGAATTTTGACTAAATATGAAAACCTTGTTAGTACGATACTACCTTAGACAGAAACTATGCTAGGTTAATGTATAACATGTATTACTTTATTTTATGTTTTGATAAATAAGATTATTGCCTCAATAAGTTCGTACTTAGCGTGTGTTATTTTACACGTAGGTTGTCCAAAGTAGAATGGCAAGAATGAGCTATTAAATTGGAAATTGAAGTTACATTAGTAATCACGGTATGTACATCTTAAGTTGTTAGTTTGATATCTAGTGGGCATGTACAGATATGTAGTGGATTGAAAGAGACAAACTGTTTTGTAATCTTAAGTTTATAACGTGTTTATACAATATTACGAATGTATGAATTTAGAAAAATGGGTTGCTACAAGTAGTTATATTTTTTTGATATAGTCAAGTATAGTTTAACCTTAATCCGTAGTAATTTTAAAAATCAAGAAAAGGTCTAGGCAGGGAATATAGTTTCCACCCTGAATTATATTTTTATTTCAATAACACATTTATAAATTTTATAAAACAATTCAGGGTCAAAACTAGCTGCTATAGACTGGTGTAGTTTTTAATTCCAAATCGAAAATGGTTAAACTACAAGATAAAGTTTGATACAAAAATATATATTTCAAGTCAAGTTTTCTTAAGAACTCTGTAACATCTTTAGTGTATATTCGGTCTTCGAGTATACGTTAATGGTGTTACATTTATTGGTATCAGAGCGACAGGTTTAGCTGATTTTGGAGGCTAAATCAAGTTTAATGTGATTTAATGTTAAGCACATGCCCATAGGATGTCATGTTACTGATGTACTAGTATGTAACTTGATTATGCTCCCCAATAACATGAATCAGTAGCAATAGATGATGCTAAGTATTGATGGACTGCGATAAATGTTTAATTATGGGAATCAAAAGAAGGAAGAAGAATGTTTAAATCCAAGTATGTTGGCAACTAGTTAAAAGAGAAATGTGCAGCAGTCCTAAGTTTGAAACAAGGTACTCGTACTATCTATGAGTACGGGTTAGATTTTAATAGACTGAGTTGGTGCGCAGTTAAATTGATACCGATCGAAAAGTCTTGATGTGAATGGTTATATAGAAGCTTCGTCCAAGGCACAAGGAGATTCAATTAGGCATGAACTTATCAAATTTCCAAGAGGCTATGAACAGAGCAAAGGTTATGGAAAGAACTTGTAATTGTTTTAATTGATTCGGGTTTGATTAATATATATTGGTATTAAGATAGTAGCACAAAGAAAGACTTTTGTGGAGAATATTTAGTAATGTGATTGTCAATAATTCTCTTGTACATAGTGCACAAGTAACTGGAATATGCAAGAAAGGTTTATTAGGAATACAAGGAATTAAGTTCTCGGCAAATTTAATGGAACTTCCATTCCATTAAATTAATGTTATTATTGGAATAGATTGGCTATCTGAATGCAATGCAGATGTGACATGTAAGAAGAAAGGGTTGGTACTTCAAGAACCTAATGGTTCTGGGGTAATTATTGTAAGAGAAAGAACTGACTGTTTAAAGTCAGTAATTTATGCAACGACAGCTCAAAGGCTATTATGCAATGGATGTGAAGCATGTTTAATTTATGCGGTGGAAACACAAAAGTTACCCAAAAAGATTGAAGACATCCTGACTGTAAAGGAATTTCCTGATATATTTCCGGATGAGTTATCAGGATTACCTCTAGATAGGGAAATATAGTTTGAGATTGATGTTTATCCTAGAACTGAGTCGATATCAATGGTACTATATAGGACGACATCAACTGAGTTAAGGGAATTAAAAGTTCAATTACAAGAATTGCTAGACCGGAGTTACATTCGACCGAATGTATCACCATGGGGTGCTCCGATATTATTTGTAAAGAAGAAAGTTGGTTTCCTATGATCATGCATAGATTACCGGCAGTTAAATAAAGTAACTATTAAGAACAAGTATTCCCTACCAAGAATTGAGGATTTATTTGATCAGCTTAAAGATGCAATAGTATTTTTAAAGATAGATCTTCGATCAAGATTATTATTAGTTCAAGGTCAAGGAAGAAAATGAATCGAAGATAGGATTCAGAACTCGTTATGGACATTACGAGTTTCTGGTGATGCTATTTGGACTTACAAATGCCTTTGTTGTATTCATGGATTTGATGAATAGGGTATTTCAACCCTATATGGATTGTTGTGGTCTTCATAGATGATATTTTGGTTTATTCGAAGATCGGAGCTGAGCATGATTACCATCTTCGAGTGGTACTACAAACTTTAAGAGATTAGCAGCTTTATGCCAAGTTTTCTAAATGTGAGTTCTTGTTGTCAGGAAAGTTTTGAAAGATTAAAGAAAGCTCTGACTGAAACACCAGTTCTAATTCAACCAGAACCATAAAAAGAATATGCTCTGTACAATGATATATCTCATTGTGGTTTGGATTGCATGCCTATGCAAGAAGATTAGGTAGTAACCTATGCATCAAGGTAGCTCAAAACTCATGAAAGGCACTATTCAACATGACTTGGAAATGGCAGCTATGATTTTTACTTTGAAAATTTAGTGGCATTATCTATATGGTAAAAAGTGTCACATTTACATGGATCACGAAAGTTTAAGTATCAGATGACACAAAAGGATCTGAATCTACGACAATGAAGATGGATTGAATTTTAAAAAGGATTATGATGCGGTTATCGATTATCACTTGAGAAGGTTAATGTAGTGACATATACTTTTAGCCGAAAGACATTGTCTGTCTTGGGCATGATGAATGCACAATTGTCTGTGGGACGAGATGGTTCCTTAACAGCAAAATGTTAGTTAAAGTCAATTTTATTGGATCGATTCAAAGATTTGCAGTCTATGGATGAAAGATGTTCTGAAAAGAGGAGACAAGTTGAAACTAGGAATGTACAAGACTATGAAATTAAGCCAGATGGTTGATAATATTATTGTGGTAAAGTATATGTTTCTAACAATGATAATCTGAAGAAAGAAGATATTAACAGAGGCCAATTATAGTTCATTAACTATGCACCCAAGGAGTAATAAGATGTATCAAGATTTAAAGACTTGAAACTGTGACCAAATACCTTTTGGATGGCTTCAGCCTATCTCTATTCCCTAATGGAAATGGGAATGAGTAACGATGGATTGTATAACGAAATTTTCAGATACATCAAGTAAAAGAATTCAATATGAGTCATTATGGATTGTTTGATAAGTTTGCTCACTTTATTCCAGTTTAAATGTATTATTCGCGGCATAAATATGTAGAACTTTATGTTTGAGAGATAGTAAGACTACATGGTGTCTCAGCATCAATAATGTCAAATAGAGACCCAAGGTTTACTTCAAGGTATTGGGGTACATTATTTGAAGCTTTAGGTACTAAACTAACTTTTAGTACAGCTTTTTCATCCGCAAACATATGGGCATTTTGAAAGGATCATACAGTTTCTATAAGACATGTTAAGAGCTTATATAATTGAGTTTGCAAAATCATGAGAAAAGTACTTGCCTCTAACCGAAATTGCTTATAATAATAGTTACCAAGAAAGTATCAAGATGGCACCTTTCAAAGCATTGTATGGAAGAAAGTGCCAAACTTTTCTTAATTGGTTCGAATTATAAGATCAAAATGTTCAAGAATAACTCAAACGTTGGAGGAGTTGATTTAACACAAGACATGGAGGATAAAGTAAAGATTATTCAACAAATTTCAAGGCCGTCGTGGATTGAAAAAAGGCCTATACAAATAAGAAGAAAAAGGATATTGAATATGAAGTTAGAGAAAAAGTGTTTTCAAAGGTTTCACATTCGAAAGATGGTGATTACGTTTTAGTTGAAAAGGAAAGCTTAGTCCCAGATTTATTAGGCCATATGTAATTCTAAAAAGTGTGGGACCAATGGCTTACCAATTGGCTTTATCTTTAGTTTTGAGCAAGATTCATGATATGTTTCACTTATTCGTGCTTCAGAGGTATCAATCGGATTTTTTTACATATAATTACTTCTAAAGAAATTGAACTGCGACTAGAATTGATGTATGAAGAAGAAGCAGTGAAAAACTTAGCATGTGAAGCCAAATAATTAAAGAACAAGAAAATTTCAATGGTTAAGATACTCTAGAGAAATCATAAAGTAGAGAAAAATCATTTGGGAAACTGAAGAGAGAATGAATAAGCAATCTACAAAGTTTTTTGAAACGGGTAAACGTTGAAAATTCGAGGACGAATTTTCTTAAGGGGGAGGAATTGTAATATCCCAATTTTTTATTAGTGACCAAAACATAATTTTTGAAAGTTTAGGGGTTAAAGTGTAAACTTTGGAAAAGTTTAGGGGGACCAAAGTGTAATTTAAAAAAATTATGTAATTTAACCCCGTAAATGAATAGTTCACCCCAAGAGTGGTATTTCCGTGTTACCTGGATTTTTCATACGAGGCTTATATTATTCGAATTTTGGATCGAATAAAAATTATTAAGTGTGCTCAAACCAAAGTAGCACAAGGATGGGTGACCTATTGGGAAGGTCTCATATTCGATATTTTGACTGATAAAAAGTATTTAGTTTAAGTCAGTAATATTTGTAATGGATTGTTGAGATAGATTTCTAAGAGGAAATATATCCGATAAAAATTTTCGGTAATTATCGGTATAACAAATCGAATTGAAATTTTAAAGACAGTTCCAAAGATTATGGAAAATTCATAGAATATTATTATATGAATATTTTATTAATGTTGGTGGGATTCTAACTTGATTTAGTTCAAATATGATGGAGTGGTTATAAAGCTCAAAGAAAGAAAAATTTGGAAATCGTATTGAGTGAAATTCGAATAATTGGGTCGAATAAATATCATAAATTAAAATTTATGATATTTTGGGAAATAGGCTGGTTATAATGGAACCAATTTGGTTCAATTTTTATGGAATAGCAATTTTAAGTCATGTAAGTAAATAAAGTCTAGTTGGAGGGTAAATTGGTCATTTGCCACGGATGGCATTTTTGAAATATTTTGGAACTTTGAGTGCAATTTCGAAAGGTGAATAACACATGGAATTATTCATGGCCATTGATTTTTGATAAGATTGAATCTTGGCCACTAGATTAAAAAGGGTAAAATAGTAGTTTCACTAGTTAAATGAATTTAAAATTCATTTAATTTTTACACATTTGGATTTAATATTAGAAAGATGAGAAAAATTTTCTCATACTTCTTGGGGGTTGTTCGAAAGCTGGAAATAAAAGGGGAAAGAAAAAGTTCTCAATTTTCAAGCCAAATTGAAGGATCAAAGGCTAAAATCAAGCAAAACAAGTCAAGGTAATTTAATCTATGCTTGATTCTCTACATGTTGATGGTAAATTTGTTTGATAAAGTCAAGTATAGTTCATGTTTATGGATGATGATGATTATGAAATTGATAGTAGATGATGGAATTAATGTTGTATTTAGTAAAATTGATGTTGTAAACATGGAACTAAGTTTGATTTTGGATGAATTCCATGTTTTAGGCTATAAACCATATCCCTAAAATTTGGGGATTTTGGTTAGGGAGTTAAATTGAGGATGAAATTGAATAGATTATGATTTTGAGAGCTTGAATTTGATGATGAATTAAATAATTTCCCCAATTGAAATTATAGGGACCATTTCGAAAAGATTGAGTAAATTAGGGGAAATTATTAAAAAAATATTTTTATATTAGAATGGATGAGTTATGATTAAATTAGCTTGAATTGATGATTAGGGACCAAAATGAAAATTTTTGGAAGTTGAAGGACCAATTCGACAATTTACAAAAAAATAAGGATTGGTCTTGAATTTATGGAAAATTGATAGAATTGAAGATTTAAGCATGTTATGAAAAGTTAAGGGATTGAAATGTCAAGAAAGGATATACGAGGCACCTATTTTGAAATAAAGAATTTAGTGAAGGACCAAGTTGAATAAAGATAAAGGAAAAATTTCAAGAATGTTAGAAAATAAATGAATGATTTATTTGTACATGAATTTATATACAAAAGTGAAGTAGTGACTAAAATAAAACTTTTATAAAGTTTGAGGACTAAAAGGTAATAGTCCAAAATTAGTAAATGGTTATGGAAATTTCTTCAAATTAGGCTTGAACAATTGTTTAATGTTCAAAATGCTCACTAAGGACAGTTAGGCTTGAACAATTGTTTAATGTTCAAAATGGTCACTAAAGACCTAGGGACCAATTCGGCAACTTTGAAGAATATTGGGGAAATTTTCAGAAAATTTTGTATTCAAATAGTTATGTTTAAGAATCAAGTTAGCAATGTTAGATTTAAGTTGAATACGAGAATGGTAATCTATGTGTTCGATTGGTCTTATACAATTCTAAAAGATATCAAAGGAGAACCAGTGATAAAAGAAAGATAAGAACCTTGAGTAAGCTTAGTGAGGCATGCCATTACATGTCACAGGTGAGTGCATTTACATGTTTAAAAATGCAATTAGGAAGACTTGTGAATAATCAACCTTAAATTAAATGACATTGCATTATCTATATGTATATGTTAATTTATGCTTGCCATGACCAATTATGTTGAAGTATGAGATATGAAATGTTTATTTATATGATGATCTGTGTTTACCATGAACATTTATGATGAAGTATGAAACATAAAATGTTTATTTATATGATTGATTATGATGATTGATCGATGATAAAAGAAATGCCCAAGTATTGTCTATGAGAGTCCATGGTATAGGGGCATGCTATAAAGTCTTTAGCAGCTGCACCCTCATGTTCATGTTATCTGACATATATTGTGACAAAATGATTATGTCGCATGCACCCTGGGGATCCACGCCCACTGTGCCCAAGTGCACTGTCGAGGTGCTTCATGTTTATGGGGAGCAAAGAGCGTCCCCGAGTACGTACTCATCTTCACGTTCACGTTAGACACTACGGTGTCAATTCAAGATGACTCGCATACCTCGATCTCATATAGCATACTTTTGGCAATGATAAAAGAATCATGTCACATAAATGAATCATGTCATGTAAATGAATCATGTTACATATATGAAGTATGTCACGAATATGAACCATGCCATGTATATGAAATATGTCATGTATATGAACCATGCCATGAATACAGAATATGTCATGTATATGAATTAAATCACATATATGAATCATGTCAGATAAAGGAATCACGTCATGTAAATAAATCAAGTTATGTATATGAATCATGTCACGTATATGAATCATGACATGTATACAAATTATGTTACAGATATGAATTATGACATGCATATGAATTATGCCATATACACGTATCATGTTATGAATATGAAATAAGTCATGTATATGAATGATGTCACGTATATGAATCTTGCCATGTTTATGAATTATGACATGTATATGGATTCTATCATTTATATAATTCATGCCATATTTATATGAATTATGCTATGTATATGAAGTATGTCATGTATGTGAATTATGTCATATATATATAAATCATGTCATGCATGTGAATTATGCCATGTGTATGAAATATGCCATGTATGTGAACTATTCCATGTATATGATTTACTTGATAATGATGGAGTATTGGAAACTAGAGTAAGTTAGAAAAATTATAACTTGCACATGAATATTGACTGACTATGAAAACCTTGTTAGTACGATACTACCTTAGACATAAAATATGCTAGGTTAATGTATAACATGTATTACTTTATTTTATTTTTTGTAATCTTAAGTTTATAACGTGTTTATGTTGTATTACGAATGTATGAATTTAGAAAAATGGGTTGCTACAAGTAGTTATATTTTTTGATATAGTTAAGTATAGTTTAACCCTAATCGTGTAGTAATTTTAAAAATCAAGAAAGGGTCTAGGCAGGGAACATAGTTTCACCCTGAATTATATTTTTATTTAAATAACACATTTATAAATTTTATAAAACAATTCAGGGTCAAAACTAGCTGCTATAGAATGATATAGTTTTAATTCCAAACCGAAAAAAGGTTAAACTACAAGATAAAGTTTGATTAAAAATATATTTCAAGTCATGTTTTCTTAACAACTCTGTAACATCTTTAGTGTATATTCGGTCTACGAGTATACATTAAGGGTGTTACACCTATTGTCGCCAATATATCACATATATAGGGTCGTCACCCTTGAGCCGTAGCTCATGGACCATAGTCCCAAATTATATTTTTGCACCATGTCAAAGTGTCCAAGGGCTTCCATTGTTTAGGCAACTTAAACTTTTATACTTGAAGTTAGGAGAGGTATCTTGTAACATAAGTAATCTTATTATTTTCTTAATATCTTATAACAAGAAATAGGCTTTTAGCTCCTTAAGGCTTTAGAGTTCATAGACTTATAACATTGGAATTGAATTTCTTTATTAACATCTTATGGTATTGTAACTCATAAATTAGCTTCCAGCTTTATATGAAAGTATACAAGATCTTTCATTCCCAACATAGCACAGCAAGGAACAAGATGTATATGTAATTCAAACATAACCGAAAGACTTATCAAATATACCATGCTATGAATGTATTCACATTTTGTGCTCTATGTGAACCATATGTAATTAATGATCATGTATCCTAAATACTTAAGAAACAAAAATAGGAGTGACATCGTGTCACCCTAGTCAAACAACTACACTCACCTGATATCCCGAAGTCACGGGATACCTGAATCCACAGTTATAACTTGTTTCCCAACACTCCCTCTTCTCTAGCTTTCCTTAATTGAATATCCAATTCCAAGATTGTACTTCAATGAATTTCATGTTCTCAATTAATCTCACATAAGAGTAAAAAGAGAAACAAGGCATTAGGATACATTTATGCTATCAAGGTTGCATATTGCATTATTACACCTATTATTTTTTTAAGACAATATCATGCTTAAATCACTACACAACCATCACAACATTTATATCGAACAAAACATCCCCCTATCATACTTGTATTCACATAAACAGTCAGAAATAGTTCACTAATTTATATATTAGTGCAAAATAGTCCATCCTTTGACTTACATACTTAAATATTATAAAAAAAACTACATAACTTACACATTAAGGCAAAACAGTCCAACTTTTATTTACCACATATATACATTTCAATCAATCCAACAATATTCATAGTTATTTAAAACAGTCCTTATTTCATTCATGAAGCAATTCTCCTGTAAGTAAACTACTCAAAACAATCCACATTTTTCTCATGTTTACACCAATTTATCAAAATTAAACATATGTACATAATTTCATACCAAAACAATCCATATATTCTTGTGTTTACACAAATCAAACAAATTTAAACATGTATACATAAATTCATACCAAAACAATCCACATATTCTTGTGTTTACACAAATCAAACCAATTTAAACATGTATACATAAATACATGCCAAAACAGTCCACATATTCTTGTGTTTACACAAATCAAACCAATTTAAACATGTATACATAAATTCATGCCAAAACAGTCCACATATTCTTGTGTTTACACAAATCAAACCAATTTAAACATGTATACATAAATCATGCAAAAACAATCCACATATTCTTGTGTTTACACAAATCAAACCAATTTAAACATGTATACATAAATTCATGTCAAAATAGTCCACATATTCTTGTTTTTACACATACCAAACCAATTTAAACATGTATACATAAGTTCATGCCAAAGCAGTCCACATATTCTTGTTTTCTCTAACATAGTTTGATCTTCCCCGGAAGCTATCAACACAAAATTCAAACATATAAACTATCATTTCATACTTAGCAATTTGATTAAGTTGTTAGGATGAGTAATTTACCTTATTCATTAGGCTACTCACTAGTTTCAAAAAAAAAAAACTAAGTCAACCGAGCTTTCCTTCAAGCTTCCATGGAGCATTTCTCAACTTTGTCTCCCACCTTAAGCTTTTGGCCAGCCTCAAATGAAGAAGATGATAACTTGTAACACCCCAGTTTTGGGCTTAGATATTTTAAAGGTTGGTTTGAGGGTTCGATGGACCGAGATTAAAGATTCGAGTCGGTTTTAATATTAAATCGAATTAAATATTTTGGAAGGTGATAAAATGGTGGAAAATATTCTAAAATCATAATTAATTATATTAAGGATAATGGTAAAGTCAATTTTGGGAAATAAGTTGGAAATCGGACGTTTTGGCTAGTGACCAAAATGGAAGTTTTGAAAACTGCTTTTAAAGGTGACTAAATTGAAAATAGTCAAATTCTTAGAATCTTTAAGGAGCTATTTCACCAAGTTTTTTTTCTGATGATTTCTCCCTTAATTAAAGATATTTTACCATGTGTTTTAAAGTTAATTAAAAAGAGATTTTAGTTAAAAATTTAGTTCATCTCTTTAAAGAAAATTCACGTAACTTTTCTCTCAACTTTTCATCGGCCAAACGCTCAAGTTTTCATCAAAATCCAGAGGTCAGAAGCCTTTTAACTTGTATTTATGATTTGTAATTGATTAATTAACATTGTTTTTACAAAATCTCATCTAAATCTTGTGTTTTCTTAGCTTTCATCAAACCAATTGAGGGAGAAATCTCACAATAGGGGTAAGGTACGTGATCTCCTCTATTGTATGGTTCTTTACTGAAATTCCAAAGTGTTTGATCCTTGATTTATTGATTGTAAACTGATTTTGATGATTTATCAATGTTTGATTGAGTAAATTGGGTAAAATTGATGTAACACTATAATTTTTGAAGTTCATCTGATTTCCAGTGTTTAAGATTTATTTAATAAATATTTTGGAAGTATTATGATGTTTAAAAGTTGTTTTTATCAATAGAATCCCGAAACTCTTGGATCTCTAATTGATTAGGTTGATAGATTTGAGTTTTTGTGATGATATTCAAGTTTAATCTTTGCTGGAAGTAAACGGATGTTGGAAAAGGGTTTTTTGGATGTTAATTGATGTTGATTGATGGGTTGAATCATTGTTTTATGGCTGGGTTAAGTTTCGGAAACGTTTGTTGATGATTTCGGTATGTTTCAGATGGTTTCTAAGTGGGCAACTTGGGAGTTGCGGGATTTTTTCTTTGAGGCAGTGATTTGAATGCATAATGATGCATTTATCCTCTGGTTTTATGTGTTTAAAATACGGGATAATCAAGGCGACAAAGCTTGACGTTGTTTGTTGCTTGCCGGGAGCTTGTATCGCGTTAGCAAGGAAGGCGAAGTGTATCGCTGAGTGGAAACTGGATTTTAAATGCTTTACAAACGTTTGTAAAGGTTGTTGGGAGTTTAGGGTAAGCATGAGACACTTACCTAAGCTCGAAAGTAAGTTTCCCTTATTTTGTTCTTGAATATCGGCTTGGATATGAGCGTGTTGTTTGCATGTTTTGGTGATGAACATGGTATGATTTACTTATTGGAAATACATGATTTTGAGTATATATGCGGGGGGGGGGGGTTGAATGTCAGCATTGGTTTTCATTCCGGTTGGGAATTGTGTTATTGCATTGGCAATGAGATTAGCATATGTGATATTTTGTTTAATGCATTGTAAAGCAGTAGGTAAATGGTTTTGTAAATGATATATTGGCTATGTGACAAGGTGAGAAAATAATCGTATATAGTTGGCATGCCATAGGATTAAAAGTATAAAATATGAACAAAATCAATCGTGTCCATGGGTCATTGAGGTATGGTGGTTGAACAAGGCCACTCGGACTGTTGGGACATTGTTTGGGGCGTGCGGTCTAACTAGGCAACCCAAATTGATGCTAATCTTGTGATTTAACTAGGCAACGAAGTAAAACTCACAGTTTAACTAGGCAAAGAAGTAAAACTCACAGTTTAACTAGGCGAGGTAATAATAACTTGCGGTTTAACTAGGCGAGGTAATAATAACTTGCGGTTTAACTAGGCAAGAAGGTAAAACTCGCAGTTTAACTAGACGAGATTGTTAAATCTTATGGTCAAACTAGGGAAGGTTTGCGATATCATGCGGTCTAACTAAGAATGATATGAGAAACCCGTGTATCTGATATGTGGGGATAGAGGGTAGTCTATCTGGGTCACTATAAATGCCAATATATGTGGAGGTTCAAGTGTTGAACTTATTTTTTTAATACTTTGAGATTTAAGCATGGTTTATGATTTAATGCTTTGAGATTTAAGCATGGTTTATGATTTAATGCTTTGAGATTTAAACATGTTTTATGATTTAATGCTTTGAGATTTAAGCATGGTTTATGATTTAATGCATTGGGATTTAAGCATGGAATGTACATGATGTGGTATAAGGGTCATTATGCTTTGGTTCGGTTGGAATCATGGAAAAATGCTTTGGTTATAAGCATGTTTTTGGTAAACAAGCATATGGTTTTCAAATGGTTTTAATGCATCATTGTTTTATGAGCATCCTCACTAAGCAAGTATGCTTAAGCTCTCTTTTTCCTAATGATGCAGAACATTAAGGTTTGGGGGCTGCAAGAGGCAAGGCTAGGTGATCTAAGGACATTTACAATTTTGAGTATGAACTCGATTATGTTTCTGTTAATAAGGTAATGTGTTCGCCATGTTTTACGGGAGTTGTAATCCTGATTTCTTATTGATTTTAAGTATGCTTCTATGCTAGGTTTTGAGGATGGTTTGATGTTGCTAAGCTTGGTGTTAATACTTACTTGTAGTTGTGGATAATGGTTTCTTAGGTATGCATCTAGAGCTTCCTTGATGATTGCCATGTTGTGATGGTTTGATCAAATTTATATTACTGTGTGGGTTGTGTTGTTATGATGCATATGCTGAGATTGGCCTATTTGTGTATTTTGGGTTGTTTGGCAAAGTGTCTTTGGGAAGCATGCCTTTAGGATATCATGGGAGGTATGAATGCTAATTGGTTTCTGAACTTATGATGTTTAGGTTGCTATTGCATCTTGATAGTGTTGTATGAGAGTTTGTGGCATGATGAAATGGTTTAGTTTTGAAATGAGCATGTTAAACCAGCTATTTGTGACCATTAAGGTCCAGGCGTATCAGTACTCGTGTTCACGTATCGATACGGGAAGCCATTTTAGGCTTGTGGTTCCGGTACGTGGGCCATGTGTCCTGATATGAAAATTCTTTTTGAGAGTAGCGTATCGATACTCAGGTTTGTGTATCGATATGGGAAGGCCGAGTTTGGCATGGGGTTTTGGTACACGGGTTTGAGGATTGGTACGAGTCTTTGGTTTTGGTAAGGCGTATCAGTACGCAGGGTCGTACCAGTGCGGGAGTTGGCTATTAGAATTTTTAGGGTTTGAAATGGCAAGGACGTTCTGATACACAAGTGTGCGTACCGATACCCGAGGCAGTTAAGTTAGTTAATGGCTTTAGTGAAGTTCTATTTTATTTCATTTTGGTCCTTGATTGATATGGGCTCAATTGTGTGAGTTTGGAGGATCTATTTGAGCTATATTTTGACATGTAAGCTTGAAATATACTTAATTAAAGGCTGGTAACTTTAAAATTAGAAAAGTCCTTCCAGCTTGCTAAAATTACATTTTGGTCCCTAATTCTTGTTTGTGGCCAATTGGATATCGTTATGATGCCCAATTGAGATGAGTACTCACCTATGAATAGTATGACCATGTAGGAAAGCATAAATGCATATAGATAAGATATAAAAAATGGATGTGTCTTAGTTTAATCTTTCCAGTTTACTTCGATGAACCTAATGTAGCTTGCTCAATTCGGTCTTGCGACTAGGCCGAGTTGAGGGGGTTACAATTGCTGGTATCATAGCCAGGTTTGCGAAAAGTTGGGATGTTGTTGTTTGATTAGCTGTTGTTGTTTGAGTTGCACGGTGATTGTGTATATGTATGGTGATTGTTTAATACCATGTTGGGTATGGTTTGGGAACACATTGCCTATTACTGAGGTTTAAAACGTTTATAAAGTTGTCTTGGTTTCTTTACCTAATGATACCCTAACTTTAATGTGTCTTGATTTTTTTGTTAGCGTGGTTCGACGTGAGATCTGTATAATGGCTAGTAGTGTCGGAGTTGGGCAGAATAGTGACGTGGAAGGGAATCTCTTTGATGTTTTACCTTTTTCTCCTCTGCTGGTTACTCCAGTTGATATTGGGGAAGGAGTTGTAGCCCAGGCTCCTCCAGTGTCAGTTTTTGGTGATCTGACCCCGTTGGTCCAAGTGGTAATGACAGCTTTTCGAGTAGAGGAGGATGGAGTGCAAGTGCAAGCACCGACACCTACTATGGTGGTTGAACAAGGTTCGTCCTTAGTTGTCTCTGGGCAGGCAGCCAGTGTGAGCTCGGGTAAGAGAGTAGCTAATTTTGGCTATTCTAGAAAGCAGAACAAAAGGTCTCGTGATAAGAGGTGTAAATTGTGTCACAAGGATGGTGGCAGTGTTGGTCAGGGTAACCAGGGAATGCGTAGTAGGGCTGAGTGTAAGCACTGTGGTAGACATCACTCGGGTGTATGTTGGGAAAATACTATGAGTTGTTGGAAATGTGGATCTTCTGATCACTTGAAGCGTGATTGTCCTCGTGTTGTTAGAGCGACACCAGTTCAGGATGTTGTTGTGCGTCCGGAGAATGGTAGAATGACGCAGATCTTTGTTCGTCGAGAAGGTTGCAATGACATGGATGTGATCGTCAGTATCTTCACTTTGCAATCCTTGTCATTGTTATCTTTGGTTAATTCGGGGTCTACGCTTTCATTTATGTCAAGTGAGCATATGTTTGGTGAATTCTCCTGTAGTATTGGTAGGAGTTGGCATGTTAGTTACTGAGTATGAGATGAAGTTTGTTCGCCTGTGAGTTCTTTCCCGAGGTTCTAGCTCGATTAGTGTTAGCTGGGTTTTAGACCGCTAGCTATTGTGGCTGTTTGTGGAGGTGTCGAATGTGCTAATGACATTCAAGATGAGGTCATGTTGAGTATTCTCTAAATACCTGCTTTTGGATAATAGTCAGAGTAGTGGTGATCTCGCGTACGGTGGTACCGGGGATGTTATAACTGAGTGTGGACGTTGACCATGCACAGTGCAAAGACACTTATATGTATATATTTAAATATGTCAGTACATGCATACATCTTTAAGCATGAAATTAGAGGTTTTCATCCATATGCATAGGCATCTAGGATGACATGTAAGAAATCATGCATACACATGTCCACACTTACAGATAACATTTTGGAGGCAGAGGTAGTGATAGTAGCTAGTTCTTCTAGTGAGTTGGGTACATTTAAAAGATTGTATAGGCGGTGTCCTTTGGTGGTGCAAAGTTATGAGTTGCCGCAGATCTAAAGGAGTTGCCATTCTATGGTTTAATGTGTTTTGGGTATAGGATGGTTGAGTGAGAACAAGGCGGTTGTGGATTGTGGGTCCTAAAAGGGGGTTCCTTAGAGGTTAGTTGATGAGTATGAAGTTGTGGTAAATGGAAAGAATATGGAATTCTTGTCTAATATAGTGGCGGTGGCTCAAGCAAAAAGGACGTCGCAAGGAGGTTACCAAGCTTATTTAGCTTTTGTGGTGAGTCCTGAGGTTAACGGTGTTTCATGAATATCTTAATCAGTTGTATGCTAAGATGAGCAAGTGTGAGGTTTGGCTTAAGGAAGTGATGTTCCTTGGTTGTGTGGTTTTTGTAGAAGTTATTCGTGTTGATCCACAGAAAAATGATGCCATTCTCAATTGGAGGCAATTTAAGTCTGTATCGAAGGTGCGTAGTTTTCTTCGGTTGGCTGGTTATTATCACCATTTTGTTGAAGGGTTTTCTAGTGTTGTAGCACCGTTGGTAAAGCTATTGTAAAAAATGTTCCTTGTATGGACGGAGAGGCAGCAGTACACTTTTGAAAAGTTGAATGAGGTTTTAACACATGCTCCTGTGTTGGTTTAACCGAAATCGGGGAAGGAGTTTGTTGTTTATAGTGGTGCATCGTACATTGAGTTTGGATGTATGTTGATGCAGAATGGTAAGGTTGTGGCCTAGGCGTCGAGGCAGTTGAAGGTTCATGAGCGCAACTATCCAACTCATGATTTAAAGCTTGTGGTTGTGGTTTTTGCCTTGGACATCTAGAGGCATTATCGATATGGCAAAAAGTGTGTGGTTTTTGCAGATCACAAGAGTTTGAAATTTTTGATGTCACAAAGGGATTTGAATCTTAGGCAATGAAGATGGTTGGAGTTGCTTAAGGATTACGATTTGACAATTGAGTATCATCCTGGTAAAGCCAATGTGGTTGCAGATGCGTTGAGTCGTAAGGTTGCGGTTGAGCTTAAAGCTATGTTTGCAAGGTTGAGTGTGACACGAGAAGGTGGTTTGTTGGCTAAGTTGCAAGTTAAGCCTGCGCTGTCACAGATGATTTAAGCTAAGTAACCGTTTGATGACTCCTTGGTTGAGCATGTTAAGGACATATCAGAGGGTAATCCGACGAATTTTTATTTTTATGATGATGGATTTTTTTGTTTCAAGGGTCGAATAGTGGTGCAGGATGATCTAGAGTTGAGGCACACTATTTTAATGGAGGCACATTCTAGTCATTTTGCTATGCATCTTGGTAGTGTTAAGATGTATCACGGGTTGAAGGAGGCATACTAATGGGTTAGTTTGAAGCAAGATGTGGCTGAGTTTGTTTCCTGGTGCATGGTGTGTCAGTGGGTCAAGGCTGAACATCAGTTCTTTTTGGGTTGCTGCAACCGTTGAGAATGCTGGAATGGAAATGGAAGGGGATCACCATGGATTTTGTGATAGGGCTGCCTTCGGCACCAGCTTAAAAGTATTTTATTCGGGTAATTGCTGATCGGTTTTCAAAGTGTACATATTTCTTACCAGTGCACAAGATGGATACTTTATGCAAGCTGGAAAATCTGTACATTGTTAAGATTGTGCGTTTGCACGGGGTACCTAAGTCCATTGTTTCGGATAGAGATTTGAGGTTTACAGCAAAGTTTGGAGAAGTTTACACCAGGCGTTGGGTTCAAGGTTGAGTTTTAGCACCGCGTATCACCCCTAGATGGATGGACAGTCTGAGTGGGTTATCCAGGTTTTGGAGGATATGATGAGTTATTGTATTATAGAGTTTCAAGGAACCTGGGAGAAGCATTTACCTTTAGTTGGGTTTGCGTATAACAATAGCTACCAAGCTAGTATCCAAATGGCTCCGTATGGCCGGAGCTGCCGTACACCCCTGTGTTGGGCTAAGGTAGGGGAAAAGCATGTTTTCCTACCAAGTGTGTTGAAAGGAACGGTTGAAAAGTAAAGCTTGTGTGTGATAGCTTGAAAGAGGCAGCGGATCTGCAGAAATCTTATGCAGATTTGGAGCGTTGGGAAGTTGAATATGCGGTGGGCAATCGTGCATTCTTGAAAGTGTCACCATGTAAAAAGGTAATGAGATTCGGAGGTAAGGGTAAGCTTAGTTTAAGGTTTATTGGACCGTACGAAGTTGTTGAGCGTGTAGGTCTGGTGGCTTATGGGTTGAGGTTGCCTACCGAGCTGGAGAAAAGACAGGACGAGTTCCATGTATCTATGTTACGGAGGTATCAGTCAGATCCTTCGCATGTTATGCCGATGGAGCATATAGAGTTAAGACCAAATTTATCCTATGATGAGGTGTTGAGGAAGCCACTTGGGAAAGCAAGGCGGATATGGTGGAGCAATTTCCGCATTTGTTTTCTCCACGAAATTTCAAGGACGAAATTTCTTAAGTGGGGGAGAGTTGTAACACCCCAGTTTTGGGCTTAGATGTTTTAAAGGTTGGTTTGAGGGTCTGATGGACCGGGATTAGAGATTCGAGTCAATTTCAGGATTAAATCGAATTAAATATTTTAAAAGGTGATAAAATGGTGGAAAAATATTCTTAAATCATTATTAATTATATTAAGGATAATGGTGAATTCAATTTTAGGAAATAAGATTTGGAAATCAGACATTTTGGCTAGTGACCAAAATGCATGTTTTGAAAACTTCTTTTAAAGATGACTAAAATGAAAAGTGTCAAATTCTTAGAATCTTTAAGGAGCTATCTTACCAAGTTTTTTTTTCTGATGATTTCTCCCTTAATTAAAGACATTTTATCATTTGTTTTAAAGTTAATTAAAAAGAGATTTTAGTTAAAAAGTTAGTTAAGCTCTTTAAAGAAAATTCACGCAACTTTTCTCTTCACTCTCTCCTCAGCCAAACACTCAAGTTTTCATCAAAATCCAGAGGTGAGAAGTCTTTTAACTTGTATTTATGATTTGTAATTGATTAATTAACATTGTTTTTACAAAATCTCATCTAAATCTTGTGTTTTATTAGTTTTTATCAAACCAATTGAGGGAGAAATCTCACAATAGGGGTAATGTCCATAATCTCCTCTATTGTATGGTTCTTTACTAAAATTCCCAAGTGTTTGATTCTTGATTTATTGATTGTAAACTGATTTTGATGATTTATCAATGTTTGATTGAGTAAATTAGGTAAAATTGATGTAACAAGGTAATTTTCGAAGTGGATCTAATTTCCAGTGTTTAAGATTGATTTAATAAATATATTGGAAGTATTATGATGTTGATAAGTTGTTTTTATCAATAGAATCCCGAAACTCTTGGATCTCTAATTGTTTAGGTTGATAGATTTGAGTTTTTGTGATGATATTCGAGTTTAATCTTTGTTGGAAGTAAAAGAATGTTGGGAAAGGGTTTTTGGATGTTGATTGATGGGTTTAATCATTGTTTTTTGGCTAGGTTAAGTTTCAGAAACGTTTGTTCACGATTTCGGTATGTTTCAGATGGTTTCTAAGTGGGCAACTTGGGAGTTACGGGATTTTTGCTTTGAGGCAGTGGTTTGAATGCATAATGATGCATTTATCCTCTGGTTTTATGTGTTTAAAACATGGGATAATCAAGGCGACGAAGCTTGATGTTGTTTGTTGCTTGCCAGGAGCTTGTATCGCGTTGGCAAGGAAGACGAAGTGTATCGGTGAGTGGAAACTAGGTTTTAAATGCTTTACAAAGGTTTGTAAAGGTTGTTGGGAGTTTAGGGTAAGCATGAGACACTTACCTAAGCTCGGAAGTAAGTTTCCCTTATTTTGTTCTTGAATATCGGCTTGGTTATGAGCATGTTGTTTGCATGTTTTGGTGATGAACATGGTATGATTTACTTACTAGAAATGCATTATTTTGAGTACATATGTAGGGGGCTTGAAAGTCAGCATTGGTTTTCATTTCGGTTGGGAATTGTGTTACTGCATTGACAATGAGATTTGCATATGTGATATTTTGTTTAATGCATTGTAAAGCAGTAAGTAAATGGTTTTGTAAATGATATATTGGCTATGTGACAAGGTGAGAAAACAATCGGATATAGTTGGCATGCCACAAGATTAAAAGTGCACTATAAAATATGAACAAAATCAATCGTGTCCATTGGTCCTTGAGGTATGGCGGTTTAACAAGGCCACTCGGACTGTTGGGACATTGTTTGGGGCGTGGTGTCTAACTAGGCAACCCAAATTGATGGTTATCTTGTGGTTTAACTATGCAAGGAAGTAAAACCCGCGGTTTAACTAGGCAAGGTAACAATATCTTGCGGTTTAACTAGGCAAGGATGTAAAACTCACGGTTTAACTAGGCGAGGTAACAATATCTTGCAGTTTAACTAGGCAAGAGGTAAAACTTGCGATTTAACTAGGCGAGGTTGTCAAATCTTGCAGTCTAACTAGGCAAGGTTTGAGATATCATGCGGTCTAACTATGCATGATATGAGGAATCTATGTATCGATATGTTCGGATAGAGGGTAGTCTATCCAGGTTACTATAAATGCCAATATATGTGGAGGTTCATGTGTTGAACTTATTTTTTTAATGCTTTAAGATTTAAGCATGGTTTATGATCTAATGCTTTGATATTTAAACATGTTTTATGATTTAATGCTTTGAGATTTAAGCATGGTTTATGATTTAATGCTTTGGGATTTAAGCATGGAATGTACATGATGTTGCATAAGGGTCATTATGCTTTGGTTCGGTTGGAATCATGGAAAAAAGCTTTGTTGTAAGCATGTTTTTGGTAATCAAGCATATGGTTTTCAAATGGTTTTAATGCATCATTGTTGTATGAGCATCCTCACTAAGCAAGTATGCTTACACTCTCTTTTTCCTAATGATGCAGAACATTAAGGTTTGGGGGCAGTAAGAGGCAAGGCTAGGTGATCCAAGGACATTTACAAGTTTGAGTATGAAGTCGGTTATGTTTCGGTTAATAAGGCAATGTGTTCTCCATATTTTATGGGAGTTGTAATCATGATTTCTTATAGATTTTAAGTATGTTTCTATTCTGGGTTTTGAGGATGGTTTGATGTTGCTAAGCTTGGTGTTAATACTTACTTGTAGTTGTGGATGAATGTTTTCTTAGGTATGCATCTAGAGCTTCCTTATTGATTGCCATGTTGAGATGGTTTGAGCAAGTTTATGTTATTATGTGGGTTGTGTTGTTATGATGCATATGTTGAGATTGGCCTATTTGTGTATTTTGGGTTGTTTGGCAAAGTGTCTTTGAGAAGCATGCCTTTAGGATATCATGGGAGGTATGAATGCTAATTGGTTGCTGAACTTATGATGTTTAGGTTGCTATTGCATCTTTGTAATACTCCAAAATAGGGCTTGGAAGTATGTTACCAATTTAAGTGTGACTTATATTGATAGTTACCATGAATTAGAAAAGAATAGGGTGAATTAGGGATCAATTTGGAACAAAGAAAAAATGGATAATTGTTGAGGGACTTAACCGAGTAGATGTTTTAATTAGAAGTTTGCATGTTAAATTTCTCATGTTTCCAAGGACCTAAACACTTGTCTAGCTAAGGGCAAGGCAACTTGTTAGTGGAGGGGTGACTCACGGTTTGAATGGGGAGAGAAAAAGATAAATAAAACAAACTCATCAGCCATATCTTTCTTCTCCCTACACCACCGAAGCTAACCATAAAGGAGAGAGAAAGAGTTAAGTGAATATCATGGAATTTTGGAGGTTTTAAGTCCAAATTTTGGGTATGTTTGATCTTCTTAAGAAAGGGGTAAGTGATCTTAATTTCTTCTTGCTTTAGGGCCAAATTTTAGGATCATAGAGAATGAAACGCTTGAATTACTTCCTTGTTAAAATGCATTTGGTGTTTGAAATGGAATTTGATATCTTTGCCTGCTATTAAATCAAATTGGGGTTGTTTTAATGGACACACATGGTCATTAATTTGTTTTTGAGATATTAAGTGGATACGTGTGATATAAGTTATACATGGAATAAGTTTATCTTTAAAGTGGTAAATGATAAATTTATAGATTTTGATCGAAGTCGTCTTCATCTCTTGATAAATGCAGTGCAATTTACTTGATAAATGCGGTATGTAGTTTGCTTAAAGAATGATGTATGCAGTTTAGAATAAAAATGCATAATGCAGTTTGTATGTTGTTTGAAGTATGTATGTATACAGTTTGTATGAGTGCAATGAAAGTATGTTGGATTGAATTGAATGCATATATGTATAGATATATAAATCTGGACAGTTTTGAGTGCAATGAAAGTATGTTGGATTGAATTGAATGCATATATGTATAGATATATAAATCTGGACAGTTTTGAGTGCAATGGAAGCATGCTGGACTGAATTGAGTACATATATGTAATGTGGACTATTTTGATTACATTAGAAACATGCTGGACTGAATTGAGTACTTATATGAATATATATATATATATATATGTGAACTGTTTTGATTACATTAGAAACATGCTGGACTGAATTGAGTACATATAAGTATATATATATGTAAACATGGACTGTTTTGTGCATATTGAATAATTGTTGGATAGCTTTGAGTGCAAAAATGTATATATATATATATGAAAACATGGACTATTTTGAGTTTATAAATGCATATCTAAGTTTTTTGGGACTGTTTTGTGTAAACTTAAGAATCTATGGACTGCTTTGTTGTGAAAAATATGTGTACATGTCAATTTGGGTTTGATTTGTGCAAACATGAGAATCTATGGACTGCTTTTGTATGAAATTATGTATACATGTTTCGATTAATTTGTGTAAACATGAGAAAATGTGGGCTGTTTTGCTATGAAATTATGTATATATGTTTAATTGGATTAATTTGTGTAAACATGAGAATATGTGGGCTGTTTTGCCTTGAAATTATGTATACATGTTTAATTGGATTAATTTGTGTAAACATGAGAATATGTGGGCTGTTTTGATATGAAATTATGTGTATATGTTAAAGTGGACTGTTTTGATATGAAATTATGTGCATGTATTGAAGTAGACTGTTTTGTATAAGTTAAGTGCCTAATTGCCTAGTTAATATGTTACATTTATAATCTTGGTGACAATATTCATCTTTAATTAGTAGATTGAAATGGGTTTTAATAACTTATTATTTTGTATGAGGTACATACTATGATAAGAGGATTAGAAGAAATAAATGATTGTGAAGCAAGATATGGTTGTAATTCAGGTATTCCATAACTTTGGAATATCAGGTGAGTGTAGTATAATTGTTTCGGGTGACACAGAGTCATTCTGATTATTTCCTCCTTGAAATTAAAGTATATGATGTGTATGAATGAATTGCATTTGATCATTTCATTAATCATAAGACTCATATGGAGCACCTGGGGATTGATCACATTCATGGCATACAAGTGACTAGTTTCATTGTTAAGAAATGCATTACATATGCATCATGAATGCATCAAAGGCATTGCATATTATTGTTATGATGTCTTATAAATTTTGAATAAAAATATGTCTTATTTATGATCTTTGTTTTGAATTAGAACCAACTATAATCCTTGAAAGTGTATTAATAAGAACCAATATCAAACTTTAAGTATACAAGAACACCTACATCCTAAGGAGTTAAAAGCATTATCTTACACTATAAGATACTAAGAAAAGAAGCAAGTAAGATTACTTGTATCATAAGATACCTCTCCCAACTTCAAGTATAAAATATTTAAGTGGCTTATTCAATGGAAGCCCTTGGACACATTAGCATAATACATGGTATACTTTGGGACTACGGTCCATGAGCTACGGCTTGGGTGACGACCCATTATATGTGATATATTGGCTACAGTAGGAGGTAACGAGGGAGATCTAAGGAGATTGGCGACAGTTTGGTTGGATAGATGAGAAGTTAGGTTGTTATGTTCTAACACTAGCCATTTGTTTGTGCATTGTGCTATGTGCAACATGGACCAATACGGTCAAACAAGGATCAATGTTATTTATGTCCAAATGTGATCCAAGGCAAATGATTTAAAAGAGATAAACTCAGATGCTGAATTTTGAAAGGAAACTTTGATAAGCAATGTTATGAACTCAGACAAGTCATGTCATAATCTCTGATAAGCTTTAATAAGAACTCCGAAAGCTTTGATAAGTACTTCGATAAGCCTTATTAAATCTACAATAAGATAAGCTGTGAACTTTGATAAGTTCGATAAGAAATTCAAAAGAACTCAATTAAAACTCTGAAAGAATTTTGACTAAGATTTGAAAGGTTATGATCTCGGATAAAGCTTCTAAATAACAAGGCCATGTTTAAGCTAAAATTAAGATATAAACACCTGGTGTTAACATATGCTTGTTTTCTTTTAGACTTCCATTTTATATCATTGTCAATATGCTTTGTCATTTAAGGTTACTACCTCACTTAGGCTATTTAAGCCTAATACATTCATTCTCATGCATTTTACAGGACTTAGAGAATTCTCATTGTTCGATCGTGGTTGAAGGTTGCAAGTCACATTCCAAGATTTCTATGTGTCGAATATGTATTTTTTTAGTGAACTCCTAGTTGCTGCCATATGGATGTTATTTATGCATAAGTGCACTTAGATAACCTTTTGATTTTCTATATGTACAAGTTTTTAAGTAAATATCTTTATGTGTAATGGTCTATCATGCTCCTTGGTTTCTTGTTGGATAAAATTTGTTTACTTATGGTAATCGAATAGTTGCTTGCTAGTTAAGCCATGTTAGTAAAGATTTCTAATGGCTTCTTGTTGACCAATTAGATTAGAAATGATGTTGTTTTAAAAAGGAGTGCTCGACTAATCACATATTTGTAATGATTAATTACAGTAATATGTTTAGATTTTTTCTTGTGTTTATAATTAAACTACAATTTCTAACTATCAAGATAAATAATTATTGTATGATAAGTAAAGTGTAATTAAATTACCGTTCGATTCTGAAATGAGGAATGGTATTGAGCTTAAACTTAACATGATATAATCTTGTTATTTAACATTGTATATGCTGATTGAGTAATGAATAGCATGCTATGGTATAACCTTGTTATTTAACATTGTATAAACTTGTATATGATAAGTATGTTATGACGTATTTAAACACTATTAGAAGTCAGTTTAGGCTTGAATCAATCGCCATTGATAGTTGATCGTATGTATGCTATGTATATTTAAAGTTCTTAATATTTTTAATTCAAGAGCTACTAAGTTGAGTATCTGGTGAAGTAAATGTAATTAGAAATTCTTATAGTGTTTAGTAGCAATGCAAGATATGATAAGAAATGAGTTGAACATGTGTATATGGATTCTCGAATGATAGTTACCATCACCAGCTTAGATTAATTACGCCTATCGGAACCTTGAGTCATCCCTTGATAGAAGATATATGATGTATCTAGACATTATAAAGAAGAGTGTTGCTTGAATGCTTTTATACATATGTCTACTTGATCACATATATATATATACATACACAAACAGGCTTGGTTCGAAGTATCTTTGTACATGAATGATTAATAGATCGATTAGCTTGATTTAAATTGGTTGATGTTATGTAATTAAAGGAGTAGAATTCACAATCTGTAATTTTGAGTGCTCAGAATAAGAACCTATTAGAAAAAATGGGTTAATCTACCTAGACCTAATTCTGAAAGTTTTAGTTTTGGTCACGTGTTTCCTAAACTGTCTTGCAGTGACATCTTCGATTCTGGCTTTATTTTAAACTGGGTTGAGGGTGTTACAATCTTGGTAGTGTTGTATGAGAGTTTGTGGCATGATGAAATGGTTTAGTTTTGTAATAAGCATGTGAAACGAGTTATCTGTGACCATTCAGGTCCAGGCGTACTGGTACGCGTGTTCACGTATTGGTATTGGAAGCCATTTCAGGCTTGTGGTTTCGGTATGCGGGCTAGGAGTTCTAATACGAAAATACTTTTTGAGAGTAGCGTACCGATACTCGGGTTTGTGTATCGGTACGGGAAGGTCGAGTTTGGCATAGGGTTTTGGTACACAGGTTTGAGGATCGTTACGAGCCTTTGGTTTTGGTAAGGCGTATCGGTACGCAGGATCGTACCGGTATGGGAGTTGGCTACTAGAATTTTCAGGATTTCAAATGGCAAGGTCGTACCGATACTCGAGGCAGTTAAGATAGTTAATGGCTTTAGTGAAGTTCTATTTTCTTTCATTTTGGTCCTTGATTGATGTGGGCTCAATTGTGTGAGTTTGGAGGATCTATTTGAGCTATTTTTGACATGTAAGCTTGAAATATAATTAATTAAAGGCTGGCAACTTTAAAATTAGAAAAGTCCTTCTAGTTTGCTAAAATTACATTTTGGTCCCTTATTCATGTTTGTGGCCAATTGGATATCATTATGATGCCCGATTGAGATGAGTGCTCTCCTATGAACAACATGACCATGTAGGAAAGCATAAATGCATCTAGATAAGATATAAAAAAATGGACATGACTTAGGTTTAATCTTTCTGGTTTACTTCAGTAAACCTAATGTAGCTTGCTCGGTTCGGTCTTGCGACTAGGCCGGGTCGAGGGGGTTACATAACTAAAACTTGATTGTTTTTCCCCACATCGCCGGCACTTTTCCACACATGTTCATCCTCAAGGGTGACATGTGTTTAGGCCTTTAATTTTCTATAATTTTACATGCAAAAATCCAAGTTTTACATTGCTTTCTTTTTAGCTCTTATAATATGTCTCTCAACTTGCTTAAAGTTCTCAACTGAGTCCTAATGTCATATTTGATTATTCTATTTTCACCTTTCTTAAGCTTTGGCAAATGTACAAGTCCTTGAACTCATTGACTTTTATCATGCAAATACCAATATTACAATCTACTCAGTTTTAATCCCTTCTACAATGGCTATCCATCTTCTTCTTTATTTCAATTTGATCCAAAATTATTTATTTAGCCTAATAAGTAACATAAATACTACAATTTGCTTGTGATAAAATTGTTACATAATTCCAAGCCAATATTTGGGGCATTGCAATTCTCCCTCCCTTAAAAGAAATTCGTCCTCGAATTTCTCTTGAATTAAATAGCATAATCTAATACTCTTATTCAGAATATTCTTAAGATATTATGATATTCAAAATGGAAGAAACAAATCGTTTTATTTGCAAGTCGCAAATGTTGAACAGGAAATTGAACTTCTAGGTGGCATATGCAGAATGTAGGCATACAATATACTTTGGTTTAACCCTAGAATCGGCTAAGCCTAAGCTCTGATACCAAATTGTAACACCCTCAACCCGATATAGAAGAAAACTGAAATTGAAGATGTTGTTGCAAGAATTTTCATGAAACACAAAATCAAGAACCGAAGCTTTTAAAGTAAATTGAGACAAGATAACAATTTTTTTGTGTCATACTATTAAGAGTTTCCAAAATGTATAAATGAACAAGTCATCAAGGAAGCATGCGTACCCCAAAAAAACGTTTCGAAACATTACATAGATTTTAAAAAAAGCAAACAAGTGAAATCTTACATTAAATACCAAAAGGGATCAAGTCCATTTAACAAGTGTTCATACCATTTTATAAATAATTCGACACAAGCATATATATATATATAAATACACATTGAGTAAATAGGTAGTCAACCAAAATAATTACTTAAAACATTGTCAAGAAATAGATAAGCCTATTTCAAATTTTGCAATGTCTAATGCCATGTTACATCAATATTATTGACATGCTTTTATACATCACTATGCCACCATCTAAGGAGATCAACTATGAAAATCTACATATACTTGGAACTTTAAGCAGTGACTTGCAAACTTTCAACACAATCAATCCAATGAGAAATCATATAACCTGCATATGCATGGAAATGAATGCATTAGGCTAGTATAGCCTAAATGAGGTAATGATCCATAATAATCAATGATATTAATATATAAGGGAGAGGTAATGAATTTCCAAGCTTATTTAGTGGTTATAAAATACTCAATTTCCAGCTTTAAAAAGATTTGGCTTATCTTTTGAGGCTTATCAGGGTTTGAAGTCTTCCCAATCTTATTAAAAAAATCTTCAAATCTTTAACTAAATTCTTTTGAATTCTCTTATTGAACTTATTATAGTTCAAAACTTATAGGACTAGAGTCCTATCGATGCTTGTCAAAGTTCTTATCAAGCTTTCAAAGATCATAACGGAAAATTATCTGAGTTCATATTATTTCTTATCAAGGTTTCCATTCGAAATTTAGTAACTGAGTTCATATCTTTTAGAACATTTGCCTTGGATCACCTTTGGACATGGGAAACATTGGTCGGCATTTGACCATATTGGTTCGAAGTACACATAGCTCAAAGCACATAGCAATGGCTAGTGTTTAAACATAACAAACCTAACTTCTCATCTATCCAACCAACTGTCGCCAATCTCCGTACCTCTCCCCCGTTACCTTCTACTGTAGCCAATATATCACATATATAGGGTCGTCACCCTTGAGCTGTAGCTCATGGACCGTAGTCCCAAATTATATTTTTGCACCATGTCAAAGTGTCCAAGGGCTTCCTTTGTTTAGGCAACTTAAACTTTTATACTTGAAGTTAGGAGAGGTATCTTGTAACATAAGTAATCTTACTTATTCTTTTCTTAATATCTTATAACAAGAAATAAGATTTTTGCTCCTTAAGGCTTTAGAGTTCATAGACTTATAGCATTGGAATATAATTTCTTTATTAACATCTTATGGTATTGTAACTCTGAAATTAGCTTCCAGCTTTATATCAAAGTATACAAGATCTTTCATTCCCAACATAGCACAACAAGGAACAAGATGCATATGTAATGCAAACATAACCGAAAGACTTATCAAATATGCCATGCTATGAATGTATTCACATTTTGTGCTCTATGTAAGCCATATGTAATTAATGATCATTTATATGAAAGAAACTTAAATACTTAAGAAACAGAAATCGAAGTGACACCATGTCACCCTAGACAAACAACTACATTCACCTGATGTCCCGAAGTTACGGGATACCTGAATCCGCAATTATAAGTTGTTTCCCAACACTCCCTCTTCTCTAGCTTTCCTTAATTGAATATCCAATTCCAAGATTGTACTTCAATGAATTTCTTGTTCTCAATTAATCTCACAAAAGAGTAAAAAAGAAAAACAAGGCATTAAGATACATTTATCCTATCAAGGCTGCATATTGCATTATTACACATTATGTTTTAATACAATATCATGCTTAAATCACTACACAACCATCACAACATTTATATTGAACAAAACAGCCCCCTATCATACATGTATTCACATACACAGTCAGAAACAATTCACTAATTTATATATTAGTGCAAAATAGTCCATCCTTTGACTTACATACATAAATATTATAAAACAACTTACATAACTTACATATTAAGGCAAAATAGTCCAACTTTCATTTACCATATATATACATTTCAATCAATCCAACAATATTCATAGTTATTTAAAACAATCCTTATTTCATTCATGAAGCAATTCTCCTGTTATTAAACTACTCAAAACAATCCACATTTTTCTCATGTTTACACCAATTTATCAAAATCAAACATGTATACATAATTTCATACCAAAACAGTCCACATATTCTTGTGTTTACACAAATCAAACCAATTTAAACATATATACATAAATTCATGCCAAAACAGTCCACATATTCTTGTGTTTACACAAATCAAACCAATTTAAACATGTATACATAAATTCATGCCAAAACAGTCCACATATTCTTGTGATTACACAAATCAAACCAATTTAAACATGTATACATAAATTCATGCCAAAACAGACCACATATTCTTGTTTTTACACATATCAAACCAATTTAAACTTGTATACATAAATTCATGCCAAAGCAGTCCACATATTCTTGTTTTCTCTAACATAGTTTGGTCTTCCATGAAAGATATCAACACAAAATTCAAACATATACACTATCATTTCATACTTAGCAATTTGATTAAGTTGTTAGGATTAGTAATTTACCTTCTTCCTTAGGCTACTCACTAATTTCAAAAAAGAAAAACTAAGTCAACCAAGCTCTCCTTCAAGCTTCCATGGAACATTTCTCAACTTTCTCTCCCCACTTAAGCTTTCAGCCAGCCCCAAATAAAGAAAATGATAACTAAAACTTGATTGTTTTCCCCCCACATGGCCGACACTTTTCCACACATGTTCATCCTCAAGGGTGACATGTGTTTAGGCCTTTAATTTTCTATAATTTTACATGCAAAAATCCAAGTTTTACATTACTTTCTTTTTAGCTCTTATAATATGGCTCTCAACTTGCTTAAAGTTCTCAATTGAGTCCTAATGTCATATTTGATTATTCTATTTTCACCTTTCTTAAGCTTTGGCTAACGTACAAGTCCTTGAACTTATTGACTTTTATCATGCAAATACAAAAAATACAATCTACTCGTTTTAATCCCTTCTACAATGGCTATCCATTTTCTTCTTTCTTTCAATTTGATCCAAAAATTATTTATTTAGCCTAATAAGCGCACAAATACTACAATTTGCCCGTGATCAAATTGTTACATAATTCCAAGCCAATATTTAGGGTATTACACAAGTCTTATCACTTATCATATCAAACATATATAACCACATGTATAGTTTTCAAATATAGAATGCATTTAACCGAGTATTTCATATTAAATGGTACTTTTCAAGTAAGTACTCACCTCGAAATCCATGCCAAAATTTAAGCATACCATCATATTTACTTAATCAAAGAAATTTGTCTTAGTATTTATCTTATCAAGCTCGTATGTAAGCAAGCAACTTCTTAATTATAATACGTAGCATAGTCAAAAGTTTACAAAACATAAAATACTTAACAGAAGGTATTTACTTTTATTCCAAGCTTAATCATAAGCAAATCCTAGCACAACATTGAGTATAATGTTGTTAAAATAATTAAAAATGCTCAGGAAGGTTCCAAGCCTTTCCCGGGACTTTAAACTACACTCATTGTATTTCCAAGGCATGTTTGATCCCGAATTATTATTCCAGACTGCTTCTCTATAGCTCTACCAGCTCTGGATCTCGCCCCTTTTACTAACTCTTGATTTAACACAACAATAATATAGCCACTCATCAAAATTACTTTTATTCTAATTCTAGTTATGTCAAGTACATACTTTATAATCTATCTTTCAAGATACTTCCAATCTCAAGCTAAAACAGCCCCTAAATAGTCTCTAATTAAACACCAAACAACATTCCCAATAGAAGCAAAACAGTCCCAAATTTCTCTGATTTTTAAAACATCCCTCATAGTTACAAATTCAATCCATTTTAGTCACAAAGTAGTCCCTCAATTGAGTTTAAAACCGTAAAACAAGCTCATAAATCAATATATTTTAGTTATAAAATAGCCCTTAAGTTTTACAAAACAGTCCCTTAATTTGATGTATGAAACAACCCTGTTGTATTGTAAAACGACTCCTGATTTTCCATCTTGGAAAACAATCCACTAAAAACATTAAAACAGTCCATATGGACCTTATAACAGCCCCCTTAAACTTGCAAAATAGTCTCTCCCCTGATTTTACATTCCAAGACAGTTTTAAAACAACCCCTTTATGATCAAATCAGTCCTAACATGATTACTAACAAGCAATGTAGCAATTCAAGTTTCAAACACATCATATACATTAGACATCAGCTATTAACATCTATGCGCATCCCAATCTTAAGATGTTACACAAATCATACATGTGAACAACCATTCAAAACTACTCAAGACTTTCAAAACAGGGCATTACTCAACCATCATCCATTTACTTCAATTGGAATCATTCTATGAGTCTAAAAAATGAATCAAGTTCCTTAACAAATCTGGATCATGATTTTAATCCTTCCCATTCATAAAGGACTTTAAAATAGCCCCCAAATTTGCTTTTTTTTCAAGCAACCAAACGACCATAGCATTTCAATCTTTATAAATTTAACATAGATTAGTTTCGGTTACCACAATCATATAACCTACTCTTTCTTAATCTAACATTTCTAAATTGTCAAGCACGTGCCTATATTCAATTATGACACTAATTATCAAAAGCATAACAATCACAAAGATGTATAATTCATATAGACTTAAGATCACAATAAGAAGCCTATGCTATCAATTCTCTAAATCACAATTTCATAAGGGGCATACTACTTGAAATCAAGCCTAAACCCAAGTCTAATCGAGAGGAAGAAACGACCTTACCTTCTAGATCACCACCCGAAGAAATTCACCAAAATTTTTCAAGATTAAGCTCCAATCTAAGCTTCCCTTAATTTTCTCTAAACATTTCTCTCACTAAAACCTTTGTTTCGGTTAAGCTAGGGAGGAAGAAGATGAATCCCTTGATTATCTCATTTGACTGACCCCTACACTTGCTCTAGCTTGGGCTTGACAAGTGTGCAAGTTCCTAAACAAATGAATATTCAACATGCAATCTCAAACTTTAGATATCATTCGATTTGAGTACCATAGGAAATGTCCTTGCGTTCTTTCTTCTCTTACAATTTAGTCCTAGGTCCTTATTTTAATCTTGATTTACAAAAATGAGACATGGCATCTAAAATGCATTTAAATGGTAACATTCTACTAGGCTAATCTTTGGGGTATAACAGACCGTATCGGTATGCCTTTCTCTTTTTGTGCCGTATTAAAAAGCAAGCCACCCGTACTGGTACGCAAATCGTTAATTCCATTGAGATGCTATATGCAGTTTGGAATCTTTGCATTTTGGTCTTATTTCTTAAATGTGCAATTAAATGTATATGAATGACCATTTTGGATTGAGATTGAACATGAAGGCATGTAACATGACTAATTGAGGATCAATGGCTTTAATTTTATAAAAGTCCTTGTAAATCTTGGAAATTATGTTTTAGTCCTTGTAAAGCATTTTTGAGCAATTGGAGGCTGAAACGACGCCCGATTGAGTTACAACTTTAGCCATGACATGTATGAACACTATATGACCTAATAATACATTTAGATAAGATAAAAGAAAAAACAGACCATTTTAGTTATTACCTTTTTGGGGTATATTTTGGTAAACCCTAATGTAGCCGCTCAGTTTTTTCTTTCAGCTATACCGGGTCAAGGGGGTTATATTTGGTGGTATCAGAGCCAGGTTATGATTGTTGGGAAGTGGGTTATGGTTGTTTGGTTGGTTGGTTAATGTTGTTTGAATATGTTGTATGAGGTGATTGAATTTGTGAAATTATATTCGATATGTGGTATGCTCAGGGTATTTAAACTTGGGACACATTGCCTTATTACTACTTGAGTTAAATGATTTTGTTTTTAAACAAGAGTGACTTGGGTTCTTGCTGTGAGCTGGCCTAATTGGTTTGTTTTGTGCGTTATTATGTTTAGACTCATATTTTTGCTTATGGGACCGAGACAAGAGACTAGAGCTTACATGGGTAGTGTGGTGGATATACACGATGATGAGTTGCCTCTTCCTCCATCGAATCATCCTGCTGGTGTTGGAGTAGAGGGAGGTGCACCTTAGGCACCCCAAGCACCTATTTTTGGTGATATGGAACTGTTAGTCCAGACGATGACAGGAGCTTTCCAGGCAGCCATAGCTAGAGTGCATGTACCTGCACCGACGCCTAGAGCTATTAGTACTGGGTTACCTTTAGAGCATTTGCGTAGCATTGGTGGCGTTGAGTTCAGAGGGTTGATTCCTGAAGCAACTGAGGAATGATTTGCTAGTAGAGAGAATCCTTGACCAGATGAAGTGTAGGATGTACGCAAGCTGGGGTGTATTGTGTCATTGTTCCAGGGTGATGCTTACAGTTGGTGGACAGCTGTGATCGCAGGAATGGAACCTGCCAATATTACGTGGGAATTCTTTTGTGAGGCTTTCAGGAAGAAGTATTTGGGAACTCGATGTAGAGATGAAAAGAAACAAGAGTTCATGGCTTTGGATCAAGGAAACTTGTTTGTTTCCAAGTATGAGATCCAGTTTCGTACGACTGAGTAAGTATGCTCCCGAGTTGGTTCCAGATGAGCGCCAGAGGTGTGACCGGTTCTCTTACGGGTTCATCAAGGAGGTGAAGACATACATGTTGGCTCCCATACCGATATGTACATGGCCGTACCGATATGAAAGAACAAAGCATACCAGTACATAATGTATCGTACCGGTATGCCACGTCAACTTGCACAATATAATAGCTATACCAGTACGAGCCCTTGGTGTTTTGATATAGGGGTTTTCCTTTAAAAAGTGATTTTCTAGTAACGAGTCCCCGTACCGGTACACTCTATCCCATACCGATACGTACATGGCTGCATCGATACGAAAGAACAAAGCGTACCGGTACATAATGTACCGTACCGGTATGCCACGTTAGCTTGCACAATATAATAGCTATACCGGTACGAGCCCTTGGTGTTTCGGTACAGGGGTTTCCTTTAAAAAGTGATTTTCCAATAACGAGTCCCCGTACCGGTACACTCTATCCCATACCAATGCGCTAAGCTTAGTTTGCTTGTCTGTACTGATACTCCAATGCCCGTACCAATGCTGACTGTACTATTTTGCCTAGCCGTACCAATACGATCCCCTGCGTATCGGTACGCATAGGCCTATAATGTCATTTTCCTTAGATTTTCACTCAAATCTTGATGCATTTGGATCCTAGCAACTTGCATACATGGATATAAACATTCACGAATACATATACCAACACTTGTACCATGGTTTGGCAACAAAACATGCTTATGATATCTTAAAGATTACTTTAGAGGCATGCTCCCTAAAACACTCCACCAAACATTCCAAAGTGTTCAAATAGACATTTACCAACACACGCATCAAGCCAATATCACTTCAACACCCAATTCAACATGTAATGATCATCAAAACATGCCATCCAAGCAAGACCATCTAGATGCATACCTAGGAAACCTCATAACATCAACCATAGGTAACGATGCATAGCATTACACGTGCTCAAAACTAGGGAAAACAGAATTACAAATCCCAAAATCCATGGCAAACTCATTGCCTTATTAACCAGAAACATAAACCGAGTTCACACTAAAAATTGCTTTGCCTCTTGGATCACTATAACTTTGCCTTTGTTGCCCCAAGCCTTAAGGCTCTGCATCATTAGAAAAAGAAAGCGTAAGCACACTTGCTTAGTGAGGATGCTCTTAAAACAATGATGCATTAAAACCCTTAAAAACCAACACTTGATTTCAAACGATGCTTACGACCTAAGCAAGTTCCAATGATTCCAACTCAAACCATGCATATCGACCATATGCAAAACAATGTATATACCACATGCTTAAACCCCCAAAGCATTTTATACAAAACCATGCTTGAATTCCAAAGCATTAAATACAATACCATGCTTAAATCCCAAAGCATTAAAAATAGATTCAACAATAGAATTCTCATATATTGGCAATTATAGTGAACTCAGATAGTCGACAACTATCCTTGTTTAGCCGACCGCTAATCTTTAGTTAACCGACTGTTAACTTTACACATCAGATACACGAATATCCCTTAATGATCAACCATCATCAAGACTACCGCATGACTCTACAACCTTGCTGACCACAAGCTTCACATCAACAAGGGGAACCGACCGCTCAATCCAAGTGATAACAACATAGTCCGAGTAGTCGACCGCTATACCTCAAAGACCCTTAACCACGATCAATTTTTAAACATATTATAGTGCACTTTATCCTATGGCATGCCAACTATATCTGAATGTTTTCCCACCTTGTCACATAGCCAATATATCATTTACAAAACCATTTACTCACTATTTTACAATGCATTACACAAAATCCCCACATATGCAAATCACATTGCCATAACAATATTACATTCCCGACTGAAATCAAAACCAATGCTTGTGTACTAAAAATCATGCATTTAAAGTAGCTAAACCAAACCATGTTTACGACCAAAACATGAATCACACATGCTCATATCCAAACCTATATTAAAGAGAAAAGGAGGGAAACTTACTTCTAAGCTTATGTAAGTGTTTCAAACTTAACCTAAACTTCCAAAACCACTTTCAAACGTTTGAAAGACTTTTAAGACCGTTTCCACTCACCGATTTCACTTCGCCTTGCTTACTACCGCGAAACAAGCCCCCGACAAGCCACACACCACCTCAAGATGCTACGTCTTGATTATCTCCTGTTTTGGCCACACAAAACCAGAGGAAACATGCATTAAAATGCATCCAACTCTCTGTTTCAAACCAAAATCCCGCAGCTCTCAAGATGCCCGCTCAAAACTCATTCAAAATTTACCAAAATCAACCTCAAACACTTCTTAATATTAACCCAGTCATAATATAATGATTCAATACATCAAAATACATCAAATAAAATCTAAAAACCCTTTTACAACATCCTTTTACTTCCAGCAATGATTAAACTCCAACAACAACCCAAAACCATTAACTAGCAACCTAGCAATTAGAGATTCAACCAATTTCGGGATTCCATTGTTAAAAACAACTTATCCACAATATAACACATCCAAAATAAGATTGAAATCAATCCTTAACATTGGAAAAACAAATTCACTTCGAAAATCACAAGATTCCCTCAATTAAGCAAAATTCCATAAATAATCAATTAAAATCCATTAGAAAACATATATAAAGAGTCAAAAACTTGAGAATTTCAGTAAAGAACCTTTCATTAGAGGAGAAGAATGAAACTTACCTCTAATGAGTGAGTTTCCCCTTAATTGGATGTTTTCCTCTTGAAAAACAAAGAGATTCAATAAGATTTTTGAGAAAACAAGTTAAAGAATCATTTAGAAAATCAAAGGATAAAGAAACAAGATCATTACCTTGAATCTCAGATAGGAAAAATAGTGTTTGGCTGAGAGTATTTTGAGAGAAAATATGAGAGAAAGAAAGTTACGTTAAATTGTGATTTGGAAAAATAACTACCTTTTAACTAAATCCTTATTAATTCCTTTAATTAAAACTCTTTTAAAAATAACCCTATTTAAGAGAAAACTCAGATTATACAAATGCTAAAATAGCTCCTTAAAGATTCAAAGTTTTGACTCTTTACAAAACAGCCACCTTTTAAAAATAGTTTTCAAAAATTGCATTTTGGTCACTAGTCAAAATGTCACCCTTCCAAAGCTTATTTTCCAAAATTGCTTTCACCAATATTTTATATATATTAAAATAGGATTTTTAAATATTTTCCCATATTTTCATCTTTCATAAAAATATCTGCTCCTGAATTTGACTCGAATCTCTAACATGGTCCACCGGACCGTCTAACTATCCTTAAAACCGCTAGGCCCAAAACTGGGGCGTTACAACTCTCCCCCTCTTAAGAAATTCAGTCCACGAAATTTACCTGGAGGAAAAAGATGCAGAAATTGCTCCAACATATCCGCCTTACTTTTTCAAGTGGCTTCCTCGACACCTCGATATCGCCACAAGACTTTGACCAGTTCTATCGTTTTACCACATAGAACCTTGTTGCTAGAATCAAGGATTTCCATCTACTCCTCATCAAAGGAAAAATGTGGTCTCAACTCAATATGCTCCACCGGTATAACATACGAAAAATCTGACCGATACCTCCAAAGCCTAGATACATGAAACACATCATGTATTTTCTAAAGCTTGGAAGGTAACCTCAACCGATAAGCCACAGGATCAACACGCTCCACGATCTAATACGGTCCAATAAACCTCAGACTAAGCTTACCCTTACGTCTGAATCGCATCACTTTCTTCCATGGTGACACTTCAAGAACACACGATGGCCCACTGCGTATTCAATTTCCCTACGCTTCAAATTCACGTAAGATTTCTGTCGATCTGCAATCGCCTTCAAGCGTTCACACAAAAGCTTAACTTTCTCATCCGTGTCTTTCAACACATTTGGCAAGGAAACATGCTTTTCCCCTACCTCGGCCTAACACAAGGGCGTACGACACCTCTGGCCATACAACGCCTCATATGGTGCCATCTGAATACTTGCTTGATAGCTTTTATTATAAGCAAATTCAACCAATGGTAAATGTTTCTCCCAGGTTCCTTGGAACTCAATAATACAACACCTCAGCATATCCTCCAATACCTGGATAACATGCTCAGACTGCCCATCCGTCTGAGGATGATCGCAGTACTAAAACTCAACCTTGAACCCAAAGCCTGATGTAAACATCTCCAAAACCTTGCTGTGAACCTCGGATCCCTATCCAAAACAATAGACTTTGGTACCCCGTGCAAACGCACAATCTCAGCTATATACAAATATGCTAGCTTGTCCAAGGTGTACGTCGTATGCACTATCAGAAAATGCACACATGGAATCCTTTTTAGCTGGTGTCAACGACAACCCTGTCATAAAGTCCATGGTGATTCTCTCATATTTCTATTCTAAAATTTTCAGCGGTTGCAACAACCTGAATGGAAACTAATGTTCACCCTTGACCCGCTGGCACACCATACACTTGGAGACAAACTCAGCCACATCCTTTTTTAACCCAACCAGTAGTACCTTTCCTTCAAATCACGATACATCTTGGTACTACCCAAATGCATAGCAAAAGGACTAGAATGTGCTTCCTCCAAAATAGTGTGCCTAAGCTCTAGAACTTCCAGCACCACTATTCGGCCCTTAAAGCACAAAACACCATCATCATCAAAATGAAAATTCGTCAGATTAGCATCTGCTATGTCCTTAACATGAGGAACCAACGAATCATCAAATGGTTGCATAGCCTTAATCATCCGTGACAACCTAGGCTTAACTTGCAATTCAGCCAACAACCCACCTTCCTGTGTCACACTCAACTTCGCAAACATCGCCCTAAGCTCAACCGCTACCTTACGACTCAACGCAATTGCAACAACATTGGCCATTCCAGGATGATACTCAATTGTCAAGTCGTAATCCTTAAGCAACTCCAATCACCTTCGTTGCCTAAGGTTCAAATCCTTTTGAGACATTAAATATTTCAAACTCTTATGATCCCTGAAAACCACACACTTCTCACCATAAAGGTAGTGTCGCCAAATCTTCATGACAAACACCATAGCTGCAAGTTCCAAATTGTTAGTTGGATAGTTGCGCTCATGAACCTTCAACTACCTTGACGCATAGGCCACAACCTTTCCATCCTGTATCAGCACACAACCCAAGCCAACATTCGACGCATCACTATAAACCACAAACTCCTTCCCAATTTTTGGTTGAATCAACACAGGAGCATGTGTCAAAACCTTCTTCAACTTCTCAAAACTCTACTGCTGCTTCTCCATCCACACGAAAGGAACACTCTTCTACAGCAAATTTTTCAACGGAGCTGCGATACTAGAAAACCCCTCCACAAAACAACGATAATAACCAACCAACCCAAGAAAACTACTCATCTTCGATACGGTCATAGGTTGTTTCCAATTGAGAATAGCCACAATTTTTTATGGATCAATACGAATACCCTTCGCGACAACCACATGTCCAAGAAACATCACCTCTTTGAACCAAAACTCGCACTTGCTCAACTTAGCATACAACTGATTATCCTTCAATACTTGTGGCACAATCCGCAAATGTTGATCATGCTCCTCCTCGATACGAGAGTACACGAGCATATCATTGATAAAAACCACCACAAACCGATCAAGGTACTTATGGAACACCTTGTTCATCATGTCCATCAGTTGCCAGGGCATTCGTCAAACCGAATGGCATCACCAAAAACTCATAATGCCCGTACCTTGTACGAAACACCGTCTTATACACATCTGCATCCTTTACCTTCAACTGGTAATACCCCGACCTTAAATCAATCTTTGAAAACACTGTTGCCCTGCGAAACTGATCAAACAAGTCATAAATCATCAGCAACGGATATTTGTTCTTCACCGTCAACTTATTCAACTAACGATAATCAATGCACATACACATTGATCCATCATTCTTCTTCACAAAAAGAATCGAAGCACCCCAAGGAGAAACACTTGGCCGAATGAACTCATGATCTAACAACTCCTGGATCTGAGAACTCTTTCAACTCTTTTGGTGCCATCCAATACAGAGAAATAGACACCAGAGCTATACCTTCGTATGTCTCAATACAAAATTCCACCTCCCTATGATCCAACTTATGCCTCTTATCATGGAGCCTCATATTCTACTTCTCGGAATTGCCAAAATTAGCCCCATGCTTATTCGAGCTCATGCCCAAACCTTGTCCTATTACCCTCAAGGACTGCTCAATATCCTTAGCATGGTTCACAAGCACATAAAAATATGTGTAGTCCACAGCCAACAAGTATGTTTTGATATCTTTCACCAACCCATAGCAAAACCTGTTACACCTCTCAAGATTATCCGGAACCAACTGTGAAGCATATTGACTCAAACGGACAAATTTCACCTCATATTTAGCCACGGACATGCCACCCTATTCCAAGGTCATAAACTATCGTTTCCTCGCATCTAGATACTGAGGGCCAAGATACTTCTTCTAGAAAGCTCTTCAAAAAAGCTCCCAAGTTACATCCACTCTAGAACACTAGCAATTGTGGTCACCCACCAATGATAAGCCTCACCATGCAATAATGACACGGTACAACCCATCTTACGCTCATCATTACAGCCCATCTAATTTAGAATATGAATCGTACTCTCTAGCCAACCCTCAGCTGGCTCAAGGCTCAAACCCCTAAACTCAACACCTCTCAAACTACATAGACGTTCTAAGGGTAACCCTGGATTAACCGCCACAATAGGTGCCGGTGCATGCACATGCACTGTAGCCATCTCTGCTTCAAAAGCTTCCGTTATCACCTGAACCAACAAAGTCAAATCACCAAACACTAGCACTTGATGAGCCTGGGGTACACCACCAGCCCCAACATCAATAGGTGGAACAAATAGAGGAGGAGGAGGAGGTAAAACGTTAGGGGGATTCTCTTCCTCAACATTGTTCTGCCCAACTTCAGCATTACTAGCCATTGAATGTGTCTCACATTGAGCCATACTATCAAAAGCAACAAAACACATTAAAGTCAGGCTAACATAAGGCAAAGGATCCAAGACCATCTTATAAAACATTTTAAAACATCGGTAATAGGCAATGTGTTCCCAGTTCATATCCCAACATGATATAAATCAAACACGTACACAAGCGCCGTGCATAACAACCAATGATAATCAATCAAACAACAATATCCCAACATTTTGAAACCTGGCTCTAATACCAAAAAATATAACCCCCTCGACTCGGCCTAGACGCCTGACCGAATCGAGTGAGCTACATTAGGTTTGCCTAAGCAAACCAGAGAAGGGTTACAAAAAGTCGGTCCATTTTTTCCTTTTATCTTGTCTAGATGCAAGTTATTAATCCTACTTGTCCATACTCACAGCAGGTGAAATTTAGAAGAAAACGAATCACAAATAGGCGACCAATTGCATCACATTCATTACGAGGACTACAACATAAATATTTTAAATTATTGGTCCAAAATTGAAATTAAAGTTACCAATTCTCAATTAGTCCATTTACATCCCCACATATCTAATTTTAGGTCAATGTGATCATTCATGTGAATTCAATTACATTTTCAATAGTTAGAGACTAAAACGCAAGAGACCAAAAACTATTTTCCATGACATTACCTGTAAAAGCTGCCTCCAGTACCGATACGTACATGGCCGTACCAATAAAGAACAACAACGCATACTGGTACACAATGTACAATATCAGTACGCCACGTCAGCTACATAATATAATAACCGTACCGGTACAAGCCCTTTGTGTTCCGGTACACGGGTTTTCCTTAAAAAAATGATTTTCTAGTAACGAGTCCCTGTACCGGTACACTCTATCATGTACTGATATGCCAATCTTAGTTTTCTTGTCCATACTGATACTCTAATGCCTGTACCGATACGGTCCCCTGCGTATCAGTATGCATAGGCCTATAATTTTATTTTCTTCAAAATTTTCACTCAAATCTAGAGGCATACTCCCTTAAACACTCCACCAAACATTCCAAAGTTCTCAAATATGCATTTACTAGCACAAGCATCAAGCCAATATCACTTGAACACCCAATTCAACATGTTATGATCATCAAAGCATGAAATCCATGCAAGACCATCTAGATGCATACCTAGGTAACCTCATAACATCAACCATGGGTAACGATGCAAAAAAAAACTTAACAAGATTAATCAAACTCCGAAACAGCAGCATTACATGTACTCAAAACTAGGGAAAAACATAATTACAAATCCCAAAATCCATGGCGAACACATTGCCTTATTAACCATAAACATAAACCGAGTTTATACTCAAAATTGCTTTGCCTCTTGGATCACTACGACTTTGCCTTTGCTGCCCCAAGCCTTGATGCTCTGCATCATTAGGAAAAAGAGAGCACAAGCACACTTGCTTAGTGAGGATGCTCTTAAAACAACGATGCATTAAAACCCTTAAAAACCAACACTTGATTTCAAACCATGCTTACGACCTAAGCAAGTTCCAATGATTCAAACTCAAACCATGCAGATCGACCATAAACAAAATAATGTATTTACCACATGCTTAAACCCCCAAAGCATTTTATACAAAACCATGCTTGAATTCCAAAGTATTAAATACAAAACCATGCTTAAATCCCAAAGCATTAAAAATAGAGTCAACAATAGAATTCTCATATATTGGCAATTATAGTGACCTCATATAGTCGACCACTATCCTTGTTTAGCCGACCTCTAATCTTTAGTTAATCGACCTTTAACTTTACACGTCGGATACACGGATCTCCCTTAATGACCTACCATCATCAAGACCACCCCATGCTGACCGCATGACTTTACAACCTTGCCAACCGCAAGCTTCACATCAACAAGGGGAATCGACTGCTCACCCTAAGTGATAACAACATAGTCTGAGTATCCGACCGCTATACCTCAAGGACCCTTAACCACAATTGATTTTTAAACATATAATTAGTCACTTTATCCTATGGCATGCCAACTATATCCGAATATTTTCTCACCATGTCATATAGCCAATATATCATTTAGAAAACCATTTACTCACTATTTTACAATGCATTACACAAAACCCCCACATATGCAAATCACATTTCCATAGCAATATTACATTCCCGATCGGAATCAGAACCAATGCTCACTAGCATTTCATATACCTTTAAACCACTGCATATGTGCTCAAAATCATGCATTTACAATAAGTAAATCAAACCTTGTTTACGACCAAAGCATGAATCACACATGCTCATATCAGAATCAATATTAAAGAGAAAATGAGGGAAACTTACTTCCAAGCTTATGTAAGTGTTTCAAACTTAACCTAAAATTCCAAAACCACTTTCAATCCTTTGAAAGACTTTTAAGACCGTTTCCACTCAACAATTACACTTCGCCTTGCTTGCTACCGCGAAACAAGCCCTTGACAAGCCACACACCACCTCAAGATGCTACGTCTTGATTATCCCCTATTTTAGCCATACAAAACCAGAGGAAACATGCATTAAAATGCATCATACTCTTTGTTTTAAACCAAAATCCCGCAGCTCTCAAGATGCCCACTCAAAACTCATTCAAAATTTACCGAAATCAACCTCAAACACTTCTCAATCATAACCCAGCCATAACATAACAATTCAATACATCAAACTACATCAAATAACATCTAAAAATCCTTTTACAACATCCTTTTACTTCCAGCAATGATTAAACTTCAACAACAACCCAAAAACCATTAACTAACAACCTAACAATTAGAGATTCAACCAATTTTGGGATTCCATTGTTAAAAACAACTTATCCACAAAATAACACATCCAAAATAAGATTGAAATCAATCCTTAAGACCGAAAAAATAGATCCACTTCAAAAATCATGAGATTCCATCAATTAACCCTCAATTAAGCAAAATTCCATAGTTAATCAATTAAAATCCATTCAAAAACATATATAAGAACCTTTCATTAGAGGAGAAGAACAAAGCTTACCTCTAATAAATGAGTTTCCCTTTAATTGGATGTTTCCCTCTTGAAAAACAATGAGATTCAATAAGATTTTTGAGAAAACAAGTTAAAGAATCATTTAGAAAATCAAAGGATAAAGGAACAAGATCATTACCTTGAATATATGATAGGAAAAAGAGTCTGTGGCTGAGAGTGTTTTGAGAGAAAATATGAGAGAAAGAAAGTTACGTCAAATTGTGATTTGGAAAAATAACTACCTTTTTAACTAAATCCTTATTAATTCCTTTAATTGCTTACACCAATATTTTATATATATTAAAATTTGATTTTTTAAATATTTGCCCATATTTTTATCTTTTAGAAAAATATCTACTCCCGAATTCGACTCGACTCTCTAACCTAGTCCACTGAATCGCCTAACTAGCCTTAAAACTACTAGGCCCAAAATCGGGGCGTTACATTCTGGGAGTTCTTCAGTGGGAAAAAGATTGCAGAGTTTGATGTTGGTAAGGATTGTTATAAGAGTCATAGGGACAAGAGGTACTGTCCGGATCAAAGGCAGGGAGGAAATGGAGCTGGGCATGGTTTTCAGGGTCATAATACCTTTGTTGGAGTTCCTGAGTGTAGGAGGTATGGTAGGAAGAATTCGAGGCAATGTTGGGGTGCTATAGACATATGTTGGAGTTGTAGATCAAGGGATCATCTTAGGAGGGATTGTCCGTAGTTGACCAAAGAGGGTCGGGCTCATGTACTAGTTGCTATGGTGCAGAGAGGTTGTGGGCACGGCCGTGGGCATTTCATGCGCAAGGATGATGGTCAGAGGGTGGTAGCGTATATCGTAGCGATTCAGCATGAGGAGGGTGGACCGGCGAGGGTCTTTGCTTACCGTGTTGGGAGGAATGATACTGATGTGATCATAGGTATCTTTACCTTGTAGTGTATACCTTTGTTATCTTTGATTTATTTTGGTTCTACACATTCCTACATTTTGCATGAGCATGTATGTTTATTGGATTTACTTGTAGAGTTGTTAGATATTGGTATACGGGTAACAAGTTCCTTTGGTGAGAAGGTTGTAGCTAGGAAGTTGTATAGGAGTTGTCCCTTGATGGTTCAAGGGCATGTGTTTGAGGCTGATTTGATGGAATTACCATTTTACGATTTTGATGTGATTTTGGGTATGGATTGGTAGTGTCGGTACAAAGCTATAGTGGATTTTAAAGCCAAGCAGGTTTCTTTGAAACTTGCCGAGGATTATGAAGTTGTGGTTGTGGGAGAGAATGTAAAGTTCATGTCAAATGTGGTTTTTTCTTTAAAGGCGCATAGGTTGTTGGAGTATAGGGGTCAAGCATACCTAAACTATCTGATGAACCCAAATATGAAGGAATCATGCACCAAGGATATTCGCATAGTTTGCGTCTTTCAGAAGTGTTTTTGAAAGAGTTGTCTGGTTTGCCCTTGAATAGGGCGGTAGAGTTCTGCATTGAGACGTACGCAGATACGACTCCAGTGTCTTGCTCTGTATCGTATGGCACCAAAAGATTTAAAGGAGTTGAAGGCGTGGTTGCAAGAGTTGCTGGATTGAGGTTTCATTCAGCCAAGTGTGTCACTGTAGGGAGCATCGGTGTTGTTTGTGAAAAAAAAGGATGGCAAGATGAGAATGTACATTGATTATCGGCAATTGAACAAGTTAACGATTCAAAACAAGTATCATTTTTCGAGGATTGTTGATCTATTTGATCAGTTTAGGGGTGCTACAGTGTTTTCTAAGAACAATCTAAGGTTGAGGCATTATCAGTTAAAGGTGAAGGATAAAGATATGCCGAAGACAGCTTTTCACACACATTATAGGCATTACAAGTTCTTAGTGATGTCGTTTGGTTTAACAAATGTACCAGCAACGTTCATGGAAATGATGAAGAGGGTGTGCCATGAGTTTTTGGACCAATTCGTGGTAGTGTTCATCGATGAAATTCTTGTGTACTTGTGTATCGAGGAAGATCGCGATCGATATATCTGAATTGTGTTGCAAGTTCTGTTGGATAACAAGTTTTATGCCAAGCTATATAAATGTGAGTTTTGGATCAAGCAGGTGGTTTTCCTTGGACATGTTGTTTCGGCTGAGGGTATTCGTGTGGATCTACAAAAAGTTGAGGCCATTGTGAGTTAGAGGCAACCAAATTCTGTTTCAAAAGTCTATAGTTTCCTGGGGTTGCTGGGATACTACCGACGCTTCATAGATGGGATTTCAAAGATTTCTACCCCTTTGATGAAGTTGTTGCAGAAGGATGTGAGTTTTGAGTGGACGAAAGCTAAGCAGCAAGCTTTTGACAGATTGAAAGAAGCTTTGACGCAGGATACAATCTTGATTCAACCTGAGTCATGAAAGGCGCTTGTCGTAGATAGAGATGCATCCTACGTGGGTTTAGGGTGTGTGCTGATGCAGGAAGGAAGAGTGGTAGCTTATGCATCTAGGTAGTTGAAGATGCACGAGTGCAACTACCCTACGTACGACATTGAGTTGGTTGCAGTGGTATTTGCCTCGAAGATTTGGCGATATTTGTACGGTGAGAAGTGCATTGTGTACACGGATCACAAAATTTTGAAGTATTTGATATCGCAGAAGGAATTAAACCTTAGGCAACGAAGATGGTTGTAGTTGCTTAAGGATTATGACCTAATGATTGAGTATCATCTGGGAAAAGCAAACGTGGTAGCAGATACCTTGAGCAGAAAAGTCTCGGTGGAGTTAAGGGCCATGTATGTGCAGTTGAGCTTAACGCGTGATGGTGGGTTGTTAATGGAGTTTCAAGTGAAGCCTTCGATGTTGCAGATGATAAAAGAGAAGCAACCATATGATGAGATGTTGGTGCCTCATGTTAAGGATATTTTGGATGGGAATCAGACAGATTATGGTTTTCATGAGGCCGTGTTTTGTTCTTTAAGAGATGGGTGGTGGTGCCAATAGATGAAGAGTTGAGGCATAATATTTTGACTAAAGCACATTTGAGTGTTTTTGCTATCTATCCGAGGAGTATGAAGATGTACCAAAATTTGAGGAAAGAGTATTTCATTTCTGGTTTGGCTTGAAAATGGATGTCAAAAATTTTATAGCTCGTTGCATGGTTTGTCAATGTGTTAAGGCGAAACATCAATTTTCTTCAGGGTTGATGCAACCGTTAAGGGTTCTCGAATAGAAATATGAGAGAATCACCATGAATTTTATATCTGATTTGCCTTTGACGCCGTCAAAGAAGAATTCTATTTGGGTGATCATAGATAGGTTTACGAAGTGTGCACATTTTCTAGCTGTGCATATGACGTATACTTTGGATAAGTTGGTGAGTTGTATATTGATGAGGTTATGAGGTTGCATGGTGTACCAAAGTCTATTGTGTTGGATAGAGATCCTCATTTCACCGCAAGGTTTTGGGAGTGTTTGCATGGGGCCTTGGGTACATGATTGAACTTCAGTACTTCGTATCATCCTCAAACGGATGGTCAGTCTGAGCGTGTTATCTAAGTGTTAGAGGATATGTTACGGTGCTGCATCATAGATTTTCAGGGAACGTGGGAAAAGCAATTGTCGTTGGTGGAGTTTTCTTATAATAATTGTTACCAAGCTAGTATCCAGATGACACCATACGAGGCTTTGTATGGTAGGAGGTGTCGTACGCCACTTTTTTGGGCGGAGGCAGGAGAGAAATATGTTTCTTTGCCGGATATATTGAAGGATACCAATGAGAAAGTAAAGATTATTAGTGATCAGTTGAAAGAAGCTTCAGATTGGCAAAAGTCTTATGCTGACTTGAAACTAAGGGAAATTGAGTATGCAGTTGGTGATCGTGTGTTTTTGAAGGTTTCGCCTTGGAAAAAGGTGATGAGGTTTGGACGAAAGGGCAAGTTGAGCCCTAGGTTTATTGGACCGTATAAGGTGTTGTTTTGCATTGGTCCAGCTGCATATAGATTGAGGTTGCCGGCTGAGTTAGAAAAGATACATGATGTTTTCATGTGTCGATGTTGCGGAGGTATAGATCAGATCCTTTGCATGTAATACCTTCTAATGAGATTGAGTTGAATCTGGATTTAACCTATGATGAGGAACTGGTGAGAATTCTAGATTCGAGTAGCAAAGTTCTCCGCGGGAAGACCATAGAGTTGGTAAAGGTGTTGTGGCGGTGCCGCGGTGTAGAGGAAGCTACCTGGGAGAAAAAAACGGACATGGTGAAACAGTTCCCTCATCTTTTTTCGTTAAGTAAATTTTGAGGACAAAATTTCTTAAGAGAGGGAGAGTTGTAACGCCTTGAAATTGGGCCTAGGTGTGTGCCAGATCGGGTAACTGGTTCAAGAGAACCGGTTTAGGCAATTAGAATATTTTTGGGAAAATAAATTTATAAAATTGATTTTTAGGATAAATTAAAATACGGGGAAATGTTTTAAATTACTTAATTATTATTTTAAGTAATTTGGTGAATTAAATTTGAGGTAATTAAATCTGATTTTAAGACATTTTAGTATAGTGACTAAATTGAAAGTTTTCAAAACTATTTTTGGTGACTAAATCGAAAAAGGGTTAAAACTCAGAATCTATAAGGACCTATTTGTCCAATATTTTTCAATAGATTTCTCTCTTAATTTATGCTATTTTTAAACTATTTTTAAATGGTTTAATAATTAGAAAAATAAAGATTTATTAAAAAGAAGACGCAAAAGTATTTTACTACTGTTAAAAGGTTTTGAAGAAGACGCTTCGTTTGCAAAATCTACAGGAACCACACTAGGATTTCTACTTCAATATCTACTGGAATCAATCTCCATTGATTTCCTTTTTGATTCCTTATTGATTTCTCTAAATTCCTTTGCAAAATCTCTTTGGATTTCATCAAAGTTTGGCCAATTAAGGGGGGAAATCAACAATTAGAGGTGATTTTCATTTCTCTCCTCTAAATAAAGGTTCTTTAATGAAATTACAAAGTATTTGATCCTTTTTTGTTGATTTATGTTAAGAAATTATGATTTTAATATGGATTTATTGGTTAAATTAAGTTTTCTTGGAAAATTGTTGGAAACTGAATTAGATCTGTTTTGGTGATGGATTTAATTGATTTATATCTCAATTTGGATGTATTTTAATTCTGAAAGAGTTGATTAATCAATGTAATACTGAAACTATGTGAATTGCTAGTTTTCTAGGTTGTGTATAGTTGGTCTTTGGCTTGATCTTGTTGCTGTAGTGTTGTTGGAGGTATAAGGACGTGTTTAAGGTGTTTTTGGATATTAATTGATGTTGTTAATGTGTTAGAATCATTGGATGTTTGCTAGGCTTTGTTTAGGTAAGGTTTGGTGGTGTTCTTGATGGTTTTAGGAGAGTGTTGAGTGGATTCTTCTGAGGCAATGTTGTGTTTGTTGGTTGCTGGAGGTTTGAGGTACAGAGATGTGTTTTAATCCTCTGTTTTTGGTAGGGTAAAGCATGGGAGTTGAATCCTTTGGCTTTTGAAGAGGACGCAAAAGTGTTGGAAGCTTGATTCGTGCATCGGCAAGCAAGCGTTGGATTGCTGGTGAGTGAAAAAGTATTTTACTACTGTTAAAAGGTTTGAAAAAGGAGTTGTGAGAGTTTATATAAAGTTTGATACACTTATCTAAGCTCAGAAGTAAGTATCGGTTGAACTTTCTCTCGATTTTGGTTTTGCAAAATGAAATCTCATGCATATGTTATTGGTTTTAATTACTCATTGTATTATGCATGTTTTGAAAGTGAAAGATATGGTAAATGATCATAGATGATGATTCATGATAATGACATATGGTTTATAAATGTGATTTTGATATTGATAAAATATTTGGTTTAATGTATTTGTGTTAGATTGATTTGATGCATATGTAAAATAGTGAAGTAATGTTGTTTATAGAATATATTGGCAAGTGGTTGTGTTTAAAATGATATCGGATATAGTTGGCATGCTATAGGTTTTAGAGTGCACTATAAAAAGTCACCTCATGTTTGTCGAGGGGTGTTAAGTGTCCGTAATCTCCAACATGAGAACCGCAGTGGTTGAGGTGGGTAAATGTTCCGTGTAATATCCCAAATAAGGTCTTAGCTGTAAACCAAAAAATTGATCAAATGTTACTATGCTATGGAATTGTCATCAATTAAGTAGGTTGGGACTAAATCAAATCAATAAAGAATTAAACATCAAATTTATAAGGACTAAGCTGAATAGCTAGAATAGTTTATTGTTTGCATGGTAAATTAAAGTCAATAAAAGGTCTTGTACACTTGCCAAGCCAAGACCAAGGCAAGTGTGGGGAAGGAAGAAAACTTGTGGCATTTGGTGAGGATAATTGAACCAAGTTTTCCTAATTCTCTCTACCTTCCTCTCCATGGCTGAAACTATTGGTGAAAGAGAGATAAAGCTTGTCAAGCGTGGTTCATCTAAATTATTTGCTTGAATTTCCTCCATGTAGCCTTGGGAGAAAGGTAAACTCATTTTTCTTCCTATCTAATCAAGTAAAAATGGTACTTAGTTGTAAGTTTTGTTAGAAACATTAGAGAATTGATTTAGAAATATACAAAATTCTAGTAACATAATAGAATTAAAATTGTTGCTTGATAGAGAGCTTTAGGATTGGAGATTACAACAATCGAATGGATCCCTTTTGTTGGATGATTGGTGCTTAAGCTTAATTGTGTGACATTGCTTGCTAATAATTTTATATAGAACTGTTTTGTGGAAGTAAAGAAATATTTTGGGGGCTGTTTTGATGTATTTAACTATGTATACCAATGTGTGAGCTGTTTATGAGTATATATGTGAAAAAATGTGTTTAGGGGCTGTTTTTAAGTGATTGTGAATGTTGTGCACTGTTTTAACAAAGAGAAATGGACATATTTGATATTTTAAAAATAGGGGATTCTTTGAGATTGAATAGAGACTGATTTGGCATTGTTAAGAAATTGTTTTTATACCATTATGGGGACTGCTTTATGTAAGTGAGGCTGTTTTGAGATTTTAAAAGTTTCTTGGACTGTTTTGAATAAGAAAATGTGAATATATATAAAGAATTGAGACTGTTTTGAATGTGTGTAAATGTATATCGATTATTGAGCCTGACTTGGTTTGAGATGAAGAATAATTAGACTGTTTTGGTATACAAGAATGCTTAGGAGTAAAATTTGCCTTGTTTTGTGTTTATATAGCAATTGGAGATTGTTTTTCTATCTATGTAAGTGACACATAAGTAATCAAGGATTGTTTGGATACTTGAGTTGCCTTGGACTGTTTGTGTGATAGGAAATGTATTTTTGAATAAATGAGTAGTTTCAAGTGAATGATTAATAGGGAATTTGTTCTAATACATGGTTGCATTCCTTGTTACATTTAGACCAAGAGGAAATTGGGGAACTAAGGACTAAAAAAGTGATCGTGAGTCAGGAACAAACTAGCTCGGAATACAAGCGAGTGTAGTTTAAAGTCTCGGGATAGGCTCAAAACCTTCCTGAGCATATCTTATTGTTAATTTCATTGTTTACTACAACCATGTATATGTTACTTGAAAACCATAAGATTGGATTGAAGGTAAGTTGTTATATGTTATATTTGAAGTCGTGCAACTTATGTTCATGATAGTATTTATGTGAAATAGTTAATATGCTTATAATATGAACTAGACATGATACATGTTGATGGGAACCCTTGTTATGATGCCCTTTGAAAATAAGAAATGAATTATTATGAAATTCATATGAGGTGAGTACAAGCCTATTATGAGGAAAAATAAGCTTTGTTTGATTGATTAAAAGAATATATGTATATGATGTTATAAGTTTGAAGATTTGTTAAGTAGTCATATGAAATATGTATATGTTTGTCATGGTTAGATATAAACCTTGTCACGATAATATGAACTTGAGGCCAACTCATTTGTGAGATAAATAAGGTTTGCTATTCGATTGTTTGACTATGAATCTATGTTCAGTCCTGATTCTGGTATGAATGACCAATGCTATTTGAATAAGGTGAACAAAATGCTTTGAGATATTCACATGAGGTGAATACATGCCCAAAATGAAAAAGGGAAATAAGTTTCGTTAATATGATGTTTTGATAAGGAGCTGTGCTCAATTTATCTCTAATAAGATTAAATAAGTGTGGAAGCCTTGGTCTCGAGTCAGTCTTAGGTATAGTTGGCATGCCATAGAGTCCATAGAGCTCATGCTTGGGGTGGATTACGGTCCTTATTTGGTGATAGAAGGAGGGAAGTGTTGTGGTCACTTGGCTACAGTAAGAGGGATTGACCGGTACTGCGAGTACTATTTTATTTGGTGACAGATGGTTGAGGATTCGTGTACCTAGGCTATAATTCGATTCTTAAGGCTATGTTAAAAACAAATAATGAAGTTTGTAAACCATGTTAAAGAATTATTTAAATACTATTGGTGACTAATAGTCCATATTTATATGATGATATGCTCAATATCTTTCATGTTAAGAGACAAGAGGTTATGAGATGATATGTATATACCTTTGGCGACAAGTAACTTTGCCTATGTGTAATACCTTATGTGATAAATAGTCCATATCTAAGATGTGTTATGTCAAACACTAACTATGATAAGTATATTCAGTTCAAAGTATGCTAGGATTGATAACTTATATGTTAAGCAACACTTAAATAAGTTTATAATGAAATAAATGAACCATGGCAATGATTTGCAAAGTAAGTGAAATATATATATCTTGAATATTGAACATTCTATTTTTTTGGTAGTAGATATCCATCAAATAAATGCGTTTATTTGTTTAGAATTTGAGTATTGAATGAGTAAATATGCTTGGGAATGTGCATACATACTTGTGATTGATTAGAATGTTAAAATAGTCATGATTTAATTTAATACATACTTGTGATTTATTTGAATACAAAAATGGTTATGGTTTGTCCAAATACCTTAAAGCTTATGCGTTCGGTATCCTATATACTAATTAAAGATAAAACAAAAAAATTGTGATTTAAACTAATGAATTAATCTTGATATTTTATGAAATAAGTAAATTATGTCTATGGTATACTATATTTGATAAGTATATAAGTGAATCATGTTTATAACATGCTAAGCTTGATAATTTATATGATATATAACATATGTATATGAGATGCTATGTTCAAAATAAATTGTGGAATATTTAAATATAAGGCTATTTGGTGGACTGTTTTGCATAGATTTAAATGTGCTATGGGCTGTTTTGAAAGTCTACATGTATAAGCCTATTTGGTGGACTGTTCTGTATAGATTTAAATGTTCTATGGACTGTTTTGAATGTCTACATGTATAAGCCTATTTGGTGGACTATTTTGCAGTGCATAAGTATGTATACATATAATTTGGACTATTTTGATATAGATGATAATAACTCGGACTGTTTTGCAATGCATAAGTTTGTATACATATAATTTGGACTGTTTTGATATAAATGTTCATAACGTGGACTATTTTGGAATGTATCATTGTGTATACGTAATTGGTAGAATGATTTGAGATAAATAATACAATGAGATGATATGTTATGTTAATGTCTTGGGTGCCTTATATGAGATGTAATCATGCATATTAAAAGCTAAGTATGGTATTTCATATGATGGAAATCTATGTCGTTTCTAAGTTGTGCTGTTAACTTAAATGTCAAGTAACACCTGTTTAGGTGAGGTTATGTATAAGAAATTATTAAATTATAAGCTAATCTAATGTGTCGTATGGTAACTTATACAATGAGAAATAGATGTTTGGAGGATATAGGTATTTACAACGAATTAAGAAAGACCATCTTATTTGAAATTGTAAATTAAAGGACTTGTATTCGAATAAATTGGATGCTTGGTTGATTTTGATATGTTTAACAATGTTGGAATATTAGAATTCTATGACTAAGATGAACATAAAATGGTAAAGTCTGTTGCTTACCTAAATCCGTTGGCTTAAAAGAAAGTGTAACATTGTACTATAAGGTTTATAATTCGTACCATTGGTTATTTTAACTACCTCACTAAGCAATTGCTTACTATTTTTCCTTATTACATTTCAGGATATATGTATCTTTGATTTTTCTCCCGAGCTTGGACGCGATCACAAGGACCCATAAGTATGATTTGAGCATTCCCTTTAGAACTCCTAGATGATGGCACATGAGTGTTGAGCATGCATAGTGCATTTAAAATTTCATTTATATTATTTGTATATAAGCTTTATAAGCATTCAAGTTTTGTAATGGGCCTTTAATTATTTCGTAATTGCTTGTTATGTGTGTTATAATAGTTATATTGTTGATTGTTTGTTAATTATCTATATGGGTTTTAGGTTGTTAGACCGCCCTTCCATCATGTTTGAATGAAGGTCACTATATATATATAGTATTATGGTTGAACTCTAAAATAATGGTGTAGATCACATAATTAGGTTGTTGATTAAAAACAGGCTAATGGGTGATATGTCAATGTATACGTAAATGATAATGCTATGTAAAAGTTTATATGAAATTTCAAATGATTGGTCTATAAAACTTTATAATTACTTGTTGGTTAGCTATGCCAGACTTAATGTCCTAATACATGTTACCATGGGTATATGTTTTTTATGTTATATGATGTCTTTTGGGTAATTATAGGTTATAAGTTTGAATCTCAAATATTATAATATGCAGATTAAAGATCATCATATTTTGGGGCTTATGTTATCTGGAACATTCTTATGTATAGATCAATATGTCTTAGAAATGATTTGATACGTATATATGTAAACATGTTTGTTAAATGAAAAGAAAATTGAAAGTGACTAAATTTTTTTTTATATATTTCCCTGATTTCTAGATGTGTGCTTTGTTGAAAAAGTGTTAAGACATTATTTGTTTGTTTGTTCTTTGTTTAGTAACACTTCTTAAACCAATTTTCTTCTAGATCGAGTAAGGGTGTTACATTCTGTTTACTCCCGCTGGTGGATTATACATCCAAACCGTAGAGGTGGGCAAGTGTGTTATTACTCCGATTGAGGTATGTATGTGAATTGGTTGTGGGAACAACTTGAGAAATCCGTGTATCAGATAAGTTTTGAGAAATGAAAGGTTGCTAGTTTTGAGTCACTTGAAAGCCAATATATGAGATAATTTATCATGTGAATGGATTATGTTTGTATAATGGGACTTATACGTGTGTTACTCTTTAAGCTTGTAATAAAGGTGTTGTGGTGTTAAATTGAGGTAGAGATTGAATCCATGAAACATGTGTTGAAAATGATTTAAATGTGCATATTTGAGATGATATGAAAAGCATGATATGTTTTTCCATGAGATGTTACATGAGATTTGAATCAAATGGTTTAATATGCATTGCTGAGTATTTATGAGAATTTCCTCACTAAGCTTATAGCTTACGCTATTTTTTCCTCATCAATGCAGAGAAATAGCTTTCTCGGACGGTACGTGAGCAAGGGAGGATCAAAAGAACATTTCATTACAATGTATGGTTTTATATATGTTAAGTAGTAATAAGAAGGCATTAAACATGCTTGGGGTAGAAATCATGATCATATGGTAATAGTTTGGATTAGTGTTTTGGACTTGTTTGATGTTTTGGTATGTGTTTTGAGGGGTTAGGAGACATTAAGCATGCTTGGGGTAGAAATCATGATCATAGATGATTACTTGAGTATGCCATGCTTAGTGTAGACTCACTCTATGTTGCTATGTTTGATTATTGAATGTTTATGATGCCAGATGATGATTAGAGGTTGAATGGATAGTCTTAGATTGAGCCATAATGTCATATGTTGGACCTAGAGGTCAATACAGGTCGCCCTATACCTGTACAGACCCCTCAGGTTTTGGTGCGCGGGGACTTGTCAAGGCTCAAAATGTTCAAAATAGCCTACACGTACCGATACGCCTAGTAACCATATCGGTATGCATAGTGATGAGACATTGTTCATTTCGGTACACAAGATATCGTATCGATACAATGTCTAGCTACTGGAATCTGGATTTTCAAAATGTACAAGCCCGTACCGATACACTTAGGGACTGTATCAATATGCCTTTATCTTTTTGTGCTGTATTGAAATGAAAGCCACTCGTACCGCTACGCAGAACGTTAATTCCGTTGAGATGCTATCTGAAGTTTGGAATATTTGCATTTTGGTCCATGTTTCTTAAATGTGCAATTAATGTGTATGAATGACTATTTTAGATTGAGATTTAACATGAAGGCATGTAACATAACTAATTGAGGATCGGTAACTTTAATTTTACAAGTCCTTGTAAATCTTGGAAATTATGCTTTAGTCCCCGTAAAGCATTTTCAAACAATTGGATGTTGAAACGATGCCCAATTGAGTTGCAATTTTAACCATGAAATGTATGAACACTATAGGATCTAATAATGCATTTAGATACGATAAAAGAAAGAAAATGGATCGTTTTAGTTGTAACCTTTTTGGGGTTTATTTTGGTAAACCCTAATATAGCTTCCTAGGTTTGGTCTTTCGGCAGAGTTGTATATTGCAGAGATTGTCAAGTTGCACTGGGTGCCTAAGTCTATAGTATCAGATAGAGATCCATGCTTTATAGCAAGGTTTTGGGAGTGTTTGTATAGGGCTTTGGGTACGCAGTTGAACTTTAGTATTTTGTATCATCCTTAAATGGATGGTGTAACCCCCTCGACCCGGCCTAGTCGCAAGACCGAGATGAGTGAGCCACATTAGGTTTATCGAAGTAAATTGAGAAGATAAAACCCAAAACACGTCCATTTTTTTCCTTTTATATTGTCTAGATGCATCTTTGTTATCCTACATGTGCATACAGATCACAGATGAAAACTCGACTCAATCGAACATCGAATTGACATCCAATTGAACTCAATTGTAATATAGGAACCAAATTGAAATTTCAAAAAACTATAGGGACTTAGCTCATTTATAAATTACCAATTTTTAGTTAAACATGTTTCATGCATACATGTCAAAAAGGTTATCCAAACTCATTTAATTGCGTCCACAACATTTAGGGACCAAAACATAAGAAAACAGAACTTTAGAGCATTCCAATAACCAATTTAACTGCCATCATACTGGTACAGTCAAAGGGGTGATTCGATACGCCTTCATTGTTGCAAAACCCTAGAATTCTAGTAGCCCATTTCTGTTCCAATACACTCCCATGTTTCGAAATGCCCTTCAAAAAACCACTACACCACATCGAAACGCCTCCCCGAGTACCGAAACAGTGGCCAAATTTTTCCTAGGCCCGTACCGAAATAGTTGCCCGATTATCGGTATGCTAATCCTGGAATGGCTTACCCGTACCAAAACAGGGACACCCGTACCGGTACGCTTGGATCTGTAATGTCCCAAATTGTTGTCTAAACACACTTTGATGATATCCAAAACACTCCAACATGCTTCAAACATTTATACAATGTCACTAGGATACATTTCCAACCAACGCATCACAGATTCAACAACCATTCATGGCATATAAACTACACAAAACATCCTATAGGCATGAATCCTAATAACTTTTCACCAAGCAACCAAAACTCAGATCTGGTACCTTTAAGGCATAATCTACATGCTTGCACATTTATAGCATCAAACCATGGCAACCAATCAAAATCATCTAGATGCACACCATAGCACTTGGCTAGCAACAATATAGGCAAGATTCACTCAAGCTCAAACGACATCAAACAATCATAAAATCCAGCACTACCCTGCTTAAAACTCATGGAAAGACAGAAATAGAAATCCCCAACAATGGCAAACACATTGCCTTATTAACCGGAAACATAAACCGAGTTCATACTCAATGTAGCTTTTCTTAGGAAACTTTAGCCTTGTCTTTGCAGCCCCAAAACTCCAATGCTCTGCATCATTAGGAAAAAGAGAGCGTAAGCACACATGCTTAGTGAGGATGCTCTTAAAGCAATGATGCATTATAACCCTTGAAAAGCTAAACACTTGTTTTCAAACCATGCTTACGACCTAAGCAAGTTCCAATGAATCCAAATCAAAACATGCATATCGACCATATGCAAAACATTATAATCCACATGCTCAAATCCTCAAAGCATTATAAACAAAACCATGCTTAAATTCTAAAGCATTAAATACAATTTCATGCTTAAGTTCCAAAGCATTAAATACAAATCCATGTTTAAATTCCAAAGCATTATAAAATAAGTCCAACACTTGAATTCTCATATATTGGCATTTATCCTGACCCCGAATAGACGACCTCTATCCTTGATTAGTCGACTGCTAATCTTTAAGTAACCGACTATTAACCTTACATTTCGGATACACGGATCTCCCGTGATAGTCGACCACTACCATGACCCATACCATGCTGACCGCATGATACAGCATCCTTGCCGACCGCAAGATCAACAACAACAAGGGGAACCAACCGCTAAACCCAAGTGACAACATTATAATCCGAGTAGCCGACCGCTTACCTCAAGGACTCTTAACCACGATTGATTTTTAACATATTATTGTGCACTTCATCCTATGGCTTGCTAACTATACCCGAATGTTTCTCTTCATGTCACATAGCCAATATATCATTTACAAAACCATTTACTCACTGTTTTACAATGAAATATACAAAACCACCACATATGCAATCACATTGCCAAAACAATAACACCATTCCCGATCGGAATGAAAACCAATGCTCACTAGCATTTCTTATACTTTTAAACCCCTGTATATGTACTTAAAATCATGCATTTCCAGTAAGTAAACCAAACCATGTTTATGACCAAAACATGAATTACACATGCTCATATCCGAACCGATATTAAAGAGCAAAAGAGGGAAACTTACTTCCGAGCTTAGGTAAGTGTTTCAAACTTAACCTAAACTCCCAACAACCTTTATTAAACCTCATAAAGGCGTTTAAACCAGTTTCCACTCACCGATACGCTTCGATTTGCTCGCCAACGCGAATCAAGCTTCTGACAATTGCATCATTATGTATTCAAACCATTGCCTACAAGCAATTACCCATAACTCTCAAGTTGCCCACTCAAAACTTATCCAAAACATACCGAAATCATCATCAAACACTTACAAAACTTAACCCAGCCTTATTACCACGATTCAATCCATCAAACATCATCAATTAACACCTAAAAATAGGATTAATTCATCCAAATACTTCTAGCAACTACCCAGCCACCTCAACACGACAAAAACACAAATCTAACAACCTTAACAACTACGGATTCAAGAGTTTCGGGATTTCATTATTAAAATCAACTTAACAACAATATAATACATCCAAAATATGTTTTAAAAATCCTCAACACTAGAAAACAGATCCAATTCGGATCTTCCACTATTTTATCAATTTTACCCAATTAAATCAATTAATCATTATAGAAACACAAAAATCAGGTTATAATCATAAATCAAGGATCAAATACTTGGGAATATCAATAAATAACCATCAATCGAGGAGAAGAACGAACCTTACCTCTATTGTGTGATTTCTCCCTCAATTGATTGTTTAAAGCTTGAAAAACACAAGAATTTAATAAGGTTTTGTAAATCAAAGATAAGGAATCAATTACAAATCAAGAAATTAAGAAAACAAGTCTCTCACCTCTGTGATTTGATTAAAATAAGATTGTTTGGTAGAAAAAAAGTGGAGAGAAAAGTTACGTCAAACTTCTTTAAAAGTGATAACTAACTTAAATATCTAAAATCCTTTTTAATTATCTTTTAAAACACATGTTAAAATGACTTAATTGATGAGAGAGATCACCAGCAAAAACTTGGTAAATTAGCTCCTTAAGGATTCTAAGAATTTGATCCTTTTCATTTTAGTCACCCTTAAAAATAGTTTTCAAAAATTACATTTTGGTCACTAACCAAAATGTCACCCTTCGAAACCTCATTTTCCAGAATTGATTTCAATAATATTAATCATATATTAAAATATGATTTTAAGCATTTTTCCATATTTCTATCTTTCACAAAAATACTTATTCCTGAATTCGACTCGAATCTCTAACCTGGTCCACCAGACCGTCTAACAAGCCTCAATACCTCTAGGCCCAAAACCAGGGTGTTACAGCTCTCCCCACTTAAGAAATTTCATCCTCGAAATTTACCTAGAGGAAAGAAATGCAGAAATTGCTCCAACATATCCGCCTTGCTCTCGCAAGTGGCTTCCTCGGCACCACGGTGCCGCCACAAGACCTTAACAAGCTCAATCGTCTTGCCACGAAGATCTTTGCTTTTGGAATCAAGGATTTCCACCGACTCCTCATCATAGGATAAATCCAGCCTCAACTCAATATGCTCCACTGTCATAACATGCGAGGGATTCGACCAATACCTCCGCAACATAGATACATGGAACACATCATGTATTTTCTCCAACTCGGGAGGCAACCTCAACCGATAAGCCACATGACCAACACGCTCAACAACCTCATACGCTCCAATAAACCTCAGACTAAGCTTACCCATACGTCCGAACCTCATCACCTTTTTCCATGGTGACACCTTCAAGAATACACGATCGTCCACCGCATATTCAATTTCCCTATGCTTCAAATCTGCGTAATATTTATGTCGATCCTCAGCCACTTTCAAGTGATCACACACAAGCTTTACCTTTTCATTCGTGTCCTTCAACATGTCCAGTAAAGAAATATGCTTTTCCCCTACCTCAACCCAACATAAGTACGACACTTTCGGCCATACAATGCCTCATACAGTGCCATATGTATACTCGCTTGGTAACTGTTGTTATACGCAAACTCAACCAAAGGAAAATGCTTCTCCCAGGTTCCTTGGAACTCAATAATGCAACATCTCAATATATCCTCCAAAACCTAGATAACCCGCTCAGACTGACCATCAAACTGAGGATGATACGCGGTGCTGAAATTCAAACTCGTACCTAAAGCCCGGTGCAAACTCCCCTAAAACCTCACTGTAAACCTCGAATCCTTATCCGAAACAATGGACTTCGGTACCTCATGTAAACGGATGATCTCAATAATATACAAATCTGCCAACATGTCTAGCATATATCTCGTATGCACTAGCAGAAAATGTGCACACTTCGTAAATAGATCCACAATCACCTAAATGGAATCTTTTCAGCCGGTGTCAAAGGTAATCCCAGCAAGAATCCATGGTGATTCTCTCCTATTTCCATTCTAAAATTCTCAATGGTTGCAACAAGCCGGATGGAAACTGATGCTCAGGCTTGACCCGCTGACATACCAAGAACTTAGAAACGAACTCAGCCACATCATTTTTTAAACCAACCAGTAGTTTGCTTCTTTGAACCCTCGATACATTTTTACACTACTAGGATGCATAGCAAAAGGACTATAATGCACCTCTATCAAAATAATGTGCCTTAACTCCAAATTATTCGGCACCACTATTCAACCCTTGAAACACAAAACTCTATCATAATTAAAATGAAAATCTGTCAGATTACCCTCCGATGTCCTTAACATTATCAACCAAGGAATCATCAAACGACTGTTTAGCTTTAATCATTTGTGGCATCGTAGGCTTAACATGCAATTCAGCCAACAACCCACCTTTTTCGTGTCACACTCAACCTTGCGAACATAGCTCTAAGCTCAACTGCAACTTTACGACTCAACGCATCAACGACCACGTTGCCTTTACCAAGATAATACTCAATTGTCAAGTCATAATCCTTAAGCAACTCCAACCATCTGCGTTGCCTAAGATTCAAATCCTTCTGAGACATCAAATAATTCAAACTCTTATGGTCTGTGAAAACAACACACTTCTTACCATAGAGATAATGTCTCCAGATTTTCAAGGTAAACACCACAGCCTCAAGCTCCAAATAATGAGTTGGATAGTTGCACTCATGAATCTTCAGTTGCCTCGACGCATATGTCACAACCTTACAACCCAACCGAACATAGGATGCATCACTATAAACCACAAACTCCTTTCTAGACTCAGGTTGAATCAACACAGGAGCATGTGTCAAAACTTCCTTCAACCTCTCGAAACTAAGTTGTTGCTTCTCCATCCACACATAAAGAACATTCTTCTGCAACAACTTCGTCAATGGTGCTGCGATACAAGAAAACCCATCAACAAAGCAGCGGTAATAACCAGCCAATCCAAGAGAACTTCGAACATCTGAAACAGATTTATGCTACTTCCAATTGAGAATAGCCTTAATTTTTTGTGGATCAACACAAATACCTCCTCGAAAACCACATGACAAAGGAACATCACTTCTTTAAGCGAAAACTCACATGTGCTCAACTTGGTGTACAACTGATTATCCTTCAAAACTTGCAACACAATCTGCAAATGCCGATCATGTTCTTCCTCGGTATAAGAGTACACGAGAATATCATCTATAAACACCACCACAAACTGATCAAGATATTCATAGAACACCCTATTCATCATATCTATGAACGTAGCTGGGGCATTTGTTAAACCAAGAGGCATGGCCAAGAACTAATAATGCTAGTACCTCGTATGAAACGCGGTCTTATGCACATCCTCATCCTTAACCTTCAACTGATAATACCCCAATCTTAGATCATTCTTAGAGAACACCGCTACCCCGCGAAACTGATCAAACAGATCATCAATCCTCGGCAAAGGATACTTGTTTTTCACTGTTAGCTTATTCAACTGATGGTAATCAATGCACATACACATTGTACCATCCTTTTTCACAAAAAGAACATGAGCACCCCTAAAGTTGTGACTTTAACTTCTTCAATTCCTTCAGTACCATCCTATAAGGGGAAATGGACACCGCTGCTGTACCTGTGTACATCTCGATACCGAACTCTACCTCCTTATACGGCAGTAAACCCTGTAACTTTTCAGGGAAAACCTCTGAAAAATCACAAATAGCCCAAATGTCCTGCACCCGGACACCTTTAGCCTCAAGATTCATCACAATTACCAAATAAGCTTGGCATCCCCCTTGCATCATCTTTTTACCCGAGTAGCCGAGACAACATTGGACAAGAACTTCACATTCTCGCCAACCACCACAACTTCATAATCATTGGCTAACCTCAAATAAATCCTTTTGGATTCACAATCCACAACTGCCTTATGCTCACTCAACCAATCCATACCCAAGAAGACGTCAAAACCAGGAATGGTAACTCCATTAGATCCGCGGAAAACTCATGACCTTGCACAACCAAGGAATGGTAACTCCATTATAACCCTTGAAAACTAAACACTTGTTTTCAAACCATGCTTACGACCTAAGCAAGTTCCAATGATTCCAAATCAAAACATGCATATCGACCAAATGCAAAACATTATAATCCACGTGCTTAAATCCTCAAAGCATTATAAACAAAACCATGCTTAAATTCCAAAGCAATGCAAAGCCATGCTTAAGTTTGAAAGCATTAAATACAAACCCATGCTTAAATTCCAACGCATTATAAAATAAGTTCAACACTTGAATTATCATATATTGGCATTTATAGTGACCCCGGATAGATGACCTCTATCCTTGATTAGTCAACCGCTAATCTTTAAGTAACCGACCGTTAACCTTCAATTTTAGATACACGAATCTCCCATGATAGTCGACCACTACCATGACCTATACCATGCCGACCGCATAATACGACACCCTTGCCGACCGCAAGATCAATAGCAACAAGGGGAACTGACCGCTCAACCCAGGTGACAAAATTGTAATTCGAGTAGCCGACCGCTTACCTCAAGGACTCTTAACCACGATCGAATTTTAACATATTAAGTGCACTTCATCCTATGGCATGCCAACTTTATCCGAATGTTTTCTCATCATGTCTCATAGCCAAGATATCATTTACAAAACCATTTACTCACTGTTTTACAATACAATATACAAAACCACCACATATGTAATCACATTGCCAAAGCAATACCACCATTCCCGACCGGAATGAAAACCAATGCTCACTAGCATTTCTTATACTTTTAAACCCCTACATATGTACTTAAAATTATGCATCTTCAGTAAGTATATCAAACCATGTTTATGACCAAAACATGAATTACACATGCTCATATCCGAACTGATATTAAAGAGCAAAAGAGGGAAAACTTACTTCCGAGCTTAGGTATGTGTTTCAAACTTAACCTAAACTCCCAATAACCTTTATTAAACCTCATAAAGACGTTTAAACCAGTTTCCACTCACCGATACACTTCACTTTGCTCGCCAACGTGAATCAAGCTTCTGGCAAGCCACAATCAACGTCAAGCTTCGTCTGCTTTAACCACATAAAACCAGAGGGCAAATGCATCATTATGCATTCAAACCATTGCCTACAAGCAATTACCTGCAACTCTCAAGTTGCCCATCATAACTTATCCAAAACATACCGAAATCATCATCAAACACTTCTAAAACTTTACCCAGCCTTATTACCACGATTCAATCCATCAAATATCATCAATTAACACCGAAAAATAGGATTAATTCATCCAAATACTTCCAGCAACTACCCAGCCACCTCAACAGCACAAAAACACAAATCTAACAACCTCAATAACTAGAGATTCAAGAGTTTCGGGATTCCATTGTTAAAATCAACTTAACAACAATATAATACATCCAAAATATGTTTAAAAACAATCCCTAACACTGGAAAATAGATCCAATTCGGATCTTCCACTATTTCATTAATTTTACCCAATTAAATCAATTAATCATTATAAAACACTAAAATCAGGTTATAAATCATAAATCAATGATCAAATACTTGGAAATATCAATAAAGGACCATCAATAGAGGATAAGAATGAACCTTACCTCTATTGTGTGATTTCTCCCTCAATTGATTCTTTAAAGCTTGAAAACACAAGAATTCAATAAGGTTTTGTAAATCAAAGATAAGGAATCAATTACAAATCAAGAAATTAAGAAAACAAGTCTCTCACCTCTGTGATTTGATGAAAATAAGAGTGTTTGGCATAAAAGAAGTGGAGAGAAAAGTTAAGAGAAAAGTTAAGTCAAACTTTAAAAGTGATAACTAACTTAAATATCTAAAATCCCTTTTAATTATCTTTTAAAACACATGTTAAAATGACTTAATCGAGAGAGAAATCACCAGAAAAACTTGGTAAATTAGCTACTTAAGGATTCAAAGAATTTGATCCTTTTCATTTTAGTCACCTTAAATAGTTTTCAAAAATTACATTTTGGTCACTAACCAAAATGTCACCCTTCCAAATCTCATTTTCCAAAATTGATTTCGCTAATATTAATCATATATTAAAATATGATTTTTAAGCATTTTTCCATATTTTTGTCTTTCACAAAATACTTATTCCCGAATCCAACTCAAATCCCTAGCCTGCTCTACCGGACCGTCTAACAAGCCTCAAAACCTCTAGGCCCAAAACCAGGGCATTACAGATTGACACTCTGAACGCGTTATCTAAGTGTTAGAAGATATGTTGTGGTGTTGCATCATTGATTTTCAAGGAACATGGGAGAAGCTGCTATCTTTGGTGGAGTTTGGCTATAACAATAGTTATCAGGCTAATATTCAAATGGCTCCGTACGAGGCTTTGTATGGTAGAAGATATCGTATGCCACTTTGTTGGGCAGAGGCAGGCGAGAAATTGGTTTCTTTGCCTGGTGTACTGAAGGACACAAATGTGAAGGTGAAGCTTATTTGTGACCGGTTGAAGGTGGCTTCGGATCACCAAAAGTCATATACTGACTTGAGGCATAGGGAGATTGAGTTTGCTATTGGTGATTGTGTGTATCTCAAGATTTTACCTTGGAAGAAGGTAATGAGGTTTGGACAGAAGGGCAAGTTGAGCCCTAGGTTTATTGGGCCTTATGAGGTGTTAGTGTAACCCCCTTAACCCGGCCTAGACGCCCAACCGAATCAAGATGGCCACATTAGGTTTGCCATAGCAAACCGAGAGATTCAGCCAACCTGGTCCATTTTTTTTCTTTTTATATTATCTAGATGCCAATTATTAATCCTACATGTTCATACAGATAACAGGTGTAATCCCAACTCAATCGGGCATCACCTTGACATCCAATTGATTCTGTTTACCACTTAGGGACCAAATTGTAATTTGACGAAGTTACAATTCAAAAACCCACTATTAAATTACCAACCTTAGATTACTCAGGTTCCATGTGTATGTCTCATATTCCAACTCAAACCAATCATTTTAACCATGTACTAATGCATTAGCAAGATTCAGGGACTAAAATGTGAAGCAAGCAAAATTGTGAGCCGATGCAACAGAAAACAACCTTGAGTATCGGTACTGATGTTACCGTACCAGTACACATAAAGATGCACCGTACCAGTACACCACAACCTGTACCGATACGCAATAACCAACTTACCTAACTTTTGATTTGTTTTAGCATCCGTACAGGTATGCATACGTGGGTATTGGTACACAGGTTTGGGTTTAAAAAGTGAGATTCCAGAGGCTAGAACGTGTACCGATACTCCTTGCCCATATCGGTACGCAAGGCAAAAATTGCCTACGCATACCAGTACTTCCTTACGCGTACCAATCCTCCAGGCTAGAAAATGCATAGCCATACCGATACGGTTCCCTGCGTATCGGTACGCCTGGACCTGTAATGCCACAAATTGCTGATTTTTCAACCCAAAAATATTCTCAAACCATTCCAACATGCTTATAACACCATACCAACATGCCAAACATACCATAAGCAACCTAGCAACACAAATCTAACAGCACAACAAGGCTTCATGCATCGAATGCAAATATATAGGCATGCTTCCTAAAGTTGCATCCATACAATATACCAAAAGACAAACCAGCACCAAAATCAATCTTTAAAGGCCATTTACAAACAAAAAGCAACCTAAGAAACATGCTCAAACAAGGAGTTCCCCAAAACATCTCCCAAATCATAACAAGTACCCATTGCCCTTATTCATTATAGTCTAGTCTTTAACATACTTTGGAACCAAGTCTTGCCAAGATCCCCTTGCTTCTCGCTGCCATTCAGAATTTTAATTCTCTGTATTGATGGACAAAAAGAGCGTAAGCACACAAGGCTTAGTGAGGAAAGCTTAGAACAAAAAACCATCAATGCATTTAAAACCATTTCTCAACATCATCTTTTAAAACATCATGCCTCTTTTAAAGCATGCACTTACAACATTAAAACCAGCATATCAAACCATATTCTACATGTATCATTAACCAACAACAAATCATATTGCTAACCCTCTACTTAAGCCTTCCCATGCATTACTACGAAATGCAAAGCTTAAGGAGAAAACATGTATAAATCATATTATACAACATAAACCATTTCAATGATACATTAACAATTATATTGGTTTTCAAGTGATCTTTAACAAGTCCATTAACAAAAGAGTTCATCGGATACACGAATTCAACAAGTTTTAACCCAACACTTCAAGCCATCTCAACCGGAATAGCGATAAAATCACAATCGTGGTACAATAACAACCGGGTACAATTCCAACTGGGTACACTCTCAACCCACGGGAATACCAATCCCTCTTATCGGTTAGATGCTTAACTCACTAACGGAAGTATTCGATACTTGGATGGAGTATTCGGTACACCGTATAAACCCCTCAACATCCAAGGCGACATATTTTATAGTGCACTCAATCCTATGGCCGGCCAGCTATATCCGATAACAATTTTAAAACCACATCACTTGCCAATATAATTAACCAAACAACATTTACCTCACTGTTTTTAATAGCCCAAAGCAACAACCATGCTTTAAAACACAAGTATAAACCATACTTACAAGGATCACTTACCATGTGCATCCTTCAGCAAAACATGCTTAAAATAGTACATCAAATACTTTAAATCATGCTTAAACAGTAGGTACAATGTAAATCAAAACAAGTGCATAAAACCATTCCAATCTAGCACGACCGAGAGAGTAAAATGACTTTACTTACTTCCGAGCTTAGGTAAGCATTTCAAGCTCTACCTAAACTCCCAAAACCCATCTTTAAAACATTCCAACGCTAGAATCCACGTTTTCACTCACCATCACGTGAAACCTCGATTCGCTGACGCAAAAATGAGTATCTGAATCCTCCTACGCTTCTCCACTTACTTCCGTATCAACCTCCCTTGCTTTTACCACAAAACCACATAGGATTAATGCATCATAATGCATTCTAAAAACAACAACCACAATCGTTCTCGGATTCCCACAAAACTCTCACAATTAACCCTCCACAACAACCGAAAACATAACCAAAACACTTCGATTTATAACCCAGCCAACATCTATCAACCTAGCACCACTTTTATCATCAAAACACATCTAAAAATAGAATCAAACAACCTAAAACCTCTAGCAACCAAACAACCACCACAACTCCACAAAAACACAAGTCTAATAACCTAAACAAATAGAGATTCAAGAGTTTCGGGATTCCATTAACAAGATCGACTTATCAACATTACTATACATCCATAATATGTTCAAAATCAATCCACATCACTGGAAAACAGATCCAATTCAGATCTTTCACTATTTCATCAATCTTACCCAATTAAATCAATTAATTCAATATAAAAAACATAAAATCAGATTATAAACCATAAATCAAGGATCAAATACTTGGGAATATCAATAAAGAACCATTCAATAGAGGAGATCATGAACCTTACCCCTAATGTGTGATTTCTCCCTCAATTAGCTTGTTTAAAACTAGGAAAACACAAGATTTCAATAAGATTTTGTAAATCAAAGTTAAATAATCAATTGTAGATCAAGATTCTGAGTAAAATTAATCTCTCACCTCTGGTTTTTGATGAAATCTGAGTGTTTGGCAGAAAAGAAGTAGAGAGAAAAGTTGAGAGAAAAGTTACGTCAATTTTCATTAAAACCAAATAACTAGCTTTAATATCTAAAATCCCTTTTCATTAACTTTTAAAACACATGTTAAAATGATTTAATTGAAGAGAGAAATCACCAGCAAAAACTTGGTAAAATAGCTCCTTAAGGAATCTAAGAATTTGACCCTTTTCATTTTAGTCACTTTAAAAATAGTTTTCAAAAGTTGCATTTTGGTCACTAGCCAAAATGTCACTCTTCCCAATCTCATTTTCCAAAATTGATTCCTCCAAAATTAATCATATATTAAAACATTATTTTTAACCATTTTCCATAATTTTTCCCACATTGAAAATATACGATCCCGAAACTGACTCGAATCTCTACTCTGGTCCACTAGACCGCCTAATAACCCACTAAACCGCTAAGCCCTAAAACCGGTGCGTTACAACTCTCCCCCTCTTAAGAAATTTCGTCCTCAAAATTTACCTAGAGGAAACAGGTGCGGAAACTGATTCAACATATCCGACTTGCGCTCCTATGTGGCCTCCCAACGCCGCGGTGCTTCCACAACACCTTAACCAACTCGACTGTTTTGCCACAGAGCACCTTACTACTGGTATCAAGAATCTTTACAGGTTCCTCATCGTAAGAGAGATCCGATCTAAACTCAATCTCTTCCACTGGCATGACATGCAATGGATCTGACCTATACCTCCGCAACACCGAAACATGGAACACATCATGGATCTTCCCCAACTCCAGAGGTAACCTTAATCGATATGCAACATGACCCACACGTTCAAAAACCTCGTATGGTCCAATGAACCTCGGGCTAAGCTTCCTTTTTCGCCCAAAACGCAACACTTTCTTCCAGGGTGACACCTTCAAAAACATTTTATCACCCACAGCGTACTCTATATCCCTACGATTCAAATCCGCATAGGATTTCTGAAGATCAGCAGCTTCTTTCAAGAGCTCACATATCAACTTAACCTTTTCGGTGGTGCCTTCCAGAACATTGGGCATTGACACAAACTTTTCCCCCGCTTTTGCCCAACATAAGGGCGTACACCATTTTCTACCATACAACGCCTCATAGGGTGGCACTTGTATGCTAGCATGATAACTGTTATTATAAGCAAACTCCACCAATGGCAGTTGCTTCTCCCACGTTCCCTAGTACTCGATAACACAACACCTTAGCATATCCTCAAGAATCTGAATTACACGCTCCGACTGGCCATCCGTCTAAGGATGATACGAGGTACTAAAACTAAATCGGGTCCTCAGGGCACGATGCAAACTCACCCAAAACCTTGGGGTGAACCGCGGATCCCTATCTGAAACTATAGATTTGGGCACTCCTTGCAAACACACAATCTCAAAAATATACAGCTTGGCCAACCTATCCAAGGTATACGCAGTATGCACTGGCGGAAAATGCGTACACTTAGTAAACCGATCCACAATCACCCAAATGGAATTCTTTTTGGCCAGCGTCAAAGGCAGCCCAGACACAAAATCCATGGTGATTCTTTCCCACTTCCATTCCAATATGCTCAACGATTGCAACAACCCAGAAGGAAACTGATGCTCAGCCTTCACCTGCTGACAAACCATACACCGAGCCACGAAATCAGCCATATCTCTCTTTAGCCCAATCCAGAAGTACTCTTCTTTCAACCCTCAATACATCTTATTACTGTCGGGATGTATAGGAAAAGGACTAGCATGCGCCTCAGTCAAAATAGTACGCCTCAACCCTTCATCTTCTGGCACCACTATTTGACCTTTGAAACACAACACCCCATCATCGTTGAAATGAAAATCTGTAGGATTTCCATCGCTGATATCTTCCACATGAGATACCAAACTCTCATCGTACGATTGCTTCTCCTTGATCATCTGCGACAAGGACAGATTCACTTGCAACTCAACCAACAAACCCCCGTCATTCATCACGCTCAACCGAGCGAACATAGTTCTCAACTCCACAGGCGCTTTTCTACTCAAAGCATCTGGCACAACATTGGCTTTTCTCGGATGATACTCAATGGTCATATCATAATCCTTAAGCAACTCCAACAATCTACATTGCCTAAGATTTAGCTCCTTCTGTGACATCAAATATTTCAAGCTCTTATGATCCGTATAAACCACACATTTCTCACCATAGAGATAATGCCTCTAGATCTTCAAGGCAAACACAACCGCTACAAGCTCAAGATCATGGGTAGTGTAGTTACGTTCATGCACCTTTAGCTGCCTATATGCATACGCTACTACCTTACCCTCCTGCATCAACACACAACCAAGCCCAACATACGATGCATCACTATAAACAATAAACTCCTTCCCTGATTTTGGTTGAACCAAGACCGGAGCTTACGTCAAGGCTTCCTTCAACCCTTCAAAAGCTCGTTGTCTATCCTCCATCCACTCAAACCGAACATTCTTCTATAGCAGCTCCGAGCTGCCAAACTGGAAAACCCTTCCACAAACCTTCGGTAGTAACCTGCCAAACTAAGGAAACTCCTAACCTCCATCACAGACTTAGGCTCTTTCCAGCTCATTGTAGCCTCAACCTTTTTCAGATCAACACGAATTTCTTCGGCCGACACAACATGCCCAAGAAACACAACTTTCTTAAGCCAAAACTCATATTTGCTTAACTTAGCATACAACTGATTCTCCATCAACTTCTGAAGCACGATTCGCAGATGACTAACATGATCCTCCTCGGTACGAGTGTACACAAGGATATCATCGATAAACACAACTACAAACTGATCCCTAAACTCATGAAACACTCAGTTCATCATGTCCATAAAGGCAGCTCGATTATTGGTCAAACCGAATGGCATCACAAGAAACTCGTAATACAGTACCTCGTACGAAAAGCTGTTTTGGGCACATTCACCTCCTTCACTGTTAACTAGTAGTACCCCGAACGCAAATCTATCTTGGAAAACACTAAGGCTCCTCTGAACTGATCAAACAGGTCATCTATCCGCGACAAGGGATACTTGTTCTTCACTGTCAACTTATTCAGTTGCCGGTAATCTATACACATCCGCAACATACCATCTTTCTTTTTCACAAACAGCAGCGGCGCTCCCTACGGAGAGATACTGGTCTTAAAAAAACCTGATCCAACAACTCCTGCAACTGCTTCTTCAACTCCTTCAATTCCTTCGGGTCCATGCGGTACGTAGTAATAGATACCTGTACTGTACCCGCAAAAACCTCAATGCCAAACTCTACCTCACGGTCAGGTGGCAATCCTGGTAACTCTTCTGGAATAAACACCCGAAAACTCACACACAGTGTGAACATCCTGCACCCTCAACTCCTTTGATCCAATATTCATAACGTAGGCCAAATAAGACTAACATCCCGAATCCAACATCCGACTCGCTTCCAAAGCCGAAACAACATTGGACAGAAAGTTGGCATCTCCACCAACAACCCCACCTCATAATCATCCGCCAACCTCAAGGATATCCGCTTAGTCTCAAAATCCACCACAGCCCGATGTTCAGTCAACCAATCCATACCAAAATCACATCAAATCTATAGAATGGCAACTCCATCAAGTCCACAGCAAACACATGTCCTTGAACCACCAACGGACACCTACGATACAACCTCCTAACCACGTCTGTCTCCACAAGAGAACTAGTCACTCTAACATCCACATCAAGAATTTCCACAGATACGTCAAGCAACTCAGCATGCTCACTCAAAATGTATGAATGAGTAGATCCAGAATCAACCAACGAATATAATGACAAAGACTGAAGGGAAAAAATACCTGCAATCACATCAGTGTCGTTGCGACCCTCATGGTGCGCATACACCCTAGCCGTTCCACCTCTTTCAGGCTGGATAGCAACAGTGTGAGCCACAGTCCTCTGTCCCACATCTCGACGCTGAAATGGTCTACGGCCATGACCACGACCCCATTGCGGAGCAACAACATGTACAACACCCTGCCCACCTCGAGCCAACAACGGACAATCACGCCTCTGATGGTCGCTTGACCCACAACTCCAACAAGCATTAGCCACAATAGGCGCAGGTGCCTGACCTTCCCTGGCCAACCGCGGGCAATCTCGTCTCAAATGATCTCGGGATCCACAAACCCAGTAGGTGCTAAACGGGTCTCTTACCTGGCCACTCTATCCCTGGGCTCCACGTCCCACAGCACCTCCACCATGCATCGGCTCTGGGCGAAACCTCCTATCACGGTGTCTCTTGGCCTGACCACCACTATAACCCAAATCAGTAGCTCTCTTCCCCGAGCTAAAACCTCGTGATCTAGAAGCCAAACCCAAATTCTCCTCCACATCCTTGGCTTGCGAAACCAACACATCAAAGTCGGTATAATCAGCAGCAAGCATGTATGTCTTAACATCCTGCACAAGCCCATAACGGAAACGATCACATCGAGTACGCTCGTCAGGAACCAACTTAGGTGCATACCGACTCAACCTCACGAACTGCACCTCATACTCCGCAACAGACATACTGCCATGCACTAAAGCCATAAACTCACGCTTCTTCTCATCCTGATATCGGACTCCCAAAAACTTCTTCCGGAAAACCTCACAGAAGAACTCCCAAGACACATCCTTGGTCGCCATACCAGATATCATGGTAGTCCATCATGCATAAGCATCACCCTACAGCAAGGAAACAACATAACCCAACTTATGAGCATCGGTACAACCCATATGGCCAGTATCATCTCCGTATTGGCCAACCAACCCTTAGAAGCCTCAGTCAACAATCCTCAAAACTTAACTCCTCCCAAACTATGAAGATACTCAAGCGGCAACACTTGCCCCTCAACCGGTGGTGCTGGCACACGAACACCCGCAACTGCTGCCTGAAACGCACCGGTCATAGCTTGAATCAACGGTGCCATATCACCCATCCCTGGCCCAGCTTGTGCAGGTGGTACTTGCTCCACTCCCTTAGGTGGATTAGGTGGGGCGGTGGTAACCCTCCAGGAGGTACAACTTCTCTTTCATCGTCCTGTCCAGCGGCAGCAACAACCGCGCTATATCGTAACTCTCCTCGATCATATCGTGCTAAAATATATCTAAGGCATGATAACAATTTCAAAACAAAAACAATCAGGGCAGCCTCAAGCAAGGATCCAAGACTTCCATTTCAAAAGTCAAAACTTTCTAGACTATAATAATAAGGCAATGGGTACCCCCAAAACCTTCCCAACATAACATATGGCAATCAACATTCATATACCAATCACCGCGCATATCATCCAGCGTACATACAACAATCAACATTCATATATCAATAACCTGGCTCTGATACCACCAAATGTAACCCCTTGACCCAGCCTAGATGCCCAACCGAATCAAGATGGCCACATTAGGTTTGCCGTAGCAAACCAAAGATATTCAGCCAATCCGGTCCATTTTTTTTTCTTTTTATCTTATCTGGATACCAATTATTAATCCTACATGTTCCTACAGATAACAGGTGTAATCCCAACTCAATCGGGCATCACTTTGACATCCAATTGATTCTGTTTACCACTTAGGGACCAAGTTGTAATTTGGCGAAGTTAAAAGTCAAAAACCCACTTTTAAATTACCAACCTTAGATTAGTCAGCTTCCATGAGTATGTCTCATATTCCAACTCAAACCAATGATTTTAACCATGTACTAATGCATTAGCAAGATTCAGGGACTAAAATGCGAAGCAAGAAAAATTGTGAGCCGACGCAATACAAAATAGCCTTATCGGTACTGGTGTTACCGTACCGATACGCATAAAGATGCACAGTACCGGTACACCATAGCCCATACCGATAAGCAATAACCAACTTACCTAACTTCTGATTTGTTTTAACATCTGTACTAGTACGCTTACGCGGGTATCAGTACACAGGTTTGGGTTTAAAAAGTGAGATTCCAGAGGCTAGAACGTGTACTGATACTCCTTGCCTGTATCGGTACGCCATGCCAAAATTACCTAGGCATACCGGTACTCCTTTACGTGTACCGATCCCCCAGGCTAGGAAATGCCTAGCCGTACTGATACGGTTCCCCGCATATCAGTACGCCTGGACCTGTAATGCAACAATTTGCTGATTTTTCAACCCAAAAACATTCTCAAACCATTCTAACATGCTTATAACACCATACCAACATGCCAAACATACCATAAGCAACCTAGCAACACAAATCTAATAGCATAGCAAGGCTTCAAGCATTGAATGGAAATCTAAAGGCATGCCTCCTAAAGTTGCATCCATACAATATACCAAAAGACAAACAAGCACCAAAATCAATCTTTAAAGGCCATTTACAAACCAAAAGCAACCTAAGAAACATGCTCAAACAGGGAGTTCCCCAAAACATCTCCCAAATCATAATAAGTACCCCATTGCCCTTATTCATTATAGTCTAGTCTCTAACATACTTTGGAACCAAGTCTTGCCAAGATACCCTTGCTTCTTGCTGCCTTCTGAAATTTTAATTCTCTGCATTGATGGACAAAAAGAACGTAAGCACACAAGGCTTAGTGAGGAAAGCTCAGAACAAAACACCATCAATGCATTTAAAACCATTTCTCAACATCATCTTTTAAAACATCATGCCTCTTTTAAAACATGCACTTACAACATTAAAACCAACATATCAAACCATATGCTACATGTATCATTAACCAAAAGCAAGTCACATTGCTAACCCTCTACTTAAGACTTCCCATGCATTACTACCAAATGTAAAGCTTAAGGAGAAAACATGTATAAATCATATTATACAACATAAACCATTTCAATGATACATTAACAATTATATTGGCTTTCAAGTGATCTTTAACAAGTCCATTAACAAAAGAGTTCATCGGATACACGGATTCAACAAGTGTTAACCCAACACTTTAAGCCATCTCAACCGAAGTAGCGATACAATCACAATCGCGGTACAATAACAACCGGGTACAATTCCAACCGGGTACACTCTAAACCTACAAGGATACCAATCCCACTAATCGATTAGATGCTTAGCCCACTAACGGGAGTATTCGGTACTGTTTAACCCCTCAACTGCTAGGGTACTTGGATAGAGTATTCGATACATCGTATAAACCCCTCAACATCCAAGGTGACTTATTTTACAGTGCACTCAATCCTATGGCCGGCCAACTATATCCGATAACAATTTTAAAACCACATCACTTGCCAATATAATTAACCAAACAACATTTACCTCACTGTTTTTAACAAGCATTAAACCATGCCCTTTACAAAGCAACAACCATGCTTTAAAACACAAGTATAAACCATACTTACAAAGATCACTTACCATGTGCATCTTTCAGAAAAACATGCTTAAAAATAGTACATTAAATACTTTAAATCATGCTTAAACAGTAGGTACAATGAAAATCAAAACAAGTGCATAAAATTGTTTCAAACTAGCGCGACCGAGAGAGTAAAACCACTATACTTACTTCCGAGCTTAGGTAAGCGTTTGATGCTCTACCTAAACTCCCCAAAACCATCTTTAAAATATTCCAACGCTGGAATCCACGTTTTCACTCACCGTCATGCGAAACCTCGATTCGCCGATGTAAAAATGAATATCCGAAGCCTCCTACGCTTCTCGACTTACTTCTGGATTAACCTCCCATGCTTTTACCACAAAACCACAGAGGAATAATGTATTCTAAAAACAGCAACCACAATCCTTCTTGAATTCCCACAAAACTCTCACAATTAACCCTCCGCAACAACCGAAAACATAACCAAAACACTTCGATTCATAACCCAGCCAACATCTATCAAACTAGCACCACTTTTATCATCAAAACACATCTAAAAATAGAATCAAAACAACCTAACAACTCCAACAACCAAACAACCACCACAACTCCACAAAAACACAAGTCTAACAACCTAAACAAATAGAGATTCAAGAGTTTTGGGATTCCATTAACAAAAACGACTTATCAACATTATTATACATCAATAATATGTTCAAAATCAATCTACATCAATGGAAAATAGATCAAATTCGAATCTTTCACTATTTCACCAATCTTACCCAATTAAATCAATTAATTCAATATAAAAAATGAAAAATCAGATTTTAAACCATAAATCAAGGATCAAATACTTGGGAATATCAACAAAGAACCATTGAATAGAAGAGATCATGAACCTTACCCTATTGTGTGATTTCTCCCTCAACTGGCTTGTTTAAAACTAGGAAAACACAAGATTTCAATAAGATTTTGTAAATAAAAGTTAAATAATCAATTGTAGATCAAGATTCTGAGTAAAATTGATCTCTCACCTCTGGTTTTTGATGAAATCTGAGTGTTTGGCAGAAAAGAAGTGGAGAGAAAAGTTACGTCAATTTTCATTAAAACCAAATAACTAACTTTAATATCTAAAATCCATTTTCATTAACTTTTAAAACACATATTAAAATTATTTAATTGAAGAGAGAAATCACCAGCAAAAACTTGGTAAAATAGCTCCTAAAGGATTCTAAGAATTTGACCCTTTTCATTTTAGTCACTTTAAAAACAGTTTTCAAAAGTTCCATTTTGGTCACTAGCCAAAATGTCACACCTCCCAATCTCATTTTCCAAAATTGATTCCACCAAAAATAGTCATATATTAAAACATGATTTTTAACAATTTTCCATAAATTTTCCCACATAAAAAATATACGATCCCGAAACCGATTCGAATCTCTACTCAAGTCCACCGGGCCGCCTAATAACCCACTAAATCGCTAAGCCCTAAAACCGGACCGCCTAATAACCCACTAAACCGCTAAACCCTAAAACTGGACCGCCTAATAACCCACTTTCTCAGCAGCGAAACTATCAAATTCTTTCCAAAAATTCCAAGAATCAATCTCTTTTGATTTCTTACTTGATTTCTTAGATTCCTACAACAGAATCTACATGGACTTCAACTAATCTTTGCCAATTAAGGGAGGAATCGGCAATTAGAGGTAATTTTCGTTTCTCTCCTCTAATTAAAGGTTCTTTAATGAAATTCCCAAGTTCTTGATCCTTTACAACTAATTTTTGTTATGTGTTTATGATTTAATCAAGATTTTATGGATTAAATTGTGTTTTGATGATAAATTGGAAGAATATTGGCATGGATCGGTTTTGCCTTGATTTTATTTGTTTTAGAATACTTAAGATATATATTTTGTAGCACCTCCTACCTGGTCTGGTAGAGAACCGGTTCAGAAAGTATTACCGAAACAAAAATGGTAACCGTATGATACTTCATTTAATAACCTATACAAAATTTGAGGAATTTTATAAGGAACTTTAATACATATATCATGAATCGGACTAATTAAACGTTTTATAGACTTATGGGTCTTAAGCAATAATCTTCGATGACTTACCAAGTTGATTATCAATTTTTAGAGCAAGGGTATCGATAGGCCCTATTACAGTATCGATACGCTATCACTAAAATGATACTAAAAAAATTTAGTGTTAAGGGGTCGTACCGATACACATTAAGGCGTAACGGTACGCCTAACAATGACCATTAATACCGTTATATTCCACAATCCTGTATCGATACGTGACCAAACAGTATCGATACACGACTGATTTTATTTACAAATTAAAGAAGGTGTATTGATACGCACTCAAGCCGTATCGATACTGAGCTAAATCCCTAATTCTAGTGTTGAGGCACCGCATGATACACCATCACTCGTATTGATACGGCAGAACCTGTAATGTCAATTTTATCTACTTTATTTCGTTTTGGCCAGCGGAATCATATTCAATTTCACTGAAACTTTACCGCAAGTTTATACACCATAAATCTACATGCATGTCAAATTTTATGCCAAAAATAATCCATTTACCATGCTTTTTCCTTATTGGTGCATTTTAGGCCATTAGTCTCTATTACCAAAATATTAACATACCATATATCAAGTTTTGACTCATATAACATAGTGGACCATATGTACATACAAATTGGGGCTAAAGTAACTTGTCTAGACCCTATGCCACCTTTCTAGGAGTTTAAGGACAAAGGTTACGTTATATGTAACTTGGTGACTTGCTTCAAAATGTCCTTGCTCCAATCCTCGATCCGACTAATCTTTAACTTGAAAATGCATAAAAATGTGATGCATTAGGCTTACTTAGCCTAGTGAGGTAGTCAATATCAACAATATGAATATCAATGATAACAATGACACGTATAACAATCTAAATGCATCTCAAGTCAAGTTTAACAATACTTGCAATTTCTTATTTATTTTCCTTGGATCAACATGTGATGTGGATTTGTGAATTTATAACCAACATCACCAACAATAAATGGTCAATTCCTCCAACATCTCTAATAAGACCAATGTCAACACATCCCACCAACATTGCCAAATAGAGCCTTAGCTCAAGGACCGTAATCCGTACCAATGAGCTTATGAATTCTATGGCATGCCAAATGTATCCCATGTCTATTCGTATCCAAGGATTCAATACTTACCAATATCAATAACAATAACGATAACAATAACAATAACGGTAACGATATCAATTACGGTAGCAATAACAATACTATATAGTATGATCAAAATAATCTTTCTCAATATTTCAATGATATCAATAGCAATGCAATGCTTCAACAATTAACTTGACAATGTAATAAGCTTACCAAAGCTTACCAATGACACCTTTAACAAGGTTCTCTTATATTCATACCTTGATCAATGATGATGATGCAATAATTCAATATCAATGAATTCGAGAAAGGCATCTAGCCAATCCCTTGACTCCGATTGCACTCACCGATATTTCTGAGGCTTTCAAGGCTCCCGGATGACAATTCCCTTACTCTTGAGCTTGGTAGAATTAGAATGAGTTGGTGATTCTTCACCTTGATTTTCTTGAGCTACAAAGAGAGAAATTTACAAGAATTTCAATATCTATTTTAGACTCATAGCACTTATTAGCAATGAAAAACAATAACAAATAGGCTATGATATCACTAGAGAATTTCTAGGTTTTCCTTGATTCTTAAACTTGAAATTAAACATGGTTTTGCCATGGAATCGATAAACCAATTGAGGGGAAATGCTTACCCAACCGGTAGCTATAATCTAGGATCAAGAAACTTAAGAAAATCGAAGCTTGAAATAACCTTCAATGGAGGTGCTTGCTTGTTTAAAGTTAAAGGAAGGAGGTGATGAAGATGGTGCCTTCCAAATACCTCGGGTAAGCTTTCTAACTCATTTCTTTTCTTTTACTATTTCATTTGTTTAGCTTTCCTTTAGGTGAAGCTACTTCACCCCAAACAACCACGTAGGTGGTGATTAAGATTGAGGAGGGGCTAATCACAAGGTTAGTCCCTCAACTCTTCAATTATTATACTTTTGTCCCCTAATTTTCAATTTTCTCAATTTGGTCAATAAAACAAGTTTCAATGTTTATAATGGGGTCCTTAAACAATATCAATGCTTAATTGGCTTTCAACAATCCAACAATTGACTACTCGATCAAAATTCAACTCTATAATTTGGCTTTCCAATGCTTAATTTCTAATTGCCAGAATTAAATTATGGCTAGGCCCGATTTTGGGGTGTTACAACTCTCCCCCTTAAGAAATTTGTCCTCAAATTTTACTTGAACTGAAAAGATATGGGTATTAATTTCTCATAGTCTCTTCCGGTTCCCATGTAGCTTCTTCCACCTTGTGAATTCTCCACAACAGTTTCACTACAGGAACGTTCTTTTTCGATGTCTCTTGACTTCCCTTGCCAATACTTGTACGTTAGATTGGGTTGGAGTTCTACTTATTCAGGTTCAATAATATGAGATGGATCAGATCTATACTTACGAAGAATTGATACATGGAATACATCGTGGATCTTGGTCAACTCTTGAGGTAAAGCTAGTCGATAAGCCACAAGACCAATCTTTTCTATCACCTCAAAAGGTCCGATGAATTGATGACATAATTTTCCCTTTTTTCCAAAATAAAGAATTTTCTTACATGGAAAGACTTTCAGAAACACTTTCTCGCCAACATCAAACTGTATATCTCTCCTTTTAAGATCAGCATAGGCTTTTTTGTCGATCAAAAGCAGCTTTTAAATGCTCATGAATGACAGTAACCTATTTTTTAGTTTCCTGAAGTAAATCAGGAACCAATACCTTGCCTTCACCGAGTTCAGACCAACATAATGGTGTTCTGCATCTTCTACCATACAATGCTTCATACGGTGCCATCAAAATAGACGATTGATGACTATTATTGTAAGCAAACTCAACGAGAGGTAGGGACCTCTCCTAAGTTCCAAAAAAATCAATAACACATGCACGAAGCATGTCTTCCAATATTTGGATTACCCTTTCTAATTGGCCATCACTCTGAGGGTGAAAAGTTGTACTAATGTTGGCTAAGGTACCCAAAGCTCCTTGTATTGCTTTTCCAGAATTGTGAAGCAAAACACAAATCTCGATTGGAGATGACTAATTTAGGTACTCCGTGGCATCTGATTACTTCCTTGATGTATAAGTCATCTAACTTGGGAAGTCCGTAGTCCATTATGACATGCAAGAAATGAGCTAACATGGTGAAACGGTCAACAATGACCCAAATAGCATTATGCTCAGCTGGGGTCAATGATAAACCACTGACAAAGTCTATGGTTATTTTCTCTCACTTCCATTGAGGAAGTTTAATGGGTTGCAACAATCTTGTGGGAGCACGATGCTCAGCCTTGACTCGCTGAAACGTAAGACATCTTAACACAAACTCTATAATAGCTTTTTTTATACCAGGCCACCAGTACAATTCTTGAAGGTCCTTATACATCTTTACTGACCCCGAGTGAACCGAGAAAGAGATACATTGAGCTTTCATGAGAATATCATCACAGAGAGATTGATCATTTTGTATACAAATTCTATTACGAAAACGCATGAGTCCTTTCGAATTAACTCTAAAGTCAGATTCAAAATCATTATGAAGTTTAGAAATGATGGCTTGTAATTCGGGATCTTAATCTTGTAAGGACTTGATTCTCAACACAAAGGTAGACTGAACTTGAAGTTCAGCGACTAAAGGTCGTTGTTTTTGTAACTTGAAATGAGCATTGATAGCTCGAGGAGTTTCATCCATCTTCATTGACGAATATTAACCTCCTTCTGTGTTAATAGATACTTAAGGCTCTTGTGGCTGGTGTATAGGTAGCATTTTTATCCCTAGAGATAATGCCTCCAAATCTTTAAGGCAAAGACAACTACAACCAACTCAAGATCATGAGTAGGATAGTTTATTTTGTGTGGCTTAAGTTGTCTCGTTGAATACACAACAAATTTGCCTTCTTGCATCAAAACAAATCCTAGCCCCTGATGCGATGCATCACTATACACAGTGTAGTCTTTTTCAGACTCAGGTTGGGTCAGGACCTGTGCATGAGTCAATACTTGCTTGAGCTGATCAAAACTACGTTGCTGCTTCTTAGTCGATTCAAAAGGAATATCATTTCGTAAAATTTTGGTTAGCGGTGCTGCCAATATAGAAAATCCTTTAACAAATCTTTTATAATAACCAACAAAACCGAGAAAACTACGAACTTCACCAACATTCTTCGAATGCCTCTACTCCACTATAGCTTGGATCTTTTTTGGGTCGACTTAAATGCCTTATGCAGATATTACATGCCCCATAAATGAAACTTGAGTGAGCCAGAACTCACACTTACTAAACTTGGCATATAATTGTTTGTCCCGAAGGGTCAGAAGTACAATTTGAAGATGATCATGATGCTCAGCTTAGTTCTTGGAATAGATCAATATATCATCAATGAACACTACTACAAACTTTTCAAGGTAGGGTCTAAATTCCTGGTTCATAAGATCCATTAAGGCAGTCGGTGCATTGGTTAGTCAAAGGGAATAACCAAGAATTCGTAGTGACCATATCTTGTACAGAAGGCTGTCTTAGGCACATCACATTCTTTAAATCTCATTTGATAGTACCCTAGACCTTATATCAATTTTAGAAAAGATGGTTACATCCTTAAGCTAATCAAACAGATCGTCAATTCTTGGTAGGGGATATTTATTCTTGATGGTAAGCTTATTCAGCTGCCGATAATCAATGCAAAGGCACATAGATCAATCTTTCTTTTTGACAAAAAGAACTGGAGCTCCCCAGGGTGAGGAACTCGGTCGAATGAAACCTTTATCTAACAGATCTTGAATCTGTACTTTGAGCTTGGTGAGTTCAACCGGTGCCATCCGGTAAGGTACAATAGAAACCATAGTAGTTCTAGGTTACACTTCAATCCCAACTTCAACTTTACGGGTGGGTGGTAAACCATGAAGCTCATCAGGAAATACATTAGGGAATTCTTGCACGGTGTCTATAACTTGCAACTGCAGTTCTTACTTACTTGTAGCAGCATATAACAGTGATTTTTTGCTCCTAGATTCCATGACAGTTACACTCTCCTTACCAAGACCTCTAAGATACAATTTCCTTTTTGAACAATCCACCCAAGCTTGATGTTCTCCAAGCCAATCAAGCCCCAAAATAACATCGACCTCATGAATAGGGAGGGCCATGAGGTTGGCCAGAAAAGGTATCCCTTGTATTATGAGGGGACAATTTTTACATCTTACTCCAATTACAACACTATCCCCTAAAAGATTGGTTATGGTGATTTTGGAAACTATGGGTTCAGATATTAAGTTAAATCTTTTAATCAGCACAATACTAATAAAGGAATAAGTGGATCCAGGATCAATCAATATAGAAACATGATAAGTATACAGTTCAACAGTACCTGCAATAATGTCTGGATCCTCATCATCTTCCCTACTCCTCACATCGCAAACTTGAGCTGAAGCTTTAGACTCTTGTCGGTTAGGAGTTCTTGCAAAGCCACTAGATCTCCAGAAGCTCCCGATACAACTTGTTTTTGCCCCTTACCCTTGAAAGACTGAGCAAGGGACACAAGAATTATCTGTGTAGAAGTCTTGGAGGCATTCATCGGACAATCCTTGATGTAGTGACCTCGCTCACCACAGAAGAAGAATGCTCCAGATTGTCTACGACATTACCCCACAGGATGCCTTCTTTGACAAAAATTACAAAGAAGATGTAACTCTAGGCCTGAACCTCCAGTACTCTCAATGGAGGTTGTTCTCGCAGTAGATTAAGAGAAATTTGCCTGATCGAAAAGACTGCTAATAATACTCTTGCTTGGATCCTTGTTTTTTCCTTTCTTATATGGCAAAGGTGGACGAGAATCATCTTAAGGCCTTTTCTCAGACCGTGATAGTCTACTAAACCTCTTGGAAGCTTCAGTAGAGATCGCTCGATTCACAAGCTCCTAGAAATCTATGATTCCTAAAGCAGTGAATAAGGGTCAAAGCTCATCACTTAACCCAGCTACAAATATTATGCTATTCTCTTCTTTCTTTTGATGTACTCAGTTCCGTATTTGCAATACTTACAGAAGTCATGGATGTACTATTCCATAGGCCTCATGCCTTCCTTAAAATGTAAGAAAATATCTCATCTTTTAGTTAGAACATATTCGCTGATTTACTTCTTCCTGAACTCATGCAGGAAGAACTCCTAGGTCATAGCTTCCTCGGGGGCAGTTAGTATGGTGGTTTCCCACCAATGTAAAGCCTCGTCTGCCAACAAGGCTAAGGCACATTCAAGGTTATGCTCATCTGAACACTGTAACTACTTGGTCAGAATTCTTATTATGCTATCCAACCAGTATTTCGCTGCTTCATAATCCTCATCAGCCTTACCTGTGAAGGTAGTGGCTCGATGTTGAGCTAGCTCATCAATAGGGGCTCGATTTATAGAAGTGACAGCCACAAAGGACTGTGCAGACTGCTTAGACATAAGTGTAGCCATAAACTGCTTGAACATCTCATTCATGTTCTTGTAACATTCAAATTGAGCAGTTTGCAACACGGGTTCAGGATTTGATAGTTCTTGTGGGGGAATTTGTGGATTCAAAGGGTTCTCCCCCTTTTCTCCTCGCCATTTGTCGAGGAGCCAATGGTATGCTCAACTTGTTCATGAGCTTTATTAGAGTCATACATCATTTACTATAAAAGAAAGAGGATCGGGTCAATAGCAAGTCACAATATAGACAAAATAAACTCCTAGGTGGCATATACAATGCAATAACAATACAATGGACTTCAGTTTAGTCGTAGAATTGACTAAACTCCAGCTTTAATATCACAATGTAACACCCCCTACCCGATATGGTAGAGAACTGGATCGGAAAGTATTATCAGAATGAAAACGGTAACTGATACGATACTTCATTTAATAACCTATTCAAAATTTAAGGAATTTTATAACGAACGTTAACGCATATATCATGAATTAGACTAATTAAATATTTCTATAGATATAGGGATCTTAAGCAATAATCTTCGATGACTTACGGTGATTATCAATTTTTAGAGCAAGAGTGTTGATATGCCCTATTACCGTATCGATATGCTATGACTAAAATGATACTAAAAAATTTTAGTGTTAAGGACCCGTATCGATACACATTAAGGCATATCGGTGCGCCTAACAATGACCGTTAATAACGTTATGTTCCACAATCCCTTATCGTTATGTGACCAAAACCGTATTGGTACGCGACTAATTTTATTTATAGATTAAAGAATATGTATCGATACGCACCCAAACCGTATCGATACTGAGCTAAACCCCTAATTCTAGTGTCAAGGCACCGTACCGATATGCCATCACCCGTATCAGTATGCCCTCTAAACTGTTTCCAGAAACATAAGCCTGTATCGATATGCCATCACCCATATCGATACGGCAGGACCTGTAATGTCAATTTTATATGGTTTATTAACGTTTTGACCAACCGAATCATATCCAAATTCACAGAAACTTTACCATAAGTTTATACACCATAAATCTACATACATGTCAAATTTTACGCCAAAAAAACCATTTACCACGTTTTTCCTTATTGGTGCATTTTAGGCCATTAGTCTCTATTTATTAAAACATTAACATACCATATATCAGGTTTTGATTCATATAACATAGTAGACCATATGTACATACAAATTAGGGCTAAACTAATTTGTCTAGACCCTACGCCACCGTTCTGTGAGTTTAAGGACAAAGGTTACATTACATGTAACTTGGTGACTTGCTTCAAAACATCCTTGCTCTAATCCTCGATCTGACTAATCTTTAACCTGAAAATGCATGGAAATGAGATGCATTAGGCTTACTTAGCCTAGTGAGGTAGTCAATATCAATAATATGAATATCAATGATAACAATGACATGTATAGCAATATAAATGTATCTCAAGTTAAGTTTAACAATACTTGCAAATTTTTATTTATTTTCCTTGGATTGACATGTAATGTGGATACGCGAATTCCCAACCAACATCGCCAAAAATAAATGGCCAATATCCTCCAACATCGCCAATAAGACCAGTGTCGACACATCACGCCAACATCGCCAAATAGAGCCTTAGCTCAAGGGCCGTAGTTCATACCAATGAGTTCATAGATTCTATGGCATGCCAATTGTATCCCATGTCTATTCATATCCAAGGATTCAATACTTATCAATATCAATATCAATATCAATAATAGCAACAATAATAATAACGGTAACGATATCAATAACGCTAAAAATGACAATACTATATAGTATGATCAAAATAATCTTTCTCAATATTTCAGTGATATCAATAGCAGTGCAATGCTTCAACAATTAACTTGACAATGTAATAAGCTTACCAAAGCTTACCAATGACACCTTTAAAAAAGTTCTCTTATATTTATACCTTGATCAATGGGGATGATTCAATAATTCAATTTCAATGAATTCGGGAAAAGCACCTAGCTAATCCCTTGACTCTGACTACACTCACTGATATTTTTGAGGCTTTCAAGGCTCCCAGATGAGAATTCCCTTATTCTTGAGCTTTATAGAATTGGAAGGAGTTGGGGATTCTTCACCTTGATTTTCTTGAGCTACAAAGAGATAGAAATTTACAAGAATTTCAATATTGATTTTTGACTCGTAGCACTTATTAGCTATGAAAAACAATAACAAATAGGCTATGTTATCCCTAGAGAATTTCTAGGTTTTCTTTGATTCTTAAACTTGAAATTAAACATTGTTTTGCCATGGAATCAATAAACCAATTGAGGGGAAATGTTTACCCAATCGGTAGGTATAATCTAGGATCAAGAAACTTAAGAAAATCGAAGCTTGAAATACCCTCCAATGGAGGTGCTTGCCTGTTTTAAGTTAAAGGAAGGAGATGATGAAGATGGTGGCTTCCAAATTCCACGGGTAAGCTTTCTATCTCCTTTCTTTTCTTTTACTATTTCATTTGTTTAGCTTTCCTTTAGGTGAAGCTACTTCACTCCAAGCAACCTAATTGTGTTTCGAATATAGCATACCCATACCGATACGCTTTAGGACCGTATTAGTACGGCTTTTGTAAATTTCATCATAGCGATATGGTAAGTTGGTGTACCGATACACAATTAGATAATTTTGTTAAAATGACTGCTGAAGTTTGATTCTTTGCAATTTAGTCATTGCTTCTTGATAATGCAATTAAGTGAGTTTGAATGATTATTTTTAAGTTGAAATTTAACATGTATGCATGAAACCTGACTAATTAAGGATTGGTAATTTTAATTTATAAGAAGTCCTTATAATTATATGTTTTTACAAATTGGTCCCTAAGAGGCTATTACATGCAATTGGATGTCAATTCATTGCCGGATTGAGGTGTAATCTTTACCGCTGCCAGCATGATCACCTTAGGACTAATAAAGCATTTAGAAAAGATAAAACAAAAAATGGACCATTTTTCTAAGGAAATCTGTTGGGTTTTTTTGGCAAACCCAATGTAGCTCACTCAGTTCAGTCTAGCGTCTAGGCCGGGTTCAGGGGGTTACAATCAAGGTGGATAGAAAGGTTTGATGCCACAAGTACAAAGTACTTGATAAGTCGATAAAGTTCATTTAAGAACTAAAAGATAGAAAATTCTCAAAAAGGAAATTTTATAATATGAATTAGATGTTTACAAAATGAAAATACAACATATATTTATAGTAGATGAAAGGGCATGGCCGAGAAGGCCTAAACTATTCGACCACCATTGTGCCTCCTTCCAAGGGCCTTGTACTTGTTCGGCCAAACTTGTGCCTCCCTCCTTAAGCATTTGGAACACTAAAGCTTTCCCTTTAATGTATTTGTCGTCCATTTCAAGCTTCCCTCCAAATGCTAGGGGCGTGTCTCTCGTGAGGGAACATGTTCCTTGGAATGGTGAGCTAGCATATGTAGGTGGAGCTGAAATGAGTTGGTTGAGCTTGGAGTGAGTTGGATTGAGTTGAGCTAGCTAGCTAAAAGAGCTAGCTCAATCTCCAAGGTGATTTGAGCCTCCATGATCTGCCCTTAGCTAGGTGAGATAGTCTTTTATGCTTGTGAGCTTACTTAGAGTGCTCTCATTTTTCCTTGAGCTGATCCGAGCACTCCTAGTGGCCTTCGAGCTAATCTAAACTCCTAGTGATGTCCTTGAGCTAATCCAAGTTGTCCTTAAACTCTTTGAGCTAATCCCAGCTCCTTGTGAGGTATTTGAGCCGTGCTGTAACACCCTCAACTCAGTTTATAAGAAAATCAGAATCGAAGATGTTATTGAGATACGAACAGAAAGCGATTATAAAGGTCTAACTAAATTAAACGGGTTTACAAAATTTTTAATTTATTACTCCAAAATTAACTTAACATTTCAATCATATCATAGCAAAATATAGGTTATGATTATGATAAAAAAAATGGTAGTAAGACTTGAAACTCGAATGCATACTTAATAGGACATACAAAGAAATTTACAAACTTTAATGATCACTTGAGCAAAGGTATCCATCTTTATTTAAAGTTTTAGTTCATATTATAATATTGAGTATAAAACACACAATGGATTTGATATTAAGAATTAGAAAACTTTTAATATTTAGCATATATTCTTTTAATAAGTACTTATTGATCCTTAGTATTTATAAATTTTTTTATTCTTGTATGTATACAATTCTTGACTCAAGAAGGAAGTATAAATATATTAACTTCATATTCCATACCTAGCTTCAATAATCAAGCATTTTATGTCAATACTTATAATTCTTTGCACTTCACGAATTCTATGACATATACTTTACACAAGTTTTCAATCGACCAGAACGACATGCCCTGTGATATCCTCTTCAAAGTTGAGAAAGTAATTAATGATCTTACCCAATCAAAATTTCTCAATCAAGATTGTTCAAACAACAAGCAGGGGTAGTCTTATTTCAGAGATCAAGTAGGAATAAGGCCTTTCATTTAATTTGTTGTTCCAAGGTCAAAGAATTCACATTGACTTAATCTTAGCTTTTATACATCTTGTTACCACAAAAGAATATTAAATTTAAAATAGACTAGGTGCTTTTCATTAGAAGGTGAATCAAAACATAACTTAACCAACCAACAAATATTAAGCCTTGATATCATGTTAGTCTTTATTTGAAACATGTACTATATTAATCCATTACATTATTTATCACACATCCGATTGAATCAAACAGTATAAGAGCATTCAATACCATGATTTCACAACTTAATACTTTTAGAAATTCAAATAAATCATATCAAGAGTTTTCTTAAACAACCTAAACATGTAAGAAAACACCACATGATCATGTTATCACTTAAAATGTACATTAAACTCATTCGAATCATTTAGCTAATTCATGCATCCATTTTGAAATTAACTCAATTATTCATGTATACATAATTTCACTCAAACACTCTATGAATATCATTAAACGTGCAAAATAGTCCCAATTTTCATATGCTTATCCATGCTTATTCAAAACAATCCAAGGCATTCCCAAATCTATACAAAGCAACCGTAACTTATAGGTATATAACCATATATTCACAAAACAATCCATGACACTTCTAAGCATTCAAAATAGTCCTAAATTTTTATATAGATGCAGGGAAGTCCTTAACATATTTATTAACATTTAAAACAGTCTAATATTCGTAGGTACACATGTAAATATGTCTCAACAGCTCACATGTTTCTACTTATACTCAAATTAGATATAAGTTTTTATATACTCATACACATGCTTAAAACAACCTACTAATGTTCATATACATATGCAAACCAGTCTTGCTTTCCTTTACACTCTTATTCATGCTCAAGGTCGACATTTCTATAAAAACAAGTATAATTATACCAACTACATAGAAATCTTTACAAAGTCAAAGTCATAATACCTTACCTTAACAACTTAAATTACTCAAGTGTTAACAAACTCATGTATACATCAAATTTAACATATCTTAATTAACAGAAAGCATTTAATTTCTTCTCTGAATAAGCCTAGCTAACAAATAACTTTAATCATAGTAAATCACTTACATCCCAGAGTCCATACGACAAACCATAACTATATTATTTTAATTACTCTAATACAAATGCATTGTTCCACCATTCTAGGAGTTCCGAGGTAAGAATCTTGACAACTACAAATTCTCCCAGAATTGACTTGCAACTTTTCCACACGATCTGCACAAGGAACATAATATAACCTGCAAATGCATGGAAATGAATGCATTAGGCTTATATAGCCTAAGAGAGGCAGTATAAAATAATTAACAAAGCATGAAGCCAATAATTTTGAATGGAAAAATTCCAAGAACACAAACATAAGTTAGTAATTGTTATTTATGTCTTAATATAACTTTAACAAGGTTCGGTATATTGGGAATTCTAACCGGAGTTCATATTCTTCCAAATTTCATTAGAATCCTTCAGGATTTTTAACTGAATTCCTTCGAATTTCTTATTGAACTTATTAAAGTTCAAAACTTGTCTTGTTAAGGTCTTATTAAGGCTTATCGAAATACTTAACAGAGTTTTTGAACTTCCTTTCAAATCTTATCAGAGTACTTATCAAAGCTTATCGGAGATTATAAAATAGCTTATCTAAGTTCATATCTTTTAGAACATTTTCCTTGGATCACATCTGGACATGAATAGCATTGGTCCGTTTTTGGCCATATTGGTCTAAGTTACACATAGCTCAAAGCACATAGCAATGGCTAGTGTCGGAACATAACAAACCTAACTTCTCATCTATCCAACCAACTATCACCAATCTCCTTATCATCTCCCCCGTTACTTCCTACTGTCGCCAATATGTCACATATAATGGTTCGTCACCCGAGCCGTAGCTCATGGATCGTAGTCCCAAAGTATACCATGTATCATACCAATGCATCCAAGGGCTTCCATAGAATAGGCAACTTTAATATTTTATGTTTTGAAGTTAGGAGAGATTTCTTATGTTACAAGTAGACTTACTTATTTCTTCTTTCCAATATCTTATAACACAAGTTGAGCTTGTAACTCCTTAAGGCTTTAGAATTTATGAATGTATAACTTTGATATTCAATTCCTTTATTGGAATCTTATAGTCTTATTGGTTAGTAGTTAGTTTCAAGCTTTATAGTAAAGTGTACATAATCATCTATTACAAACATATCATAGCAAGGAGCAAGGTGCATATGTGATGCAACATAACCAAATGATTTATAAAAGATGCTATGATATGAATGCATTCACACATTTTACTCTATGTGAGTCATATGTAAATGCTTATGAATTAATTAATACACACCATAGAAACGAAGACCGGGATGACACCGTGTCATCCTAGACAAATGTAACCACACTCACCTCTTATCCTGAAGTTATGAGATACCTGAATCCACAATTACATTTAGGTTCCAACTAGCCCTTCTCTTCTACTCTTCCTTATCATGATATTTACCTCAAACAGAAATGACAAGTCATTATAACCAACTCAATTCATTTCTCTAATTTCTAATTTGACCTCTTGTGATTTTAGTAAAACAATCCTTAATATATAAATTTTCATATATATATATACTCACAAAATAGTCTACATGCTTTTCTAGTTTGTCAAAACAATCCACAACAATTGCATACATATTTTAATACATCGAAACAATCCCCAACATTTGTATCAATACAAAATAGCCTATAATTGTTTACATGTTTGTCAAACAGCTTTAATTAAATAGGCATACAATACATATACTAAAATAATTCATATATTTCCCTATGTACGAAAACAGCCCCAAATTGATGTATGTAAACACACACATATATAACTCAAGCAGTCAAAGATGCTTCCAATGTATTCAATAGTCCAAATTATCATATTCACTTGTGCATACTCAAAACAGTCCACTAATGCTTTCATATATGCAATTCAGGGCAGCATACATATATACATGCTTTTACATCTTCAAAACAGTCCACTAATGCTTTCATATATGAAATTCAGGGCAACATACATATATACATACTTTTACATGTGCAATTCAGTCCACTAATGCTTTCATATATGAAATTCAGGGCAGCATACATATATACATACTTTTGCATGTTCAAAACAATTTAAAGTTCATTACTATCAAGCGAAGTGACCAAATTCAACAATCAAGTACAACTGTATATTTATTCATGATTCAATCGAATAATCAACTTTCATAACCATTTTTTGGCTCAATAACTAGCAGTCAACACATTAATTTTGTTACAATATCACCAAGTTGGGGCAATTCATCATGTATATATATTCGAATGATATTATCACACTATAAACACATTCAAAATTTATCAAAGATTATACAACATTTTAGCCAGCTCTTCGCATGACTTAAATCCATGCGCATGAACTATTCAAATGTTCTAGGGGGAGAGTTCCTATCATGACTTTGTTTCTCTAGCAATTATTATCACAAAACTCATGGGAAAATTCACAACCAAATCTCAAACTGAACTTTAGAATTAGAATAAAGGAAAGAATGCTTACTTTCTTTTTTTAAGCTTCCCGATTAAAGGCTCAATAAGCTTTAATCATCTAAACTAAATTCTTAATTCCATGGACAAATTTCAAGCTTTTCTCCTCTCCCTCAACATAGATAGTTCGGTGTTGGAAGAAAGAAGTTCAGGTGATTATCTTGCAAAAGCCGAGACCCTCTTCCATTTGCCCTCACCATTTTCTCACATGTGTCCTAGACCTTCAATTTCTTTCTATTTAACATGAAATCTTTCAACTTATTAAGGTATACGGCTAGGTCCTTATTAAGGTGGTATTCACATTTCTTTATTTTATAAAGACATGGTCCTAACTTACTTAATCATTTCCTCAAAAGACATATGGACTCTACTATGTTTCATTGGTCTAATTCACCAGGCAATATGAGACTTTTAGTTTTTATTCAGATTGGTCCATTTTCTTATATTACGATTTACTACTTAACAAAATTTGAATCCATTACCCACACATTACAAATTAAGCCAATGAATTATCATTAATTAATCCTATATGACTAACCCAATTTTAGGGGTATTACACGTGCCTAGCTTGTGCCTTCATCCTTAGTACCTAAAGAAACAATAAACAATGTGTGAGCTAAAATATGATGCATACTTAAGTTCAAAGATGCAATGCAATGTAAACATACTTACATGACTTAAACTAAATACAAAGATGTGGAACATAGGTTATTCATGAATATCATATATTATGCAAATAAATGATAACATATGATAAATCAAGTATTTTCTAATATGCAAAAGCATGCTTACAACAATATATAGTGTAAAAGGAAGATAATAAAAGATGAAGTAAGGTAGAACCCCTTAGAATTAGTCTTGATGATCTTTAATGGTGTGATCACATTATGGAGAAAGTTGATGTTGATTAGGATTGTATCACTTCCAATTTAGGATAGCTTGAATTTTCTTCAGGTCCACCTGAATTCTTGAAGCTAAGACAATATGCCCAAGGAAGGTAACTTCAGTAAGCCAGAATTCACATTTGAAAAACTTGGCGAACAACTAGTTCTCCCAAAGGGTTTGAAGCACAGTACAAAGGTGGTCTCGGTGTTCAACAGCATTCTTAGAATAAATCAATATGTCATCGACGAAAACCACTATGAACTTATCCATGTAAGGTCTAAAAACCCGATTCATTAGGTATATAAAAGTTTCCAATGCATTGGCTAGACCAAAGGGCATTAGCAAGAATTTATAGTGGTCGTATCTTGTACGAAAGGCAGATTTAGGTACATCACATTCTTTAACTTTAATCTGATAGTACCCTGACCTTAAATCAATATTAGATAACACAGAGGCATTCTTAAGCTAATCGAATAGGTCATCAATTCTTGACAATGGATATTTATTTTTTATGGTTACTTTGTTCAGTTGCCGGTAGTCAATACATAGTCTCATGGAACCATATTTCGTCTTTACAAGGAGGACCAGAGCTCCCCAAGGTGAAGAACTCGGTCGAATAAAGCATTTATCCAATAACCCCTAAATCTGAGCTTTCAGCTTCCTAAGCTTAAATACTGCCATACGGTGGGGTGCACTGGAAACTGGGGTTGTTCTAGGTTGCACTTTGATGCAAAACTCTACTTTACAGGTGAGAGGTAAACCCAAAAGTTTGTCTAGGAATACGTTAGGGAATTCACATACGGTGTCAATGTTTTGTAGTTGAGGTTCATCCTTGGCTTCTAATGGCAAAGCATACAATGATGGAGTTCTTGAATTCATCAAAGTAATGCTTTATTTTCCAAGACCCAGAGGTATAGTTTTTTATTTCAACAATATACCCAGGCTTGATGTTCACTGAGCTAATCCATACCTAGTATAACATCGAATTCATGAATCGATAATGCCAACAAATTAGCCAGAAATGGAATCCTTTGAATCATTAAGGGATAAAGTTTGCACACAAGGCTTATGGTGACACAATCACCTTAATGCAATAGGATCACAAGATAGCTTATATTCACTAATACGATACTAATAAAATAATGAGTAGATCCAGGATCAAACTATGCATAGGTAGGATGTGAAAATGAGTCAATTTTACCTGCAATGATTTTTAGATCCTCCTCCTCTTCTTTGCTCCTTACATTGTACATCTGAGCTGAAGCCTTTAATTCATGCTTGTTCGATGCTCTACTAGAGCTACTGGGTCTCCTCGATGATCCATATTTTGCTCCCTTGCCTCGGAAAGACTATGTAGGGGATGAAGGATTTGTCGATGCAGTGGTAGATCTAGCAATACTTTTGGGGCATTCATAGATTAGATGGCCCATCTTGCCACAATAAAAGCACGCCCCAGACTTCTTACAACATTATCCCATAGGATGTCTATTTGGCAGAAGTTAAAAGCATAAAGTGGTGCCTCTCCTCCAGAACCATAGTGCTATCGATAGAGTTAGTCCTTGTAAATGACTGGGTCACGACCCGAGGTCTTACAATATCCCCAAATAGGAGGGGATGTGAGTATACATTTTGTTTCGGGCCATGATGCTTCCCTTTATTGAAAGGCTTTGAGGACAGAAATTATCTCGGTATCTTTTCTCTAGCTTGCCCGACCCACTAGTCTTCTGGGCTCTCTATGTAGCTTAGGTGGCTTTGACCCTATTCACAAGGTCCTGGAAATTGATAATGCCCAATACCATGAACATAGGGCGCAAATCATCATTCAGTCCATTAATGAATATCCTACACTTTTCTTCCTCTCTCTAGATATACTTAGCACCATATTTGCAGTACTTACAGAAATCATGGATGTACTGCTCCACAGGTCATCCACCTTGCTTCAAATGGAGGAAGATGTCACGCCTCTCAGTAAGGTAAATTTTTTTGATGTATTTCTTTCATAATTCTCGTAGGAAGAACTCCTATGTCATAGATTCTTTCAAGACTGTGAGAATGGTAGTCTCCCACCAATAGAGTGCCTCATCAACCAGCAACGCAAGGGCACACTCAAGTTTGTATTCATCAGATCACAACAACTGTTTAGTTAGAATCCTTAAGGTTCTATCCAGCCAATATTCAGCAATTTCAGGATCATCATCATCTTGACCGGTAAAGGAGTTGGCCCAATGCTTAGATATCTTATCAATAGGAGCTTGGGTATATTGGATAACAACGGTGGAAGGTTGGGGTGTCTGCTCAGCCTTTATTGAGGTCATGAATAATTTGAACATGTTAGTCATGGTCCGATAACATTCGGTTTGAGTAGTCTGCACCTCTGGCTCAGGGTCTTATGCTGGAGGGTTTTGTGGGTGTGGAGGATCTCCCCCTAAAATCCTCGCCATGCATCAAGGAGCCAATGACATGTTCATCTATACAAGTCTTGTTAGAGTCAGACAACTATAAGTAAAGAGATCGGGTTAGTCGACAAGTCACAATATACAATAAATAACTCCTAGGTAGCATAATGCAATACAATAACAATACCATAGACTATAGTTTAGTCCTAGAATCAACTAAACTCTGGCTCTGATACCACAAATATGACACCTCTTTCTGACCTGGTAAGAATCTAGGTCGAAATATGTTACTGGCGAACAAAACGATATTCGATATGATATTTTATTCGGTAATTAGTATTTTGATGAGGTTCGGTGTTCAATGTGATACAAAATTCAATACACTAAGATCGAAAGTTCGGTACGATACAAAATTTATCTATTATTGTCTAGTTTTGAACTTTTACATGTTTAGGGACTAAACTATAATTTCGATACATTGAGGGTCCAATTCAGAAATTAGGTCTACCTCAATGTAATTTGATCTATAGACAGAGTATCCATAAGTTTTCATATTAATTGGAGTTCATTTAATAACTCAATTTAACCTTACAAGATTTTATTGACAAATAGTAAAGTTCTAGAATTCATTTTAGGACTAATTTACGAAATTTACTATATGGGTATCGGTACGCACTGGGGCTGTACCAATATGCCTTGGCTGATTTTGGTAAGTTTGTTATAGCGATAAGGGGTTGTACTGATACGAGACACCCTATATCGATATGCTACATTCAATGTGACTTATTAAGTTTATAGATTCAAAAGGCTGTATCGATATGGGTCTTACTATATCGATATGCTAAGGCTATTACAATATCTAAGTTTGTATCGTTATAGATAGGATATGTTTCAGAACAACACACGTACTGATATGGGGTATAGGTATGCGGGGCCTTAACTTAATATCTAGATTCCAGTGACGTAAATGAGTACCAATACGGCTATCTATATAAGGGAGGGATCGGTACGCCTTATACCCGTACCGATACCCAGTTATAACTGAAATTCTAGATTTTAAAACTCGTACCGGTATGGCCCAAGCTGTATCGATACGCCCTTTATCTTATGTCAGATTTAGCAAGCCAGTACCGATAAGCCACCACCCATACCAGTATGATAAGATTTGTACTACAAATTTTTATCTGGTTTATTAGTAATTTGCCCAACAAAACATTGTCCAAATTCTAAAAAAATTTACCAGTAAGTTTGTTTAGCCTAAATCTAACAACATACCAAGTTTTAGGGTCAACCGAATTCGTTTACTAAGTTTTCCCCAGTTTAGGCCAAATATGCACTTTAACTACTCTAAACCAATTTTCAGAAGTGTCATTTTAGCTTTTTAAACATACTGAAAGTATACACAACATACATGCATCCATATGGTCAAAGGTGACATACAACCATTATGCCACCATTCTAGGAGTTTGTAGGGTTGACATACTTTACTAAAATGACTTGATGACTTGCAAAAACCTCAAGTTAGCCCGATCTTAACTCCAAACTTTGTTAACCTGAAATGCATGGAAAATGAATGCATTAGGCATACTTCGCCTAGTGAGGTAGTCATAAACAATACAAATTGCAATGAATGCATTTATTCCATGCTTCTATAACATCAATGGCAATAATATAGTAATATGTGCAATATTTATGTTTAATACGATAACAATTATTGATGCAAAGGCAATAATCGATGCAATAGCATTATTTAGGCAATAACAATAATTAATATCAATAGGTTTCCTTGGATCGATGTAAGAGGTTTGGGTACGTGAATTCTTAGGCCTCACCAAAAAAATACTGGTATTGTCCCTCCACCTAACCTTTATAACGAAAATACAACATACCTCTGCCTCACCACGATAAAGGTCGTAGCCGCTCGTACCAATGAGCTCATGAGTTCTATGGCATGCCAATTGTATCTAAAGTCCATTCGAATCCAAGGTTCAATAATAATAGTCCAATAACAATAGTTCAATAGGAATGATTCGGTAGCAATATTTCAATAGTAGTGGACCAATTTCAATGGTTCAATAACAATAAGTCGATATAATATTCCAATAGCAATGATCCAGTAACAATATTTAAATGACAATGATTCAATACAATGTTCCAATAACAATATGCATAGTCAATATCAATGTTTCTATATGTCAATATTTTAATGACTCCAGTGACAACAATAACGATGCTACGGACAATGATTCGATGTAGTACTCACCAATACTTACCAATATGGCCTCTAACAATGTTTAATGTAATATCCTCAATACAAGGTTAGTGATGCAATAATTAGTATCCAATAAATCATGAAAGACACCTAGCCTATTTTCGAGACTCCGACTACACTCTCCTTATCTTCCAATATTCAAACAACACTGTTGACGGCATTGGGTAAAAACAACAGGGAGATGTTAGAATTGATACGATAAACTCAAAACCAATATCCAAACTTTAGTAGCCTTTAGCTAACAAAACTTCCATGAATTTAAGCTTAGGAAACATGGGTTTAACTATGACCTTCAAAAGTTTAAACTTGAAATTAAGCTTCCATAATCCATGGATCCAGAAAATTGCTTGGGGATTTAGCTTACCAAACCAAGGGCTATTCAACGTTGTTGAGAAATTGAAGAAAGCTTGCACTAGCATTAGAGGTGCTAGCTTGATCTTGAGGTAGGGCATGACAATGGAGATGCTTGGCTCTAAAAAGAGAAATGATGAAAAGGAAGGCAAAATAAGAAAGCTCGGTAGAGTTATCAATAAGGATGAGTATTTCTAAAGGCTATATCAATCCTCCATTTTTCTTAATCTTAAATCTGGTTGAGCTTTCCATAAATGGTAGGAAAGCTAATTTTTAATTCATTTATCCTTTCCCCTTTTCCAAAAAATGATATCGTCAAACTTTGCTATTGATTTTTGCTCATCTCCCGGCCATCCTCCGTGAAGTGGGTGGAAACCAAGGAGGTGAGTCACTTCAAAAATAAATTAATTATGAGGGTGATCCCTCAACTTTCCAAATTTACACTTTTACCCCTAAACTTTAATTTTTTATAATTTAATCACTAAATTATTTTAGTAGATTCAATTAGGTACAAAATCTATAAAGTGACTCAACTAGAGTCCATTAAGGTATAATTGACCCACTAATTAAAGTCAATACAATATTTGGACCTTTTTGATACAAAATTTTTGATTATCGAAACCCTATTCTAACTAGACCAATATTTGGGGTGTTACACGATAAGATAAAGAAAAGATCCTATCCTTGATCTATAAAGCTTTAAATCAACACACTTATCTCCTTCATATTTTCAAACTTTGTAGAAGAGCTCATTGGTATGGTTTGAGGTTTCACATTCTCCAAGCCAAACTTCTTGAGCATATCCTTGATGTATATAGCTTGATTAATGAAGATGCCATCCTTCCTTTGTTTGATTTGGAGCCCCAAAAAGAATAAGAGCTCTCCCATCATGCTTATTTCAAACTTATGTTCCATCAACTTAGCAAAATCTTGGCAAAGCAACTCATTGGTAGAACCAAAAATAATATCATCCACACATATTTAAACTACTAAAATGTCTTTGCCTTTTCTTTTAATAAAAAAGTTTAGTATCCACCTTTCCTTTGTCAAAACCTTTTTCAATTAAAAAATTTGACAATCGTTTATACCAAGCTCTAGGAGCTTATTTCAAACCATATATAGCTTTGGAAAGTTTTAAAACATGGTTTGGATATTTTGGATCTTCAAAATCAGGTGGTTGTTCTACATACACTTCCTCATTTATAAAGCCATTTAGAAAGGCACTTTTAACATCCATTTGAAAAGCTTAAAATAATGATAACATGCAAATGTAATCAACATCTTAATAGCTTCTATTCTAGCTATGAGTGCATAGGTTTCATCAAAATCAAATCCCTTTTCTTGAGCGTAACCTTGAGCAACAAGTCTAGCCTTGTTTCTCACTATGTTACCACTCTCGTCTAGTTTGTTTATAAAAAACCCATTTAGTTCCTATGGTAGATTTATTACTAAGCCTACCAACTAATGTCCATACTTTACTTCTTTCAAATTGATTTAACTCTTCTTGCATAGCCAATATCCAATAATCTTTATTTAATGCTTTTTGATATTTTTAGGCTATATGCATGAGATAAATGCAACAAAATTATATGTATTTTTAAGAGAAGATCTAGTGGTTACTCCTTTAGATGGATCACCCAATATTTCACCACCTTTGACATAGTTGAACTCCCTTGGGTATGTGACCTCCTTTTCCTCTATAGTCATGTCCTTCAAGTCTTCTAGAGGTGGATCTTGTGGTTCGTCTTTTGATTGAACTTCATCTACCTTTGATGAATGTTCTCCACCATCATTGGAATAAAAAATTCTTACATCATCATCATCACAAGTATCCTCCCTCAGAAGGAGGTTATCATCGAAAACCACATGTATAGACTATTCAACTACGAAAGTTATTTCGTTAAATATACGATAGGATTTAGAGTTTAAAGAGTAAACAAGAAAAATTCCTTCATCACTTTTTGCATCAAGTTTGCTCTTTTCCATTGTTTAAAACAAAAACATTTACATCCAAAAGGATGAAAATAGCTAATGTTAGGCTTTTTATTTTTGAAAAGCTCATATGGTGTTTTCTTTAAAATAATCCTAATCATTACACGGTTGACAATGTAACAAGCCGTATTTGTGGCTTCCATTAGGCAAATTATTTTCACAAAGCATGATTCTAGCCATTTCTTCTAAAGTTCTATTTTTCCTCTCAACAACCCCATTTTGTTGAGGTGTGCGAGGAGCATAAAAATTGTGGCTAATATCATTTGAGTTACAAAACTCTTCGAAACCTAGATTTTGAAATTTGGTTCCATGGTCACTCATAATATGAGAAATTGAGTAACCAACAATGGTTGATTTGCCTTTGAAAATGTGATGAATTTTTTAAAGCCTCATCCTTGGTACTCAAAATATAACCCTAGTAAATCTAGAGTAGTCATCAACTAAAACAAATGCATATGATTTTCTACCCAAACTCATTATTATAACAGGGCTGAAAAGATCCACGTGGATCAATTGTAAAACTCTACTTGTAGAAACATCATTAATAGGTTTAAAAGAAACTCTTTATGTTTGCCTTTAGCACAAGCATCACAAATTTTGTCATATGAAAACTTTATTTTTGGCAATCCTCTTACTAGATCATTAGAAATCAATTTTTCCAAAACACTCATGCTTGCATGCCCTAGTTTTTTATGCCATAACCATGAATCATGCTCATCTTTTGCAACAAAACATGCATTTGAAATATGAATGTCATCCAAATGCACCATGTAAATGTTGTGATGACCAATAAGAACAATTTTGTTAGTTTCAATGTTGATAATTTTACAACCATTTAAATCAAAAAGCACATTAAAACCTTTATCATGAAGTTGGTTGATGCTCAAAAGATTATGCTTAAGATCGTTGACATAAAACACATTGTCAATAAGTATAGAAGAGTGATTACCAATAGAACTAATTCCTTCAATGTGGCCTTTGGAGTTGTCACCAAACGTCATTACTCCTCCACTATTTGGTTTTAGCTCCAAGAATCGACTCTTGTCACCGATCATGTGTCTCAAGCGTCCACTATCAAGGTATCACGAATTTGCACTTGAAGCTTTAGCCTTGTCGCAATGCTCCCCCTACAAACAAAGGATTACGTCTTGATTTTCGGTACCCCAAATCTTTTGGGTCCATGAGTATTATCTCCCCAAATCTTGGTTCCCATGGGAATCCAAGAAGCGATAGCACTAATGTCATTAGAAGTGATAAGTTCCTTAGGAACCCAAACACTTTTAATCTTCTTATCATATGAGGGCCTTTGGAAGCCTCTTTGTTTATAGCCACCAAAGTTTCTTTTCACATAGTTGGGTTTTGAAGAAGCCCCATTTTCAAAACTAGATTTTCCAACTTCGTTTAAATAAGCTTTGAGATCACCTACTTCCTTTTGGTGATCATCATGAACTTTAGAAAAAAAGTTGTTTAAATCTTGAATTTTCTTTTCAAAATCATTTTGATTTTCTTGTAAATCAAGAACCTTCTCAAGTTCCAAATTAGTTTTGGATAAATAATCACTTTGATTTTTCAAATCAAAAAATTTTCTTGTTTTTCAAAAGTGATTCTTTATGCTTCAAAACCAATTCATCATATACCTCTTGCAACTCATCATAAGCTTCTTGAGGCTCATCAAATGTAAAATCAAAATTGGATGAGTTAGAGGTTACCTTAGGATCCTCTTCTAGTGCCATGAGACAAAGATTGGCCACTTCTTGGTCCTCTTCATCGGATAATTCCTCATCACTCCAAGCAACAACATGAGCCTTAATCTTTTTCTTCTTTCCGAAGCTCATCTTCTATAGTTGGGGACAGTTGAACTTGATGTGCCCCAATTTCTTACACTCATAGCAAACTATTTGATCTTTTCTTCTTCTTTATTTTTGTTCTTGAAATCCCCTCTTCGATGTAACTTTCTTCCTCAGTTGGATTTATGAATAGAGTGAACCTTTTGGCTAGCATAGCCAATTCTTCATCTTCTTCCTCACTAGAATCGCTCTCCTCTTTTGAAGCTTTGAGAGCAATTCCTATCTTCTTTTTCTCTACTTCTTTCTTCTTCATCTTTTTCTCTTCATTCTTCTTCTCTTCTTCCCTTCCTTTCATCATTCTCTCATGAGTGAGAAGAGACCCCTTAAGAGCACCGAACTTCAAGGTCTTGAGATCCTTGGCTTCTATGATGGCAGTCTTTTTTCCATCCTATGACTCGAGAAGAGAGTGGATGAGCTTCTAAACAAGCTTGTCTTCTAGAATGACTTCTCCAAAGCCCTTAAGCCCGTTGATGGTTATAGAGAATCTATCGAACATCTTGGTGATGTCCTTATTCGGTTCTATTTTGAAGATCTCATAACTCAAGTTGAGGAGTCCAATCTTGGTCTCCTTAACATCGTTGGTGCCCTCGTATGTAACTTCAAGCTTGTCCCATATCTCCTTTGCACTTGTGCTAGAAGACATCTTCGAGTACTCATTTGGTCTAAGAGTGCAAAAGATCATATGCATAGCTTTGTCGTTAACTTGCAACTTCCTCTAATCTTCATCGATCGTCTCTTGCTTGGACTTAAAAATGAGCTGGTCTCCTTCTCTCTTTATCAGAATGGTCGGTCTATCTTCTACTACATTCCAAAGGAGGTAGTCGTTGGATTTGATGAGAGCCTCATACGATTCTTCCAATAAGGGTAGTTATCCCCATTGAAATATGACGGTTTAGTGATGGATTAAGACTTGTAGAGGTTGTTGCCGAAAGTAGTGGCCATGGCTTGATTGAAGATTGATTGAATCACCTTAGGATCGACTTAAAAGGGTGTTAATCCTTCCAATGAGTGTAGCTCTGATACTAATTGTTGGGATGATTAATCGATGGAATATGGCCAAGAGGGGTGAATTGGCAATTTAAAAAAATGGTGGAAGCAAATTGGAAAGATAAAAATTTTGGACACAAGAGATTTATAGTGGTTCAACCTTCTAACAAGGTTTACATCTACTACCTTAACTTCCCACTAAGGATTTTCCCAAATTCACTAAGAATTTCTCCCCTTTTTTTAGGCTTAAGAGGAAACCTTTACACAATCAAAGCTTCTACCCTAAAGCTTTGAGAAAACTCTCTTTTACAAGAAGAAAGATAGCAAACTAAAAAAACCTTTCAAAGGTGATATGTTTGCCAATTTCAAAGTTCACTCAACCCCAAACTTGAATCAAAAGATTACAAATATGATCACTCAAGTGGGTTACAAAAATTTGACTCTAATAGTTCAAAGATTGTTGGATGTGTGCTTGAATGTTTTAGACTTGATGAATTGTTTTTATTGTAGCTTTGGAGACTTGAATATATACCCCTTATTGATTTCTAACCGTTTGGGCGGGTGAGATCATAATTATAGCCGCTAGACTTCATTTTTCCCACAATAAATACAGTTTGCCACCATAGGGTATCGGTACTCGGGCTTCAGTATCGGTACCTGCTATAAGAATAAATATATGTTGTACAAAGGGGCATCGATACACGAATAGCCGTATTGATAAGAGGAGTCAATTTTACAAAGGCATATCGGTACGGTCCGTACCATATCACTACCAGTTTTGCTCACTAGAATCTGAGAAAGTTGTAAACTAAAAATTGTATCGATACACCAAACAAGGTATCAATACGCATTAACTAAATTCTATAGTTTGTGATTCCAATAAACTGACAAACAATAGTCGAATATTAATTGCAAAAGATTTACAAAATCTTAACTCGCCCATACCGCTATGCACAAGGGCCATATCAATACACGAAGGCAAAATTGGTTCCTAGGTTGAATGGCGTACTGATACGAATTCATGCGTATCGGTACCCTTTAGACATTAAGTATAAAAATGAATTCCAGTAGCTAAAACCCGTGTTGATACGACTAAGGACGTATCGATACTCTTGGACCAATTTTTGCTATTTGAGTATAAAATACTTAGAAAATATTTAGGGTTTAAGTTTTTGACTAAGAACTAATTTTAAGTTCGAATACTTGTCAATTTGTGAGTCTTTTTGAGTACTTAAAAATTTATCCAATTTTACAAATTGATCCTTGAAATTCCTTGTTATATCAAAAATCAAATATTAGTTTTACAACCACCAACTCCTACCCCTTCAGACGCAGAAACGACGGACCAAGTATGTTACTTAGATAGCTGAATGCGAAAACTAGGCTTCAAGAGTAGACTTCGATTCTAAAACTAGGTAAAACATTGATTCTACAATTAGTCATTGATACTCGAGACACCCTTGCCATACTTCTAGCATATGACTACTTCTACTCCTTATCTAAAACTTCTAAGAATATTTCTATAAAATTTTCCACCATAAAAGGTATCGAGATAGGATAGCTTATAGAGTTGCTTCTGCCTTAGGAGACGTCGGAATAAAATAGAATAAGGTTATGCACTTGACAAACTAAAATCTATTTCAACAAAGGTGTCAAGGAACCTCTGTCTCATGTTAATAAGCTATTTTGTTCTTCATGTTTACTACAAAACTGTTAAATTCTTCTGCCCTGAAAACGATGTTGAATTGAACATCCACATAACTTAACACTGCATAAAATGAATTGTTTCTACAAAACACGTTGAAATAAACAAAAATGTGAACTATACTCCATCTTAAAGGGTGTAGAAGTAAATTGAAGTGCTTTTCTTTTTAATCATGATGTTACAATTCTACAAAGGCATTGAAAATATTTTTGCCTCATATAAATAAATTGCTATTTCTCCCATATATTATTACCAAACATTTTGGGTTCCTCCATCCTAACGAAGGATGTTGAGTTGAACATACAAAACCTCATATTTCACAAAGCGTAAATTTTCTTACAATCACGTTAGAGATCCTCCACCCTACCTACAACGTCAAGATACCTTCGCTTCGTAAAAATGAAAAATGATCCTACAAAATTGTTCTACAAGAGCATAAGAGATCCTTTGCCCTACCTACAACTATAAGATGCCTCTGCTCCTTAAAAACAAAATATGATCCTACAAAAATGTTTTGCAAAAGCGTAAGACATCCTTTTCCCTACCTCCAGCGTCAAGACGCCTTCGCTCCGCAAAAAAGAAAAATGATACTACAAAGTTATTCTACAAGAGCATAAGAGATCCACCTCCCTAACTTGTTGAGATGCCTCTGCTCTGTAAAAAAATGATCCTACAGAATTTTTCTACAAGAGCGTAAGAGATCCCCCACCCTACCTCCAACATTGAGATACCTCTACTCCGCAAAAGCAAAAAAATTATCCTACAAAAGCAAAAGAGATCGTCAATCCTACGTACAACATCGAGATGTCTCCAATGCAAAAAATGAAAAAAAGATCTTATATTTTTTTTCTAAAAAAGCGTCGAGACCCTCTGCCATATTTTCAGGGTCGAGTTACCTTCTCTCTATAAATACAAAAAATGGGTTTTACAAAGTTGATCTACAAGAGTGTCGAGATCCTCTACCCTATTTTTAGCGTCAAGATGTTTCCACTTTGTAAAAGGAGAAATGATTCTACAAATTTATTCCGCAGAAAATTGATTCTACCTTCCAAGCGTAGAGAATCAAAATCCTCCACTATACTACTAGTGTTGTAGACACGTGCTCCGCCGAAGATATTTTGCATTGAGATCCTCCACTATAATTCTAGTACTATAGAATTATTTGTAGTGACGAATGTTGAGATCCTTCGCCCCAAAGAAACATTGAGATTCCTTCGCATCATTATTTTGGATTTTCTTTGAACGTCCCCTCCACAGTCATATGCCCTACAAGAGGTGTTGAGAAATACTCTTAGAGCCAAAATTTGCCTCCTCTTTTCTGATGTTGAGATATCTTCACTGACAAATACTTCAAATAACAAAACTATACATAGGCATCAAATTAACCCAAAATCGTATTGGCAAACATTTGCCTAAAATGCATACTAGGATGACAAGATTCTCCGCATCAAGATATGTTGAGATAGCTCCACATCACACATACATATTCACATTCAAATCTTTGCTCCACATTCATGGATCCCACAAGAGCATTGAGACAATTGTATTATGTCGAAAAGGTTGACATCATTTGAGCAACCCATAACGTTATGATTATATGCCTTAAAGTGTGTCGAGATGTCTAGTATTTTGCTATAAAGGCAATTCTTTAATCCTCAACAACTCTGCCAAAGACACCACTAAATGTTTCACTCATACGCCTAACTAAAACCCACTAAAAAATTTCATAGCACCCCAAACAATAAGAGTTGAAATACTCCATATATTTAGCGCTGAGATATATTTAGCGCAACGATTAGTGACACTCTCATCTCAACATAAAAACTATAAACTTAACTGAAATAATGTACAGTAACCTCTGCTCTAATACCGTTCATTTTTGCAAAGAGCGCCAAGTCACATCTGCTTTGAAATTATTCACTTTCACAAACAACGTCGAATTACCTCCACTCTAGAATCATTCATTTTCAAAAAGAGCATTGAGTCACCTCTACTCAAGAATTATTCGTTTTCACAAAGAGCATCGAGTTACCTCTGCTCCACAATCATTCATTTTCACAAAGAGCATTGCGTTTCAGTTTCTCTAAAATCATTCATTTTCATGAAGATCATCGAGTCATCTTCACTCCAAAATCATTCATTTTCACAAAGAGTGTTGTGTTACCTCTGATCCACAACTTTAATTTTTGTAGAAGCATTGGGTTTCCTCCGCCTTAATATGTCAAGACCCTCCACTTCAGAGTTGTGTGGATATGCCTTTAACTCAAATAAACTAGTAGTTATAGTGTCACCACATGAAATTAACATTTGAAACTGTTAGATTTGTGATCCAAATTCTTTTAGGATTTGGTTTAAAGTTAGAATCCTACTTTTAGTAGATCTTGTTTACTATATTAATTAAAGGTAGGAAACTCAGTTTGAGTAGAATTTGTTCCTATGCAAGTTTCTTCTGTAACAATAAATTTATCCCTATAAATAGATAATAAGGATTAGGGGTTTAGACAAAACATTTTAAATCAGCTGTAATCTTTTTCTCCATCATAGTGAAAGTTCTCATCCTCTATCCGTGGTTTTTCCCTTTGAGTTTTCCACTTAAATTCTTGTATGCGTTTGTGTTTATTTACTTATACTTTCATTATCTTCATGATAGAATAAAAATTGGTATTAGAGCTTTTTAGATGGATTTAGATGACACATTGGATGATTGTGATAATATGTCGAAAGAATGGTCGGATACAGAGAAGCGCTACATGGATAGGAAAGCATCTTCCCATATCTGTTTGCACTTATCAAACAGTATTTTGCAAGATGTTCACAAAGAGATGGCAGCCATCGACTTATGGGAAAAATTGGAACAAATTTGAATGAAGAAAACTTTTACCAGCAAGTTGCTCCTAAAGCAATGCCTATGCTCCCACTATGTAACCCCCTTGACCCAGTCTAGTCGCAAGACCAAACAGAGTGAGCTACATTAGGGTTTACTAAAATAAACCCTGACAAAATTTCATTCGAATCGATCCATTTTTTCTTTTATCTTTTCTAGATGTCTTTTTAGGTCCTACGGTGTGCATACAAGTCATGGTTAAAATTCCAACTCAATCGGGTGCAATATCGACATCTAATTGCTCGCATCTGTATTTTAGGGACTAAAACATAATTTCTGAAATTTATACAAGCTATCACAAAATTAAGGTTACCAATCCTCAGTTAGTCATATCGTATGCCTTCATATTAAATAACAACTCAAATGATCATTCATACTCATTTAATTGCATAAATAGGAAACAATGACCAAAATGCAAAGATTTCAAACACAAACAACATTCACAACTGAAATAACGTCTGGTGTTTCATTACAGTTATCCACCATTTTGATACAGTACTAAGAACCAATACGTACCGATACAGTTCTCAAGCATATCGGTACGGCTAGTATAATTTTGAAAGACCTGATTCTAGTGGTTATGAACCGTACCAGAATAGTGACTCGCATAACAAAACCATCCCTATTTCATCACTATGCGTACCGATACTATTACCAAGCGTATTGATACGGTAAGGCAAATTTGCACCTTTTGAGCCGTGACAAGTCCTCACGTACCGACACCCTGAGTTACCATACTGGTACGGTGAGACCTGTAAAGACCTCTAGGTCCAACGTATGACACTTTGGCTCAATCTAACTCCCTTAATTCAACCTATAAACATTATATAGCATCATAGACATTCAACCATCAAACATAGCAACATATCAAGAGGTCACACCAAGCATAGCATACTCAAACATTCGCATAAGAGCATGATCTTTACTCAAGCATGCTCAATGTCTCCCAGCCCCTCAAAACCACATACAAAAGCATCCAACTATACCAAAACTTCAACCAAACTTATTACAAAAGGGAGTATCTCAAAGCACATCTCCCAAAACAACCCGATCACATTGCCTTTTTATTCCTACTTAGAAACGTATGAAACCATACTTCGAAATGTATCAAATCCTTAGATCCTTCCTCACTCACCTACTACCCCAGAAAGTTGTTTCTCTGCATTGATGAGGAAAAGAGAGTGTGAGCCATAAGCTTAGTGAGAGAAGCCGCTAAACACTCATCAATGCATTTAAAACCATTTAGCTCAAAACACATGTAATTATCTCATGGTAAAACATCTCATGCTTCTCATGTCATCTCAAAATATGCACATTTAATTCATTTTCAAAACATGTATCATGGATTAAATCTCTACCTCAATTTAAGCTTCACTCTACAACACCTTTATAACAAGCTTAAAGAGCAACACATGCATAAATCACATTATACAAACATAGTCCATTTCTCATGATACATTATCTCATATATTAGCTTTCAAGTGACTCAAAACCAGCAACCTTACGTGTAACACCCTCAACATATATTTGATATTCGAATACACATTAAAGATGTTACTAACTGATTTGTACTGATTTTTAGACTTGTAATTTTTTATGCAAAACCAATTTGATTAAAGAACCCTTTCTCAGTTTTCACTAAATTACAAATCTATCTAGAGTCACCTAGTTTCGACCCTGAATTAGTTTATAAAATACTTTTAGCGGTTATTAAAAAAATATAATTCAGGGCGAAAACTATGTGTGCTGCCTAGACCATTTCTTGATTTTAAAATCACTATGCGATAATCAACCAACTACGTTTAAAATCGTTTGAAATACCTTTTCTAATATTCTTAATTCCTCAAACTAAGTCATGTTTCTAGATCATAAAAAATAGCCACTTATTTAATATCTATACATGCCCCACTAGACTAGGATGTGGTGATACTTACTGATAATGCAGGCTAACTTGATCCTACAATGTGCAGCTCCTCCTCTGCTATCTAGTCCAAGGTACCTACATGTGATACAAAACACACGCTAAGTATAACTTAGTGAGGCATAATCATAACAATGTAAACAATGATTATTAATATGTAATACAAGAATAATCATTTAAGAAATTTGTACTGCAATAATTATGTATTGTAAAGTCATGTACTGTACTATAAAATCTTATGGCCCAAAGTAAATATCAAGTCATATAACAGTGCAATACAGTTTCTGCATGGCCCAAAGTAAATATCAAGTCATATAACAGTGCAATACAGTTTCTGCAAAATGGCAAGCTATTTCCGATTGAAGTTGATAACATTTTATCATGCATAAAACTACCTTACACGTATAGTTCATTAAACCAATATAATATTCAGGCCATAGGATTCGATCTGTCTTACCAGTCTTGTGTATGATAAGCTTTTTAGCTTAACTACCTGCATAAATGCATTTCAAGTTTTATAGCCCAGAGTACAAAACCATGTGATGCTATGGTACATGATTCATCACGACACTGTAGTGTCTACGACGCTGTAGCGTCTGCATCGCCGAAGCGACTGAGATGAGTACGTACTCGAGGACACCTTTTGCTCCTCATACTCCCACATTTTGTGCTATGTAACACTGTAGTGTTTGAACCGATTCCGTAGAGTCTAACTTGACTCTATAGAGTCTATCTCGACCCCGAAGAGTCTATCTCGACCCCGAAGAGTCTATCTCTATAACTCCCTCAACCCGGTTTAAAAGAAAACCAAAGTCGAAGATGTCACTGTGAGACAAAACAAGAAACAAGCGAACAAAAACTAAAACTTTCGATGAAATCAAGGCAGGCTAACACATTTTTTAATTTTATGAACTGCTAAGAACAATTAACCATTCAAACAAGCATATACATGAATTACTAACTTAAAGTGTATTTATATATGTGTGTGTATAACCAGCATAGCATAACTTGTTCAAGTGTCGTTTGTCTTATGAATTCTTGAGTTGATTTATAATTCTACACATAGACAATAATTTAGCCACTTTAGTATAAAGCATTCGAATAAACCAATTACACATATATATACATAGGTATTCGATTATACACATACATATATTCACATAGGTATTCAATTAAAGCTTATTCATAACATACAAGAATTATCTCATCAAGCATATATGTTCGCTTAATTAGTTATTCATCAATCCATTAAAGGCATTGCTTGCTATGCAAGTCTTTCTATATCTCATCAATTGAATTATAAACTATCTTAACTTATCCTTATCGAAGATTAATAGTATAGTAAATACTTGATATACTTGCATTCGGACTTGATATATATATCTTAACATGATTTACTCATTAAGTAAAGTATCAATTTGGTATGGAATAACATAAATTATTTGTCAACAAGGCATTAACTAATCGAACTAACATGTACATGTATACATGAATATGTTTCATTCAAGTATATACAAATAGCCAAACTGGTGAACACGCATGTAATAAAGTATTAACAATTATATATCTTCTTCCAAAGGATTTTCAAGAAGCTTATTGGATACATCTTGTTTGTTATACAAATTATTGCAAGGAACATACATAAGTATTCTATTTAGTTATCATTTTCTTGCGTGATAGTCTTATTCCATCCGCTTAACTTGAGTCTACATACAACTATGATATTTACTAATTAATTAATCAAAGTGATCAACTAACAATAATTATTTAAATGATTTCGAGGAGTAGATAAGTCATTCATACTTTACAAAGATTAAAGCAATGCTACAACAATTTTTATTGATATGCTTCTATACATTCCCTATGCCACCATCTAAGGAGTTTGACTAATGAAATCTAAATATACTTGGAACTTAAGCAATGACTTGCAACCTTCAACCACGATCGAACATCAAGAACTCTTGAAATCTTGAAATGCATGAAAATGAATGCATTAGGCTTAAATAGATTAAGTGAGGTAGTAACACCAAATTATCAAGGCATAATATCAATGATATTGGAAGGAAAAGAAAAATCAAAGAATACAAGCTTAGATTAGCATTTGATTCTTATGCTTTAACCTTAACTTAACAAAGCTTTATTGGGGTTCATAATCTTCAAAACATAATTGATTATCCTTATGGCTTTTAACTGAGTACATATCGAAGTTTATTGCTTTTCATATTAAACATATGTTCCCTGTATGTGAGTTTCTCCTTATGGATGAGCTTTGCTCCATATCCTTAATTGCTTTGCCACCAAGACATATTTTATAGTACATCACAAGTTTATCCACTTATTTCATTCAACAATAATGTATTTACATGTTCATAGATCATTTCAAATCTTATTATCCATGTCATTTGCCTTGGATCACATTTGGACATAGATACCATTGGTCCGAATTACACATAGCACAAAGCACTAAGCAATGGCTAGTGTCTGAACGTAATAATCATAACTTCTCACTATCTAACCAAACTGTCACCAATCTCCTTACATCTCCCTTGTTACCTCCTATTGTCGCCAATATATCACATATAATGGGTCATCACCCGAGCCGTAGCTCATGGACCGTATTCCCAAAGTATACCATGTATTATGCTAATTCGTCCAAGGTCTTCCATTGAGTAGGCAAATTAAATATTTTATACTTGAAGTTGGGAGAGGTATCTTATGATACAAGTAATCTTACTTGCGTCTTTTCTTAGTATCTTATTGTGTGATGTAATGCTTTTAACTCCTTAGGATGTAGGAGTTCTTGTATACTTAAAGTTTGATATTGATTATTGTTAATACACTTTCAAGTATTAAAGTCGGTTCTAATTCAAAACAAAGATCATATATAAAGCATACTTTTATCTGAAATTTATTAAACATCATAACATAACATGCAATGCCTTGATGCATATGCAATGCATTTCTTAACAATGGAACTTGTCACTTGTATGTCATGAATGTAATCAATCCCAGATGCTCTATATGAGCCATATGAATAATGAAATGATCAAATGCAATGCATTCATACACATCATATACTTTAATTTCAAGAGTCAATAATCAGGATGACTCCGTGTCATCCGAAACAATTATAACTACACTCACCTGATATTCTAAAGGTATGGAATACCTTAACCAGAACCACATCCTGCTTCACAATCACTTATTCTTATGCTCCTCTTATCATAGTATGTACCTCAAACAAAATAATAAGTTATTAAAACCCATTTCAATCTATTGATTAAAGATGAATATTGTCACCAAGATTGTAAATGTAACTTATTAACTAGACAATTAGTCACTTAACTTATGCAAAACAATCCCAAATTTTTGGATATTCAAACAGTTCACTAATTTTATTTTGGTGTAAAACAATCCATACATTAACTTACATTCTTAGATATATCAAACAACTCTTATCCTGGCTATGTATATATATTCAAAATAATCCAAACATTTTCATATTTACACAAAGTAGTCTAATGCATTTGTCTACACAATTTCATGTCTCAACAACAGCCCAATATGAATCATATTCAAACAATTATGCCTTATTATCATACATGCATAAATTTTATGCTCCAAAAACAGTCCTCTAAAGATCATATAGATGCCAAAAACAGTTTAACTCATATACATATGATTTCATGCTTCGAAAACAGTCCATATAATCTTATTTTTACACAAAACAGTTCCAATTAACATGTATACATTTTCACATAACAAAGCAGTCCACATAATCTTATTTTTACACAAAACAATCCCCATTAACACTCATACAAGTACATAACAATCCAAAATACATATGTATCCAATTACATACTCAAAATAGCCCTTGTAGGTGCAGAAAATCAGTCCTTTATACTTTTATATCTATTCAAATGGTCCATTAATGTTTATTTCCATGCTAAACTAGTCCTCTACACTAGCGTACATATTTAAATATATATCAGAGCAATCCCCAATCATTCGAGTCAATACTAAACAATCCATTTTTATTCATTTTTCCACTTAGGTATCCACATAACAGTCCTTAACTTGCATACATTTTTATAAACACTGAAACAGTCCATTTTATACTTATACTTGCATAAAACAGTCCCTAATATACTTGTATACATGTATATCACCAAAATTAATCCACCATGCATTTATATATATGAAAAACAGTCCGTAACCTTTAAAACAGCCCATGTTTACAATCTTAAATAATTTCCCCTATTTTAATTACTCAAAATATCCCATGACACACACACACGTATATATATACACACTTACATACATGTTCAATACAGTCCATAAATGTTCTCATACTTGCGTAACAGTCCATAGCACATATATATACTTATATAAAAGCTCAAAACAGGCCATTAAGACTTATATTCTTGCCAAACAATTTCCATTACATTTATATACATTTTTTAAAAAATCAAAATCAGCCCTTAATTATTCAAAACAGTCTTGAATTATCTCAAAAACAGTCCCTGGCATTTTTAAACACATTCAAAGCAGTACCTAGGCTTATGTGACAGCCTTATATACTTTGCATACTCATCCCCTAATTTAATTACCCGATTCAATCCATATAATTTCATATACATTCACAACAGCCCTAGTTACATGCGTTCACACAAATATATGCATCGAAACAGTCCTTTATAATTCCATATTCACTCAAAACAGTCCTGATTTTCATGCATATACATACATATATCCAACAAATTCACATGCTAGCATTAATGCCACTCAAAACATTCCCGATTTTCTATATATATATAGAAAACAGTCCATAGATGTTTTCAATTCTATAAAACAAGGCAGGTTAATAGACACCTTATTCGAATAGCCCTTCATACTTTCCTAACGTGAAATAACCTACAACTAAACTTGTAACACCCCTACCCGGGTTGGCAGGAAACCGGTTCGGGAGCATTACCAAGAAACAATACAAGAAAAATCGAGCAAGGAAAGGCTTACTCATCCCTATTAGATGAGTTACTTAACTAGCAAGTAACCAAAACAATTATTACTTATCATATAAGGAATCTTATTTACGTACATTATAGGTTACCAAAAGTTTCAATTGACATTATCATACAACATCATCATTCAAAAATCTAAATAGGCAAACAAGTTTCCATTTTCATTTCATTGTTCATTTACTTGGTTACACATATGACATTTCATGCATACTTACTAAACATCATCCATTGTACATACCTTGATTCCAAGCAAGCAACATGCCAAGCCTTACCATTCGGCAATTACCACTAAAGCTTATAAAAGTACATATACACATGATATGATCATACAAGACTATCATTTTCACTAGTTATTCGAATGGTGCAAGGTTATATTATCCCTTTGAACATTCATTAAACACATATCAATACTTATATGCGCAGCAAAATACATTACCATTCCATAGAATTAGAGTTCATTACTTTATTTACATTAAAAACCAAGTTCATAACATGATAGGCCCATTCAAGACATATATACAAGATCAAGTATTCAAAATGCATGCACTAGACATTATATACAACTAAGTGCCACCAACTAGGGGAGTACAAAACAAGTATGAATCATACTTTAGCAAAATCTTGTGTCTTGCTTCGAGCCCAAGGAAACCAAACTTCAAGATCAAGCAACGATCGAAATCCTTAATCTGTGGTTGGGAAGAATGGAAACAAGAGTGATCAATACAAGATTGTACTTAGTGAGGTAGCAACTAGATCTAACCAATTTACAAGACAAGTATCACTTAGCTAAGTTTAAGCCTAGTCCAAGTTGGAAGCAATTCGCTTTTAAGCTTTATACATACTTATCGTTTCAAACAATACACTAGGCACAATTGATGCAAGTAGGATTATAAGTCATCAAATACATGTAATTCAAGAATCCAAGTAGTTCAAGTATCATGTAATTCAATAATTCAAATAGTTCAAGTATCATGTAGTTCAAGAATCCAGGTAGTTCAAGTATCATGTAATTCAAGAATTCAAGTAGTTCAAGTATCATGTAATTCAAGAATTCAAGTATGTTCAAGTATCATGTAGTTCAAGATTCAAGTATCATGTAATTCAAGATTCAAGTATGTTCAAGTATCATGTAAGCTTATTCTTTAATTATTTTTATTTGCTTTCTTTAGTTTATGCCCTTGGTATTTAGTTGTCCAAGTAATCGAGTCTCCAACCAACTGTCGCCATAAGATGTGCCGTAGCACTAGTCAACCCACCTATTGTCGCCAAAGACCACACATACGTACCCTCCGTCTGTCACCAATTAGTGGCCTTAGCCCTGGACTGTAGTCCACCCTGACACAATAAGCTATAGACTCTAAGGCATGCCCTTCTACCTATGACCACTAACAACCAAGGCTTTGTTCAATAATGAATCACTTATTCAAGTATTACATGTTTATGTCAAGCAATACCTTATTCAAGGATCAATTCAAGTACAACATTGTAAGATCAATCTTATATATACAGCCCTTAGGCCAATTGAGCCTTAGCTCTATACTTTACAATTTAATCTTGTCATTCAAGCAAGCAATTAACATATGCCATCTCTTAGGCATCAAGAAAGATCTTTAATTCATGATTTATATCATGTTAACAAGTATTAAAATCATAGAGATACATTAGGCATTCATTCGAATGGATCAAAGTCAAGGCATCAAGATTCAAGTATTTATTTTCACCTTTCTTCCTAGGTACTTTAACATCATGCATGTTACTATTATTTCAAGTTCTAGCTTAAACCATTCTTCCCTTTTTATCATCACAACCAAACTTAAATCAAATATATTAACATGGAATCAAATAACAAGAAGTAGACATGCAACTTTGGTTAGGACCTAAGTCCCAACCCTATATTAAAACTACACTCACAATACTCAAGCTTAGCTAGTCTTGGATCCAAACTCCTATGTTTCTAGCTTTTGAATACTCCTCCTTAAACCCTTCTCCAATGTTCCCTTCTCGTTCTAACATTTCATACAAGTAAATCATGGTCAAGACAAGCACATTCATTTATTCAAAACAAGACAACAATACACATAATTCATTCAACATACATTTCAAAACATCAAGGCTGCTGCTACTGCCAGGCAACATGTTCATTGTTTACTAAAAAATACATAACTTTCATTATGTATGTCAGAATTTCATTTGGTTTACACCGTTATAAAACTAACTTAATTTTCCTTCTAACCATATAGGCCTTGCATTTTAATTCTTTGCCAATTAATACAGTTTTTTACTTAAAGACAGGGTAATTACAACACTGGACAGTTGGCACTGTCTCTAGTGTTTCATTTCTACATTCCATTATACAATTCTGAATTCAATTCCATTTTCGCCTAATTAATTTAGACATATTAAGGTACTATACATTAAATTTGCAGCCTTAAATTCCATTTGTACAATTTATAGAAAAATTTCAAAATTACTTCCCAGAACAAGGTATTATGGGCATATTACTCTAGCTTAAGTTTCTAGCCTCTTTAATCATTTAGATAACACTTCTAACATGCCAGTTCAACTTATATGCATATTCTTACATGTCTAGGTCAGTTTTATTCACCTACCAATGTGATCAAAACAGGGCATTTTGCAAAATCAAGCATGTTTACTCAATCTTATCTAGAAACGTGATCAAAACAGTTTCACTCCTTGTCACATTCAATCACACTAATATGGCATTAAATTTTCCAGCAATCATAGCATTTTCCAGCAAAAATCCAGCATGAACATTCAAGTTTCCAGCAACCATTCACATATACATAGCAATTTAATCAACAACACTCAATATTTCAAGAATCTTAGAGCTAACATCACAATAACATTCATATCTTCTATCCTAATCAAATCAAGCAACAATAACATCAAAATTCAATATTTAAACATGGAATTCAAGTAAGAAATCAAGCATTTACCTTCCTAACAAGAAACTATTCAGCTAACTCCTTCAATTAAACTAGTTTGATCAACAAAACCACTCTCTCTCACTATTTTCTCTCAAGATCGACTATAGCAGCAAGGATGAATGAAGGAGATGAAATTTTGCTTAATTTTTTTTCCAACTAGCCGGCCAACTCTCTCCCTTAATTGCCACGTGTGTAATTACCTTGACACATGTACTCCACTACCTATAAATGGTCTAATTACCATGCAAATTCTTTGTTTAATTCTTGTTTCATTTTGGTCCTCTTAATTTGGCTCTCTAACTTGTTAGTTGTAACATTTTAATCCTTTAATTATGTTAGCTAATGTTCTTCCCTCAATTAATTTCCAATTCTTTTAATTTGACTAACACCTAGTTCAATTAGTTAGTCACTTAGATAGTGGTAACTTTCCTAAGCCCGGTTTAGGGTGTTACAAAACTAGTAATACTTGATTCAAGCAATCCCCAACCTAATCATAATAACTAACATATACATACATTCCAAAGATTGAAGGCAAAACTATAAAATATAGTATCTTTCTAGCAATCTATTACCAACAAAATTCATAAAAGAAAGATCTATGGTAGATTGTAACATGATTATCATTGATCAATTGAAAGGTAATGAGTCTTTACCTTAATTTTATTTTGAAGGAGAAAGCAACGTCTTCATCAAGGAGTTCTATCTCAAATGCTAGTATAATTCTCTCTCCCCCTTCACTATCATTCGGCTATGGAGAAAATGAAGGGAGGAGATAGCCTCCAAGACTCTATACCGACATCTCCTCCCCTTCCCACATGTCTACCCCATTAATTGACATGTGTAGGAACCATTAGCTAATTTTTTTTATTAACCTGCAATCTTTATGTTTTAGCTTTCTTTCAAAGTAGTACATCTCATTATAGACTCCCATTCTTCCTTTCTTTTTGAAATGGTCCTAGTTTATAATTTAATCTAAGTTCGCCCAAAGAAGTAAGGCATCAAGACCTAATTGAAAGGTAAAATTCTATTGAGCCAACTTTAGGGGTATTACAATTCCTCCCTCCTTAAAAGAAATTTGTCCTCGAATTTCTTCAATGATGACGAATTTGTATCATCGAACTCAAAATATTTCCACATATTCTGATTGTCAAAAGAATGTAAACATATCGTGTTAGTTGCAAGTCACCAATACGGAATAGAAATTTGAACTCCTAGGTGGCATATGCAAAATGCAGTCATACAATAAACCTTGGTTTAGTCCTGAACCGAATAAACTCTAGCTCTGATACCAAATTGTAACACCCTCAACCCGGTTTAGAAGAAAACCGAAGTCGAAGATGTCACTACGAGACAAAATAGGAAACAAGCGAACAAAAACTAAAACTTCTGACGAAATTGAGGCAGGCTAACACATTTTTTAATTTTATGAACTGCTAAGAGCAATTAACCATTCAAACAAGCATATACATGAATTACTAACTTAAAGTGTATTTATATATATGTGTGTGTATAACCAGCATAGCATAACTTGTTCAAGTGTTGTTTGTCTTATGAATTCTCGAGCTTATTTATAATTCTAAACTTAGACAAAAATTTAGCCACTTTAGTATAAAGCATTCGAATAAACCAATTACACATATATACATAGGTATTTGATTATACACATACATATGTTCACATAGGTATTCAATTAAAGCTTATTCATAACATACAAGAATTATTTGATCAAGCATATATGTTCGCTTAATTAGTTATTCATCAATCCATTGAAGGCATTACTTGCTATGCAAGTCTTTCTATATCTCATCAATTGAATTATAAACTATCTTGACTTATCCTTATCAAAGATTAATAGTATAATAAATGCTTGATATACTTGCACCCGGACTTGATATATATATCTTAACATGATTTACTCATTAAATAAAGTATCAATTTGATATGGAATAACATAAATCATTTGTCAACAAGGCATCAACTAATCGAACTAACATATACATTTATACATGAATATGTTTCATTCAAGCATATACAAATAGCCAAACTGGTGAACATGCATGTAATAAAGTATTAACAATTATATATCTTCTACCAAAGGATTTTCAAGAAGCTCATTGGAAACATCTTGCTTGCTATACAAGTTATTGCAAGGAACATAGATAAGCATTCTATTTAGTTATCATTTTCACGCGTGATAGTCTTATTCCATCCGCTTAACTTGAGTCTACATACAACTATAATATTTACTAATTAATTAATCAAAGTGATCAACTAATAATAATTATTTAAATCATTTCTAGGAGTACATAAGTCATTCATACTTTACAGAGATTAAAGCAATACTACATCAATATTTATTGATATGCTTCTATACATTCCCTATGTCACCATCTAAAGAGTTCAACTAATGAAATCTAAATATACTTGGAACTTAAGCAATGACTTGCAACCTTCAACCACGATTGAACATCGAGAACTCTTTAAATCCTGGAAATGCATAAAAATGAATGCATTAGGCTTAAATAGCCTAAGTGAGGTTGTAACATCAAATTATCAAGGCATAATATCAATGATATTGGAAGGAAAAGAAAAATCAAAGAATACAAGCTTAGATTAGCATTTGATTCTTATGCTTTAACCATAACTTAACAAAGCTTTATTCGGGTTCATAATCTTCAAAACTTAACTGAGCATCATTACGGCTTTTAACTGAGTACATATCGAAGTTTATTGCTTTTCATATTAAACATATGTTCAGTGTATGTGAGTTTCTCCTTATGGATGAGCATTGCTCCATATCCTTAATTGCTTTGCACCAAGGCATATTTTATAGTACATCACAAGTTTATCCACTTATTTCATTCAACAAGAATGTATTTACATGTTCATAGATCATTTCAAATCTTAGTATCTATGTTCAAATCTTTTAAATCATTTGCCTTCGATCACATTTGGACATAAGTACCATCGGTCTGAATTACACATAGAACAAATCACTAAGCAATGGCTAGTGTCTGAACGTAATAATCCTAACTTCTCACTATCCAACCAAACTATCGCCAATCTCCTTACATTTCCCCTGTTGCCTCCTACTGTCGCCAATATATCACATATAATGGGTCGTCACCCGAGCCGTAGCTCATGGACCGTAGTCCTAAAGTATACCATGTATTATGCCCATGCGTCCAAGGTCTTCCATTGAATAGGAAACTTAAATATTTTATACTTGAAGTTGGGAGGGGTATCTTACTTGCTTCTTTTCTTAGTATGTTATTGTGTAAGGTAATGCTTTTAACTCCTTAGGATGTAGGAGTTCTTGTATGCTTAAAGTTTGGTATTGATTCTTGTTAATACACTTTCAAGTATTAAAGTTGGTTCTAATTCAAAACAAAGATCATATATAAAGCATAATTTTATCTGAAATTTATTAAACATCATAACATAATATGAAATGCCTTGATGCATATGCAATGCATTTCATAACAACGGAACTTGTCACTTGTATGCCATGAATGTAATCAATCCAGATGCTCTATATAAGCCATATGAATAATGAAATGATCAAATGCAATTCATTCATACACATCATATGCTTTAATTTCAAGAGGCAATAATCAGGATGACTCCGTGTCATCCGAAACAATTATAACTACACTCACATGATATTCCAAAGTTATGGAATACCTGAACCACAACCACATCCTGCTTCACATTCACTTATTTCTTCTACTCCTCTTATCATAGTATGTACCTCAAACAAAATAATAAGCTATTAAAACCCATTTCAATCTATTGATTAAAGAAGAATATTGTCACCAAGATTGTAAATGTAACATATTAACTAGACAATTAGTCACTTAACTTATACAAAACAATCCCAAATTTTCAGATTTACAAATAGTTCACTAATTTTATTCTGGTGTAAAACAATCCATACATTAACTTACATTCTTAGATATGTCAAACAACTCTTATCCTGGCTATGTATATATATTCAAAATAATCCATACATTTTCGTATTTAGACAAAGTAGTCTAATGCACTTGTCTACACAATTTCATGTATCAACAACAGCCCAATATGAATCATATTCAAACAATTCTGCCTTATTATCATACATGTATAAATTTTATGCTCCAAAAATAGTCCTCTAAAGTTCATATAGATGCCAAAAATAGTTTTACTCATACACATATGATTTCATGCTTCGAAAACAGTCCACATAATCGTATTTTCACACAGAACAGTCCTAATTAACATGTATACATTTTCACATAACAAAACAATCCACATAATCTTATTTTTACGCAAAACAACCCCAATTAACACTCATACAAGTACATAACAATCCAAAATACATAGGTGTCCAATTACATACTCAAAATAGCCCTTGTAGGTGCAAAAAATCAGTCCTTTATACTTTTATATCTATTCAAACGGTCCAATAATGTTTATTTCCATGCTAAACTAGTCCTCTACACTAGCATACATATTTAAATATATATCAAAACAATCCCCAATCATTCAAATCAATACTAAGCAAACCCTTTTTATTCATTTATCCACTTAGGTATCCACATAACAGTCCTTAACTTGCATACATTTTTATAAACACCGAAACAATCCATTTTATACTTATACTTGCATAAAACAGTCCCTAATATACTTGTATACATGTATATCACCAAAATTTGTCCACCATGCATTTTTATATATGAAAAAAGTCCCTAACCTATAAAAAAGCCCTTATTTTCAATCTTCCCTGTTTTAGTTACTCAAAACAGCCCATGACACACACATATATATATAAATACACACGTACATACATGTTCAAAACAGTCCATAGATCTTCTCATACTTGCATAACAGTCCATAACACATATATATACTTATATACAAGCTCAAAATAGTCCATTAAGACTTATATTCATGCTAAACAATTCCCATTACATATATATACATTTTTAAAAAAATCAAAATCAGCCCTTAATTATTCAAAACAGTCCTGAATTATCTCAAAAACAACCCCTAACATTTTTAAACACATTCAAAGCAATCCCTAGGCTTATGTGACAGCCTTATATACTTTGCATACTCATCCCCTAATTTAATTACCCGATTCAATCCTTATAATTTCATATACATTCACAACAGCCCTAGTCACATGTGTTCACACAAATATATGCATCGAAACAGTCCTTTATAATTCCATATTCACTCAAAACAATCCTGATTTTCATACATATATCCAACAAATTCACATGCTAGCATTAATGTCCACTCAAAACAGTCCCGATTTTATATAAATATATATATAGAAAATAGCCCATGGATGTTTTCAATTCTACAAAACAGGGCAGGTTAATGGACACCTTATTCGAACAGCCCTTCATACTTTCCTAACATGAAATAACCTGCAACTAAACTAGTAATACTTGATTCAATCAACTCCCAACCTAATCATAATAACTAACATATACATACATTCAAATGATTGAAGGAAAAACTATAAAATAGAGTATCTTTATAGCAATCTATTACCAACAAAATTCATAAAAGAAAGATATATAGTAGATTGTAACATGATTATCATAAGGAGTCTTTACCTTAATTTTATTTTGAAGGAGAAAGCAACGTCTTCATCAAGGAGTTCTATCTCAAATGCTTGTATAATTCTCTCTCCCCATTCTCTATCATTCGGCTATGGAGAAAATAAAGGGAGGAGATAGCCTCCAAGACTCTATATCGAAATCTCCTCCCCTTCCTACATGTCTACCCCATTAATTGACATGTGTAGGAACCATTAGCTAAAGTTTTTTATTAACATGCAATCTTTATGTTTTAGCTTTCTTTCAAAGTGGTACATCTTATTATAGACTCCCATTCTTCCTTTCTTTTCGAAATGGTCTTAGTTTCTAATTTAATCTAAGTTCACCCAAAGAAGTAAGGCATCAAGACCTAATTGAAAGGTAACATTCTACTGAGCCAACTTTAGGGGTATTACAATCTCGCACCGTAGTGCTATGACGCAACTGCTAAGACTCTATGGATATCCAACTACACCAAAGATTCTCATGCAATTTCATGCGAACCTATGTATACGAGTCATCTTACGACACCGTATTGTCTACAATGCCGTAGCGTCTGATGGTGAGTACGTACTCGAGGATACCCTTTGCTCCTCATTATAGCATCTTTTTCTGCTAGTTGACACCGTAGTGTCTAATTATCACCAAAGTGACTACAACGCCGTAGCGTCTGATATCAACACCGAAGTGTTTGGATCGCACCGTAGTGCTGGACTGAAGTTGTTATAACTCTATGGATATCCAATTATACCAAAGACTCTCACACTAGTACTTGGGCATAACAATATAATATTTTCATATTTAATATCCAATCCTTCAATATTGTTATCCATAATTTGTTAATGGATAGTTCATATCCAAATATCTAAAATTCAATTTACCTTGAGTTAATCATTATGCTACAATCATTGTATCAATATGCCATTTAATAATTCATGCTATTTGCATAAATAAGCCATCATACATTTTTATTTATACCAATGCCGGTTCATCGCAAGTTGTCCTAATTATCAACATGTCATAAATACATATAATGAAATCACTCATATCACATATATAATAAATAAGTAAAAATGCACTCACTTGGGCCATGCATGATATTAGCCTCACTAAGCTATTTCGATACTTTTTCTTTGATCTGGTACCCTTAGCCTCGTCAATAGTTGTACAGTACCATTTGAGCATACATAACAATATTCATTTTAGATTTTAATCTAACATCGCTTAACTATACTATACTGGTATAATTATCCGAGTATAGAATATTTTCAAAAATTTCACTTTTTCCTTTAATAATGTCGAATTGTTCATTATGGTCCCTAGTGACCATTTTGCACATTTTATAATTTATTCCAGCTCGAATCACAATTATTCAATAATTTCATCATTTTCACTACCTTTTATTTAATACCCTTTCATCCACTAACTTTTACCAAAGTGACGTTTTAGTCACTAATTTTACACATAAACTTGTAAAGTTGTATCGAATAATTAATCCAACATTTCTATAATTTTTCTCACATTTTCCCCTACTTTTATACCAAAGCTGAATTGGTCCTTGAACTATCTAGGACTGTCGAAATGGTCCCTTGCTATTTCCTTTCTTGTCAAATTAGTCACTTGGATTCTAATTTCAATTCTAACTTTATACAACATATTCGAATCATAAAATCTCATAATCATACTTTTCATAAAATTTTCCCATTATTCTTCCATGTGGCCAAATTGGTCACTTAGCTTTTCTAGGCTCATTTTTCATCCAAACAACATTCTAACATGCTCTAATCAATTTTCCAACATATATTCTTCATTTCCAAAAATTAACACTTAAAACCCCAATTTAATCCTACTTATTGAATTGGGTGTCTAAACTTTTCAAGGACTTTATTTTGGTCCTAATGCTATAATCAAGCTCGTAATTTCATAATGTCTTCAAATCCACCACTAGAATAATTTTCACAATATTTTCCCTAATTTACCAAGCATGCTAAAACAGTCACTTAGAAGACTAGTTGAGGATTTTTCATTCTAACATCAAAATCAAGCTTCTAATATCATCAATATTTCATTTCCATCATCAATTTCAAAACCCTAAATAAAATCCCAAATTCCAGGGTTAGATTTTTAATCCTTAAACATGAATTTAATCACGATCTAAGCTTGATTTCATCTCTACAACACTAGATTTTCATACATCAAGCTTCAATCTAAACATGGAACATGAAACCCTATTTTCTCTCTTTTCAAGAACATAATCAAATCTTCATAACTCTTGATAAAATTACTATCAATTGAAAGAAAATCAAACATAGATTAATTTTCTATCAAAACATACCTTGAATCTTGTTCGGAAGCCTTCAAAATGCCTAGGAAAAAATGTGTATTTTCCCTTATTTTCTCTTGTATTTTGTTCATCTATTTTTTAATTTATGCACATGCAATTAATAAATTGAATTTTTTATTCAATTTAGTCCTTATTCCAAAATTAACCTCCAACTGAATCATAATTTACAAGTTGCCATTGTGACCAAATTACCAAATTACCAAAACTAGTCACTTAAATCACTAATTTTGCCATTTTGTAAAAATCCAACTATTCTAGTTAGATCACAATCAACCAATTAATAATTTATTCATAAAGTTATATTTTATGAATTTTTCGTGACTTATGGAACAACCTCTGAAATTTCGATTCGATCCGATTTCCCGATATTCACTTACTACTTCTAGTGCGATTTCCCTTTCACCAGGCTATCAAATAAATTCTAAAAATTCCTTATTTCTATATCTAAAAAATAAATAATATTATCAAATAAAATATTCCATATTTATGAAGTCAAACTTAAAATTTTGACTCGGTCCAAATATACCAATAATTATCCGAAATATTTATCGGGTACAATTTCTCTTAATATTTCTTAATCAGCTATCCATATGAATAATATTAACTCAGACTAATTCATTTTTATCAATCTAAAGTGCTGACATGGGACCTTCCCAATAAGTCACCCATCCTACTGTTACTTTAGCCTGAGCACGCTTAACTTTGCAGTTCGATCCGGGTATCCAAATTCCACTTAAACTTTAACTGTGATTTCCCAATATTTAAAATATCGGATCAAACCAGTAATTCCATATTCGGTCCACACCAATAGGTGCTCTATCTATTTATGAAATAAAACGCCTAAGTTTTGGGAAACTACAACTTTGGTCCTTCAACTTTTCATATTCGACTTGTGTAATCACTCATTTTTGACTGGGTTTTAGTATTATTAGTATTATTTTAATAGTAATATTATTAATATAAAATTAATAAAAAATCAATAATAATAATATAATATATAAAAAAATTAAATTAAAATTAAAAAAGGGAAATTGCATGGAGGAGGGTGCTCCACTTCACCCTTAACCTCCCCCTACTTGCCTATATATAAAGGCATGGGGAGAGCATTTTAGGAGCAAGCAAGGAGCCGACAAAAGGCGTGCCCAATAAGAGAGCTATGCTCTCGGGTAGCCAAGGACCGGGGGCAGTGCCCTTGGTCCTAACCGGTTCGATCGGGGTCTTATTTTGGATCCGATCTAGTTAATATTTGGAGAGGTCGTGGTAGATTTCGGTGGGGTTCAGTCGGGGTTCGTCATTCGAAATCCTAGTTAGGTATATTTTCTTCTCTTTTTATTTGTGTTGTAATTTTTATGATTTAATGAAGTATTAGTTAATTTAAAATTGTATTTTTAGTTTGTATGTTTATTTATGTTTTAGATCAGTATTTTTTATATTTTATTTATGTTTTAGATTAGTATTTTATTTATGTTAGATTTGTTTTTATTTGTGTTAGATTAATGTTTATGTATGTATGTTTCAGATTAGTATTTTATTTACGTTATATTAGTATTTTATAATGTTAGTGTTTATTTATATTTTTATCGCATTGTATTTATTTATATTTGTCATGTTTTAAGTTGCATTTTGGAAATATAAACTGTCAAAGCGGTGCCCTTTTATTCGAGTGTAAAAGTGGCCAGTATCAAGCGCAGTGATGGTGGTCTATCGGTTTACTCTCGAATAACGGGGCCCTTAAAATTTACTCGCACTTATAACCAATTTTGGGCAGTGTGGGGGGTGTTAATCCTTCCCTATCCGTAACTGACTCCCGAACCCGACAGTTTTCAAATCTCTGGTTTTTGTGGTGTCCGGCCTACCTTAGTGGCCAGTGGCAACTCCATTTTTTCAAATAAAACACAGTTTTTCTAAAACCCCACAGATGATTTTTAAAATACCTGAAAGACCCCAAACACCTTCGTAACCTCGTTTTTTTAGTGTAAGCGTAAAAAGATATCGCTACATATGGCGACTTCACTGGGGACACACATTTTTATTTTTCAAAAACAAATGAGAGTCAAGCTTTTTTAAATAATTACCGCTTTACTAATATTAGAAGTTTCGGATTAAATTGACTATTAAATTAACATTCGGTTATAATTGCGCGTTTATTTTAATGCATTTAAAATTTGGCATATAAACCCATCATTTTTAAGTAAGGGGGAAATGCTAATTCTTTCGTGAGGATACCGTTCCTCCTTGTAGGCCTAGAAAGTACCTTCGGGGCTCGAGTACCTTATGCTTTCGTAAGGATATCGTTCCTTCGTGTAGGCATAAGCGAATGGGTCCCCCTGAATTGAACCCGGTTGAAAGGAGCCTATAATGGGTGATGATCGGGGGCCTTGCTACCCTTAGTAGGGGACAACATGGAAAGTTTAGGTACCTCTTAGCACCAAAACTGTATGTAGAGAACATATAGAAAGCCCACCCCTTTAAAGCCATGTGGATAACCTAAGTGTTTAGACAAGATATATATAAGGTTATTCTTTTTTTGCTTTATTTAAATTTACCTTTTATTTATGTATTTATTATTTTTATCCGATACTAACTCATTTCTTTTTGTGTTTTATTTTTATTTTACACATACTTTTATTGCATTATCATTGCATCCACATTACATAAAGGTATTGATTCAAGTGTTTTGCCCAATCAGAAAATCTTTCATCATGGAAAAAAGGTATCTTAAGAAGGAAGACATCAACCTAGTCGTGCGACGTAGGTCAGAGGTTAATCAATGGGTCCGAGGTAACAGTTTGCCGAGCAAGCGTGTAGTGCCAAAGTATACACACGAGATCCTACAACAGAATGACCTATGGGAGCTTAAAGAGATTTGGGAAGGATGGGATCGATGACTATAAGACCTATATTATGATACTTATAGTGACATAGCACATTTTATGTATGTCCGGGTTAATCAACCTTTACGTCGAGCCATTTTTTTCAGTTCTGGAACCTTGCTTTTTGCTGCTTCACTTTCAACGGACATGACATGATACCCACGGTAGAAGAGTACACAGCCTTGCTCAAAAAGAAGAATGTTCAAAAAGATTGGATCTGTATCCATTGAAGCTCAAAACCTTTTCCAGGATGAGTGACGATTGGGTCAACGGCCTAATTCAAAGTCGAGGAGAAAGCCTAGCCTATGCATGGGAGTGTATCCGAGACATCATACCCGCACACCCGGATGAGGTGATGAAAAGGGACATGTTCTCTTTAGGGATATAGGGTTTGATCATTTTCTCAAGGGTTCTTGGAAACATCGACATAGCCATATTGGATATGTTTGAATGCATGAAGCGGAAGGCAAACCCGGTACCAGTGATTTCAACAGAGACTTTTATTTCCTTGAGTGCGACCCAAAAACATGTAGACAACCATATCTGTAGAAGTATTCTTTTTTGGCTCCAGAATCTGGACACTTTAATTCCTATAAAAGTCGTTCGAAAGGGTGATTACCCGCAGAATCAATGCCTTTACTTGCATTCATTTTGCATATCATGACATGGTGTTGATTCAAGAACGATTCATTTAAAAGGCTTTCAGAATAGAAAAAAGTCTGCTTTGCCGAAAATGATAATACTACAGTATCAAGTTAGGCCGAGCAAAGACCAATCGAGAAAGAAGACAACCCGATAATAAGGCACGTGCGGCGCAGAGGATCCAGTGGGGACTACAGAACACTAATTTTAAAATCTTCACATTTAACCCTTTGTAAAAATCTCAATGATTTTAATTTAACTCATTCAAAAAAAATTATTATTGTGTTTTGAATTATTTTCCCTCCTAAAACTTAAAAAAAACTAAAAGTTTCAATTTTAAGTTAAAACTTTTTGATAATAAAAAGGGGAAATCTTTAAACCAAATGGTCTTTGAGAATTTTAATTAAACCCAAAAGTTTAAAGACTTTAAGTAGACCCCCTTTGGACTGCTAGGATCCAACCCTATTTAGACGCATTATTCGAAGATCGGTTTGTTTGCACCCAGATTAACTGAAGAGGAAACTCTTGTCTGCATTATGCCTGCACTTGTCAATATTTTTTAGAAGTCAAAGCATGAAAATCATGACGTCACAAGTCTATAGAGTAACATAAGAGGAGAAGACGAGGTCACCCATCATCTTGAAGATGATGTCGAGACGTAGAGCACGAGCTTTGCTTCCCAAAGTCAAGATCTCCAGAATGAAGCTAATTGTTACCTGTAATTCATTATTAGTTTCATGCAACCAGACATTTTTCTATTGAACGAATGTCTTTTAAGGACTGTTCGAGAATCAACACCGCATTTTCATTCATGCATTGCATTGCATCACATTGTAAAGTCATGACATATTTTACATAACATTATCATTACCTTACATAAAATTTTTGGGGAGTAATCCAAAGAACAATTAGAGTTTTATTGTGAATAAAGGAATTGAACACACTCAAAAATCAAGAATTGAGCAGTTAGAAGAGGGGCTCGAGAAAAAAAAGAAAGAGAAAAGAAGTTTGATGCCTTCGATGCAATAAAACTCTTTTTGAACCCTGATTTGGTCATTCCTCTGGATTTCAAAGATTCCCAGATTTACGTAGGATGACATGACAAGCTATCCCAAGATTCACCTGACCACGTCCTACAGAAAGATAAAGGGCAACATCTAGAATGAAAAATTTTCGATCCATTACTTCTACGATAGTCTAGCAGGACTTACCTTGATATGGTACAACTATTTGAGTAGATACCAAGTGTAGTCATGCGGAGACTTAACTGACGTCTTTATGGGCAATACAAATATGCTTTAGACCTAGCACCAAGTCGTAAGTATCTCCAGGGTACAAGGATAAAACCTGATGAAAGTTTCAAGGAATGTGCTTTGAGATGGCAGAGGTTAGCCGCCCAAGTGCAACCTCCCATTGCCGAAGAGGAAAGTGACTTCCATGTCTTAAGCCATCTTTTGTATTTTCTCTTTGATAAGATGCTAAAGAAATTGAGGGGCAAATGTGATGACTTTAATGAAAATTGAGTCTTAATTCAACGAACCAGACATGCCTAGGAGCAGAAGGAAACAAACAGATAATTGGGTAGTACTTTCAAAGTTCTTGTGATCGTAAGAGAAGAAGACAAGCAGATTCCTCCGAATCACCAAAAAAAATTCCTCGAGCAAGTACATATTTAGAGATATTCGGAGTATTCCATCTCGGACATATGGCCTCATCTAGTCAAGGGTTAGTACCTTACCTTCGGGCCGATAAATATTACGCCCAACTCATCTGCTCACAGTTTTGATCCATACAGTACCTGTGAGTTCTACATTAAGGCGCCGAGGCATGACACCAAGAAATTTGGGGTCGTTAATAGAAGAAATCAAGAAGCTGGTTGACGAGGAAGTCATGACGAGAGAGTTGATCCAGCGGTGGAAAAATAAGAAAAGTGGTACAAGCCTACACTACATTGAAAGGGCCGAAATGAGTTAGTACCCGGGGGATAGTCCGAAGGTCCCTACGGTTTTCTCATCATTTCACAAAGAAATTCTCAACAAAAAAAATAACTCATTGTTTGTCAGAATAACAAATCACATTTCCATTTAGAAAGCATTTTTACATTTTTGATTCTTTAAACGTTTTATTTTTATGGGGTAGTTTTTGTTCTCCCATATGCATATACACGTATTTTTGAATGGATATATGTATATATCATTTCTATACCAGGTCCTCGAATTTTGAATGCAACAGTACCTTTGTTTCAGATCCAAAGATCAAATCTAAGTTGCTTATATTTAGAAGAAATTGAAAGTTGTGAGGATATTGCAAATGTGAGTATCTGTTAATCCAATTAGGCCAAGAGAGGAACAAAGCGAGTGTTTAGACAATGGGCAGTTCCCATTTTAGGAATTTTCCTTCTCATGCACTTGTCATTTAAGATCCTTGAATCGAGAGTTGACCCTAAACCTTTACCTCCTGAAGTCTTTCTCAGGATATCTATGAATGGGAGGACGAATGGTATTCTTTCACTTTACTAAGAAAAAGAGATGAAACCAGATAGATTGGACATGAAGGCTATAAAACTACCAAAGGAAAATGGATGAATACAAGTTTATGCTCAAAAAGTAAACCAAGCAACATAAGAAATGGCAATCAGAAGGCCGAAGCAATCAAGAGCGAGTACACTAAGTTAAATAGTGTAAGAAGAAGATACATGAAGACTCTACCATTCGATATGCGCCAATTTAGAAGAGCTGGTAGAATTGATTACGTTCAAGCAGGAACAAGCAACAATGTCTGGTAGAGATACAGTTTGATTCGAGAATACATCCCCAGACTCGAATAAGAAGAATGAAACTCTAGGCTGAAAACCTAAAATGGGCAGTCTAAAAAAAGAGAGAAAAAAAGAAAAAAGGAAAGAAAGAGTAAAAAAAAATATAGAAAAAGAGAGATTACACTCCACTATTTGTGTTTACTAAAAGGTATTCCTAGATAAGAGTGTTTAAAAAAAGAGAAATGAGCATAATTTTCTAGGGCACTCCACTGTAGTGAAAAGCTCATAAGGTGGTTGTATGCTTCATCCATCTTTTAAGTCAAAAGTAGAGTAGCTACATGAATGATATATTCAAATCATGACTATGTTGAGTAACTCGGGGTTCTGTTGTATGCTCCATCATTATCCTCGAGACAAAGGACTGTGATGAGTTGAATTCCCTTAGAAAAAAGAGAGAAAAAAGAAAAAGAAATAGAAAAAATAAAAAAGGCAAATGGAATAAAAAAAATACTGTATATACTTCACACACAGATCAAACAATACAAGATCAAGACTTCAACTGTAAGAAATGAGCAAGAGATACATAAAGAATCCAAAATTTGAAGATTTGTATAGAAGCTTGAAATAAAGCCAAGTCAAAACAAGTTGGCCCGAAGATTGCCAATTTCGAAAAGGGAAATGACATTTAGGGTGAAAACCCAAAAATGGGCAGTCTAGAGCGATCCCAAAAATAAAGAGAAAAAAGTAGTTTGCCTGAACATGTTGGCATCAATATCCAACCAAAATACACTAATCTGAAGATACAAAAGAAGGAAGTGAACTCTAGGGTGAAAACCCAAAGATAGGCAGTCTAGAGCAATACAAAGAAAAAAAACAAAAAAAGAAAGAAAAAGAAAGAAGAAAAGAAAGAAAAAAGAAAGAAACAAATAAATAAAGAAAGAAAGTGGAACATTTCATCTAGGCATACCAATCACAAGAACTCCCAAAAATGTACATAATCTTTCATTCAAGGTACTTTTGAGGATCAATCATTCTTTACGGAAAACAAGCTTCAATACACAGCCAGAATGCAAGGCAGACCAAAAGAAAGAGAGTGAGGAAATGAACTCTAGGGTGAAAACCCAAAAACGGGCAGTTTAGAGTGGTCCCGAAAAAGAGAAAAGAATACTCCATATGAGCGTATCCAGATCATACGAGCACAGAGATACGGCTTCGTCGAACCATGAACCAAAGGCCTACATTACAAGCATCCAAAGACCATTCTGATCATCCATAGATATCCAAGCTGAATGAGAATGTCTTCAGATTTCATTCCGCCTATAAGGGTTAACCTTGCTTCAAGGAACGTCAAACTTCGAAGTGCTTGATCGACACCCAAATGAGGGAAGAATGAGGCAGGGTGAGATAGTGAGATTAAGAGAGCCACCATAAATGGGTTAGAAATTAGGTATCGGATTGTGCCTCTTGAAAGCCTAATAGACTAGAAGAAACTCTACATTTTCGTATATCTCTACAATAGTCAAGATCTTCTAAATATGCGCTTCATTAGAGTTGATCTCTGGCAATTTGAAGTAGATGTGCTATGTTGTTAGATATTTTGGGGGCAAACATGTTTTAAAAGGTTTGACATTTTCTCCCAAAGTTTTGATGTTTACCATTTCCCCCAAACATTAGTTTTTAAAATGTTTGGCGATATACTTCGAATTTTGTTTATCATTCTCCAAACCTTAATTTTCAAAAATGTTTGGCTTTAAAAAGAAAGAAAAAAAATATTTACCATTTGTTCCAAACAATGTTTTTAAAATGTTTGGTATTCCCTCCAAGTTGTGATTTTCAAAATAACTATTATCTTTTCAAACAATCATTATTTTTTGTATTGAAATATACACAAGTAAATTGCCTTTTGCATTACTTTAAAAATGAATAATGATGAGATTTAAAGCATAGGGACCGAGAGTTAGTTCCCATCGATCAAGGATGAGCTCAGGGGATGGAAGCATTTTTGCTCACCCTAGTGATTAGAAATAGATCAAGGCTCTACATAATGGGTGAAGAAATTCGAGACAGTAGAGCCTGTGATTGAATGGGGCAACGCCAAGCAAAGAAGATGACAAGGGTTCTTATAAGAATAATATAAGGAGCAAAAGATCATTTATGAAGACAGGTGATAACCGTGAAGACAAGAAAGCCTTTCGCAATAAAAATTTGAAAGCATGTTGATTCAGATTCGAAGTGATTGATCAAATGAGGATTTAAGAGACACAGTGAAGAAGTAAAGAGATGAAGAAATTTGAGGAATGACCTTTCAGGGTGTAAGACTTTAGAACAAAAAAAAGAGAAAAGAAAAGAAAAAAGAGAAGAGAGCAAAAAAAAGAAAAGGAGAGAGAAGAGTGAGAGAAGAAAAAAATAAAATGAGAAGAAAGAAAGAAGAAAAAAGAAAAGACAAAGAGAGAAAAGAGAGAAAGAAGAAGAAGAAGAGGAAGAAGAAAACATTACATTGCATGCATCATATAGATAGAGGCGTGTCAATTTTTGCTTGTTTTAGACAGCATTTAAAGAATTGTCAAAAAGTTTGAAGAAGTATATTCTATTAAAGAAAAAATGATGTGGCAGCTATAGTAGCGTGAGGCCAGATGATGGTAGCCAGAGTAGCGTAAAGCCGGATATTAAGTCCTTCGGGCAATCAGTAAGACCTTCAGGCATGATGATAAGACCTTCGAGCCACCAGTAAGTCTTTCGAGCATGGTGATAAGTCCTTCAGGCCATCAATAATTCTTTCGGGCATGATGCGACAGCCATAGTAGCGTGAGGCCAGATGACGGTAGCTATAGTAGCGTGAGGCTAGATGACGGTAGTGAAAGTAGCGTAAAGCTTAATACTAAGTCCTTCAGGCCCTCAGTAAGACCTTCGGGCATGATGATAAGACCTTCATGCCACCAGTAAGTCTTTCGAGCATGGTGATAAGTCCTTCGAGCCATCAATAATTCCTTCGGGCATAATGCGGCAGCCATAATATCATGAGGCCAGATGACGATAGCCAAAGTAGCGTAAAGCCGGATATTAAGTCCTTCAGGCTATCAGTAAGACCTTTGGGCATGATGATAAGACCTTCAGGCCACCAGTAAATCCTTCGAGCAAGGTGATAAGTCCTTCGGGCCATCAATAAGTCCTTCGGGCATGATGCGACAACCATAGAAGTGTGAGGCCAGATGATGGTAGCCATAGTAGCGTGAGGCTAGATGACGGTAGCCAAAGTAGCGTAAAGCTGTATATTAAGTCTTTTGGGCCATCCGTAAGTCCTTCGGGCATGATGATAAGACCTTCGGGCCACCAATAAGTCTTTCGAGCATGGTAATAAGTCCTTCGGGCCATCAATAAGTCCTTCGGGCATGATGTGGCAACCATAGTAGTGTGAGGCCAGATGACGACAACCATAGTATCGTGAGGCCAAATGACAGTAAGCAAAGTAGCGTAAAGCCAGATAGTAAGTTCTTCGGGCCATCAGTAAAACCTCCGGGCATGATGATAAGACCTTCGGCTATCAGTAAGTCTTTCGAACATGGTGATAAGTCTTTTGGGCCATTAATAAGTCCTTTGGGCATGATGTGGCAGCCATAGTAACGTGAGGCCAGATGTCAGTAGCCATAGTAGCATGAGGTTAGATGTCGGCAGCCTTAGTAGCGTAAGTCCAGAAAGATCGGTAGCCCTAGTAGCGTGAGTCCAAAAAGATTGGTAGCCTTAGTAGCATGAGTCTAGAAAGATCGGTAGCCTTAGTAGCGTGAATCCCCAAATTTGAAGAAAGATTGGTAGCCATTGTCAACGTGAATCCCAAATTTGAAGAAAGTTCGGCAGCCTTAGTAGCGTGAGTCCAGAAAGATCGGTAGCTATTGTCGGTATGAATCCCTAAATTTAAAGAAAGTTCAACAGCCTTAGTAGCGTGAGACCATATAGATTGGTAGCAATTGTCGGCGTGAATCCCCAAATTTGAAAAAAGTTTGACAGCCTTAGTAGTGTGAGTCCAGAAAGATCGGTAGCCATTGTCGGCGTGAATCCGCAAATTTGAAGAAAGTTCGGCAGCCTTAGTAGCGTGAGTCCAGAAAGATCGGTAGCCATTGTCGGCATGAATCCCAAAATTTGAAGAAATATTGATAGCCTTTGTCAGCGTGAATCCCCAAATTTGAAGAAAGTTCAGCAACCTTAGTAGCCTGAGTCCAGAAAGATCGGTAGCCATTGTCGGTGTGAATCCCAAAATTTGAAGAAATATCGGTAGCCTTAGTAGCGTGAGGCTTGAAATATCGGTAGCCAGCTTAGCATGAATCCCTCATTTGAAGATAAAGGTTCTATATAGGAAGGGCCTATATTTTTGATCCATCGTAGTGAAAGGTTCTATATAGGAAGAACCTGTAACTTCGAGACTTCAGAAGCTAGAAGTTCTATATAGGAAGGACTAGAAGCTCTAGGGTTTGAAGACTAGTAGTTCTATATAGGAAGAACTCCCAATCGGAAGAATCCATCCGTGACGCAGAAGGTTTTATATAGGAAAGACCCGTCGCGTTGAAGGTGAATAGTTCTATATAAGAAGGACTCCGAGCTTTACCGTCTCAGAGTGGAAATTTCTATATAGGAGGGACTCGTAACTCGAGGCTTCAGAGTGAAAGGTTCTATATAGGAAGAGCATGTAGCTCCAAGATCGGAAGGTGACGAAGTTCTATATAGGAAGAGCTTACAAGCCTGAAGATTCAACTAAGGAAGAGCGGAGAGTTCCAGAAGAACACGTGATTCCGAAGCCAAAGACAAGGAAGTAAGTAAAAAATGAGTACTTTTAATCTTTGCTTTGTTCTCGTTTCACTAGAACAAGCAAAGAGGGGTAGCTATAATCACTCATTTTTTACCGGGTTTTAGTATTATTAGTATTATTTTAATAGTAATATTATTAATATAAAACTAATGAAAAAATAAAATAAAATAATAATAATATAATATATATAAAAAATTAAATTAAAATTTTAAAAAAGGGAAATTGCATGGAGGAGGGTGCTCCACGCCACCCTTAACCTCCCCCCACTTGCCTATAAATAAAAGCATGGGGAGAGCATTTTGGGAGCAAGCAAGGAACAGGCAAAAGGCATGCCCAATAAGAGAGTTATGCTCTATGGTAGCCAAGGGCCGGGGTAGTGCCCTTGGTCCTAACCGGTTCGATCGGGGTCTTATTTTGGATCCGATCTAGTTAATTTTTGGAGAGGTCGTGGTAGATTTTGGTGGGGTTCAGTCGGGATTCGTCATTCAAAATCGTAGTTAGGTATATTTTCTTCTCTTTTTATTTGTGTTGTAATTTTTATGATTTAATGAAGTATTAGTTAATTTAAAATTGTATTTTTTTAGTTTGTATGTTTATTTATGTTTTAGATTAGTATTTATTTATGTTTTATTTATGTTTTAGATTAGTATTTTATTTATTTATGTTAGATTTGTTTTTATTTATGCGTTAGATTAATATTTATGTATGTATGTTTCAGATTAGTATTTTATTATGTTAGTATGTATTTATATTTTTATCGCATTGTATTTATTTATATTTGTTATGTTTTAAGTTGCATTTTGGAAATATAAACTGTCAATGCGGTGCCCTTTTATTCGAGTGTAAACGTGGCTAGTATCAAGCGCAATGATGGTGGTTTATCGGTTTACTCTCGAATAATGGCGCCCTTAAAATTTACTCGCACTTATAACCAAATTTTAATTTAATCGTCACTTTAATTCGAAAAGTTTAATATTAATAAAGCGATAATTATTAAAGTACCAATTTTGGGCTGTGTTGGGTGCTAATCCTTCCCCATCCGTAACCGACTCCCGAACCCGACAGTTTTCAAAATTCTGGTTTTTATGGTGACCGGCCTACCTTAATGGTCGGTGGTGACTCCATTTTTTCAAATAAAACACAATTTTTCTAAAACCCCACTGATGATTTTTAAAATACCTGAAAGACCCCAAACACCTTAAATCCTTGTTTTTTTATCGTAAGCGTAAAAAGAGATCACTACAACTTGTACCATACAAGTTTTGAAAACTTATCATTTTGGTCACTAAACTTTAACCTTGAATTCACATTTCCTTGGATTATTACCAAACATTGCGAGTACCCTAATTTACTTATCCTCTATCACACGGTACTCTAAATTCTCAGAAATTCCTTTCCTAGGATCCATAATTAAGAAATCCTAACTTTTATATTTTGTCATTTTAGTCACTAAGTTAGCTTTTAAGCCCTTATCTTAGTACTAAATGACTCTTAAACAACTTAGCAAATTTTGGGGTATTACAATTCTCCCTCTTAAAAAAGTTCATCCTCGAATTTTAAAACGTACCTGATTTAAATAGTTTCGGGTACTACTTTCTCATTTCCCCTTGGTCTCCCAAGTTGCCTCTTCCAATTTGTGGTTCCACCAAAGGACTTTAACCAATGGAATTTTCTTATTTCTCAATTCTTTGACTCCATAAGATAAAATCTCCACTGGTTCTTCTTCATATGTTAAATCAGGTTGCAATGCAATTCAATCTCTTCTAGAGTGATAACATGCGAGGGATCTGATCGATACCTTCGCAACATAGATACATGAAATACATCATGGATCTTGCTCATCTCTGAAGGTAAGGCCAATTGATAAGCCACTGGTCCAACTCTTTTGAGAATTTCATAAGGTCCAATGAATCTGGGACTTAGTTTCCCTTTTCGACCAAAACATATTACTTTCTTCCAAGGTGAGACCTTTAGGAATACTTTATCTCCAACTTGAAATTCAACATCCTTTCTCTTTTTTTCTGCATATGCCTTTTTTCGATCTGTGGATGCTTTAAGATTATTTTGAATAATCTTCACTTTATCTTCCATTTCTCAGGTCAAATCAATCCCACCTATTTTTGGGTCAATACGAATATTTCGATCCTTTCCCATGATCCAGCGAACTCAATAATGCAAGCTCACAACATGTCTTCTAAAATTTGGATCATTCATTTTGACTGCCCATCCATTTACGGATAGAATGCAATACTAAAATTTAATTTAGTACCTAGTGCCTCATGTAATGCTCCCCAAAACCTCAAGGTAAACCTCGGGTCTCTATCTGATACAATCGATACTAGGATACCATGTAGTCGTACGATTTTTCTGATATACAATTCTGTATACTAATCTATTGAATAATCTACAAGAACTAGAATAAAATGTACAGACTTCGGTAAACGATCTATGAAGACCCATATTGAATCCTTTTTGCTGGGCGTAACAGGTAGCCCTATTACAAAATCCATTGTCACTTTTTCCCATTTCCACTGAGGAATGAAGATAGGCTATAACAGTCCAGAAGGCACTTGATGCTCTGCTTTAACTTGTTGACATGTTAGACATTTTGCCACAAAGTCTGAGATTGCTCTTTTCATTCCCGACCACCAATAGCGGGTTTTCAGATCTTAATACATCTTATTACTTCCTAGGTGCATAGTTAATGGGCAATAGTGAGCTTCTGATAAAATATCTTTCTTCAATTCACCATTGTCAGGAATATAAACTTTTCCTCGATAGTATAAACAACCATCAGACTTAATTCCATAGTCTTGCACTTTCCCAGATTCAGCTTGTCTTTTCTTTACAATACATTCTTCATCTGAAGGATATAAATCTTTATTCCGATCCAAAAAAGTTTGCTTAAGCTGAAACTCCGCTGCTAAAGAACCATCTTGTACCAAAGATAGTTGTGCATTCATTGTACGTAGAATAGAAAATGTTTTCCAGCTAAGAGCATCTGCTACTACGTTATCCTTTCCAAGGTGATAATCAATAACCACGTTGTAATCTTTTAAAAACTCGACCCATCTTCATTATCTCAGATTTAGATCTCGTTGTGTTATCAAGTACTTCAAACTTTTGTGATCAGTGTAAATATGTCACTTTTCACCATATAAATAATGTCTCCAAATTTTTAGTGCAAAAATCATTGTTGCCATCTCTAAGTCATGAGTTGGATAATTCTTTTCATGAGTTTTGAGTTTTTGAGTTATCGCGATGCATAAGCTACAACGCGTTCTTCTTGCATTAATACACAACCCAAACCATTATGGGATGCATCACTATACAAAATGTACTCTTTTCTCGGCTCTGGTTGAATTAATACTAGTGCCTCAGACAAAACTTTCTTTAATCTTTCGAAACTCTCTTGACACTTCTCTGTCCATACAAAAGAAACATCTTTCTTTAATAGCTGAGTAAGTGGTATGGCGATGATAAAGAAGTTTCGGACAAATCGTCTATATTATCCAGCTAATCCCAAGAAACTTCTGATTTTTGAGACATTATTTGGTGTTTCCCATTCAAGAATAGCTTGTACCTTCTTGGAATCCACTATTATTCTATCAGTAGATACGACATGTCCAAGAAAAGTTACTTCGGATAGCCAAAATTCACATTTGAAAAACTTCACATAAAGCTGCTTATCTCTTAATGTCTGTAATACCACTCGAAGATGTCAATCGTGATCATATTCAGTCTTAGAATATACCAAGATAGCATTTATAAACACCACTAAAAACTGGTTCAAGTAGGGTTGAACACCCTATTTATCAAATCCATAAATGTGGCATGAGCATTTGTGAGTCCAAACGGTATTACTTAAAACTCGTAGTGTCCATAGCGAGTTCTGAATGCTGCATTTGGTATATCTTCTTTCTTCTTCTTCTTCTTTTAACTTTTCATATCTAACTATCTTAATTTATTAATAACAATCACAATTCCATTTAATCATAAGCTTACCGTCCTATGACTACCTTTTACCTTGAAATGTGCATATGAGCCCTTACTCTCTCTAAACTTCTTATAACTTATGCTATTATAAACGTAAGTGCAAATACAGATGTTAGAGACTAACATCTTTTAATTACTGTACCAGTTCTCTATTTACATATAATTCATCCTGGATAGAAGTTAACTACCATATTTATTTCACTGTGTTGTATCCATTATGGGTCTTTTCTTAACCCTCAAAATTCGTCAACTGACGAAATCTAACAGTATCTTATTTTTCTTATAGCCATTAGAGCTTTATTCATACTATTGAGAAGCTACATCAAATTATGCAAACAATACATCAGTAACATCACATCCTAGGGGCATGTACACTTTAGCAAAATCATATTGGACTCGGTTTAACCTCCAGAATCGGCTAAACCTTTGCTCTGATACTACTAAATGTAACACCCTCAACATATATTCGATATTTGAATACACATTAAAGATGTTACTAACTAATTTATACTGATTTTCATACTTATAAATTTTTTATGCAAAACCAATTTGATTAAACAACCCTTCCTTGGTTTTCACTAAATTACAAATATGTCTAGAGTCTCCTAGTTTCGACCCTGAATTAGTTTATAAAATACTTTAAGCAGTTATTAAAAAGAAAATATAATTTAGGGTGAAAACTATGTGTGCTGTCTAGACCCTTTCTTGATTTTAAAATCACTACGCGATAAACAACCAACTAAGTTTAAAATCGTTTGAAATATCTTTTCTAATATTCTTAATTCCTCAAACTAAGTCATGTTTCTAGATCATACAAAATAGCCATTTATTTAATATCTATACATGCCCCACTAGACTAGGATGTGGTCATACTTACTGACAATGCAGGCTAACCTGATCCAACGATGTGCAGCTCCTCATCTGCTATCTAGTTCGAGGTACCTACGTGCGATACAAAACACACGCTAAGTATAACTTAGTGAGGTATAATCATAACAATGTAAACAATGATTATTAATCTGTAATACAGGAATAATCACGTAAGAAATTTATACTGCAATAATTTTGTAATAAATGCATTTCAAGTTTTATAGCCCAAAGTACAAAATCATGAGATGCTATGGTACGCGAGTCATCATGACACCGTAGTGTCTACGATTCTGTAGCGTCTGCATCACCGAAGCGACTGAGATGAGTACGTACTCGAGGATGCCATTTGCTCCTCATACGCGCACATTTTGTGCTATGTAACACCGTAGTGTTTGAACCAACTTCATAGAGTCTAACTTAACCCCGTAGAGTCTATCTCGACCTCGAAGAGTCTATCTCGCACCGTAGTTCTATGACGTAGCTACTAGGACTCTATGGATATCCAACTATGCCAAAGATTCTTATGCAATTTCATGTGAACCTGTGGTATACGAGTCATCTTACGACACCGTAGTGTCTACAATACCGTAGCGTCTGATGGCGAGTACGTACTCGAGGATGCCCTTTGCTCCTTATTATAACATCTTTTTGTGCTAGTCAACACCGTAGTGTCTAATTATCAGCAAAGTGACTGCAATGCCGTAGCATCTAATATCAACACCGAAGTGTTTGGATCGCACCGTAGTGCTGGATTGCAGCTGCTATAACTCTATGGATATTCAATTATACCAAAGACTCTCACACTAGTACTTGGGCATAACAATATAATATTTTCATATTTAATATCCAATCCTTCAATACTGTTATCCATAATTCGTTAATGGATAGTTCATATCCAAATATCAAAAATTCGATTTACCTTGAGTAAATCATTATGCTACAATCATTGTATCAATATGCCATTTAATATTTCATGCTATTTGCATATTTATGAAGTCAAACTTAAAATTTTGACTCGGTCCAAATATACTGATAATTACCCAAAATCTTTATTGGGTACAATTTCTCTTAATATTTCTTAATCGGCTATCCATATAAATAATATTAACTCAGGCTGATTCCTTTTTATCAATCTAAAGTACTGACATGGGACCTTCCCAATAGGTCACCCATCCTAGTGCTACTCTAGCCGGAGCACGCTTAACATTGCAGTTCGATCCGGGTATCTGAATTCCACTTAAACTTTAATTGTGATTTCCCAATATTTAAAATATCGAATCAAACCAGTAATTCCATATTCGGTCCACACCAATAGGTGCTCAATCTATTTATGAAATAAAACACCTAACTTTTGGGAAATTACAACTTTGGTCCTTCAACTTTTCATATTTTGACTTGTAACATACAAGTTTTGAAAACTTATCATTTTGGTCACTAAACTTTAACCTTGAATTCCTATTCCTATTCCAATTTTTCCTTGGATTATTACCAAACTTTGCGAGTGCCCTAATTTGCTTATCCTCTATCACGTGGTACTCTAAATTCTCATAAATTCCTTTCCTAAAATCCATAATTAAAGAAATCCTAACTTTTATATTTTGTCATTTTAGTCACTAGGTTAGCTTTTAAGCCCTTATCTTAGGAGTAAATGACTCTTAAAAAACTTAGCAAATTTTGGGGTATTACATTATGTTTCATAAAACACATCAGATACATGGATTATCAAGTGGTTCACACAACCACTTCACATACATATATCAATCGGAGTAACGACACACTTGCCCACCTCAACGGTTCAAACTGGTGTAACGAAACATTTACCCACCTCTACGATTTCAATGTATTAATCCACCAGCGGGAGAAAATGGAACATTTACCCACCTCAACCGTTGTGGTTCTCATGGTGGAGATCACAGACCCTTTAACACCCATCGACACACATGAGGTGACTTTTTATAATGCACTTTCAATCCTATGACCAGTCAACTATATCCGATAACATTTTAACACAACCACTTGCCAATATATTCAATAACCAACATTACCTCACTGTTTTACATATGCATCAAATCATTCCAACACAAATGCATTAAACCATGTATTTTCATAATCTCAAAACACTTGCATAAATCATTTTACAAAACAAAATCGAGAGAAATCTCAACCGATACTTACTTTCAAGCTTAGATCGGTGTATCAAACCTGATCTAAACTCCCACAACTATTTTTCAAACCTTTTAACACCAGTAAAATACTTTTCCACTCACCAATAGACCAACGCTTGCTTGCACGAATCAAGCCTCCGGAACTCCCGCACCTTCTTCGATAGGTAAAGGGTTCAGCTCCCCTATATTACCCAACAAAACAAAGGAGAACGCATATCTGTATCAAAACACTCCAGCGGCCAACAAACTCAACAACACCTTTTAGGAATCAATCCAACACCTTCCTAAAACCAACAAGAACACCACCAAACCTTACTCAAACAAAGGCCAGCCAACATCTAACAATTATACCACATTACTAACATCAATTAACATCCAACAACAACCTAGTCCCGCCCTTATACCTCCAGTAACACCACAACAGCCAGATCACACCAAAAACCAATTATAAACAACCTAGAAACTAGCAATCCTTATAGTGTCGGGATTCCATTGATTAATCAATCCTTTCAACATTAAAACACATCCAATTTAAGATGTAAATCAATTAAATCCATCACCAAAACAGATTCAATTCAACTTCCAAAAATTTTCCAAGAAAACTCAATTTATTAACAAATCAATTTTTAAATCACAATTCCAAAATTTATATCAACAACAAAGGATCATGAACTTGGGAATATCATTAAAGAACCTTTAATTAGAGGATAGAAATGAAAATCACCTCTAATTGCTAATTCCTCCTTAATTGGCAAAGCTTTGATGAAATCCAAAGAGATTTTGCAATGGTATTTGAAGAAATCAAAAAGGAAATCAGTGAAGATTGATTCCTGGAGATCTAGAAGTAGAATTCTCAGTTTGGTTGCTGAGAAAGTTGAGAGAAAAGGTTTTGAGAAAGGTAGTTACGTGAGAAAGTATTTTTGACAATTAAAATCCTTTTTAATAGTTCCACCTTTATTTAATTATAAAATCATTTAAAAATTACTTTAAAATAGCCAAAATTAAAAGATAAATATATTGAAAAAGAATGGTCAAATAGCTCCTTAAAGATTTTAAATTTTGATCCTTTTTCGATTTAGTCACCAAAATAGTTTTGAAAACATTCAATTTAGTCACTAGACTAAAATGTCTTTAATCAGATTTAATTTCCTCAAATTGACTTCACCAATTTAATTAAAATATTAATTAAGTAATTTAGAACATTTTTCCATATTTTATTTTCCCCTAAATCAATTTTATAAAATTATTTTCCTAAAACTATTCGAATTGCCTAAACCAGCTCTCTCAAACCGTCTACCCAAACTGGTTCATATCTAGGCCTGATGTAACACCCCCGATTTTGGGCTTACCAGTTTTTAGGTTTATTAGATGGTCCGGTGGATTGGTTAGAGATTCGAGTTGGATTCGGGACCGTATATTTTTTGGTAATATAAAAATATGGAAAATAGTTAAAAATCATCTTTTAATATATGTTGATTTTTGGTGGAATCAATTTTAGAAAAAGGAATTTAGAAATATGACATTTTGGGTTAGTGACCAAAATGCGATTTTTTAAAACTGTTTTAAAGTGACTAAAATCAAAAGGGTCAAATCCTTAGAATCCTTAAGGAGCTAATCTACCAAGTGTTTGCTGGTGGTTTCTCTCTTCAATTAAAACATTTTAAACACGTGTTTTAAAAGGGTGTTATTAAGGATTAAATATCTAAGTTATTAGCTTTTAAAAGGAATTTACGTAATTTTCTCCTAAACCTTTTCTCTCAACTTCTTTTCTTCTAAACACTCAGAATTTCATCAAATCTAGAGGTAATGAACTCTTTTCACTCAGATTATTAGTTTTAATTTGATTTCTTAACTTTGTTTTGCAAAATCTCACTAGAATTTTTGTTTTCTTAGCTTTAAACAAGCCAATTGAGGGAGAAATCACATAACAGGGGTAAGGTCTGTGATCTCCTATGTTAAATGGTTCTTTATTGATATTCCCAAGTATTTGATCCTTGATTTATAAGTTGTAACGTGATTTTAATGTTTTATCAATGTTTAATTGAGTTATTTTGGAAATATTGATGAAACATGGTGATTTTCGAAGTGGATCTGATTTCCAGTATTCGAGATTGATTTAATATATTTTTTGGATGTGTTTTGATGTTGATAAGTTGTTTTTATCAATAGAATCCCGAAACTCTTGAATCCCTAATTATTTAGGTTGCTAGTTTTGAGTTGTTGTGGTGATAATCGAGCTTGATCTTTGCTAGAGGTAAAAAGACGTTAGGAAAGGGTTTTTAGATGTTTTTAGATGTTTGTTGATGGCTTGAATTGTTGTTTTATGGCTGGGTTAAGTTTTGGAAACGTTTGAGGATGATTTCGATATGTTTCAGATTGTTTTTGAGTGGGCAACTTGGGAGTTCCGGGAGATTTCTGTTAGGCAATGGTTTGAATGAATTTTAATGAATTTATCCTCTAATTGTATGTGTTTAAAACAGGGGATAATCAAGGCGACAAAGATTGGCGTTGTTTGGTGGCTTGCTAGGGCTTGATTCGTGTTGGCAAGGAAGGCGAGGCGTATTAGTGAGTGGAAACTAGTTTTAAATGCTTTACAAAGGTTTGTAAAGGTTGTTGGGAGTTTAGGGTAAACGTGAGACACTTACCTAAGCTCGGAAGTAAGTTTCCCTTATTTTGCTTTTGAATATCGGCTTAGATATGAGCATGTTGTTTGCATGTTTTGGTGATAAACATGATATGATTTACTTACTGGTAATGCATGATTTTGAGTACATGTGCAGGGGTTTGAAAGTATATTAAATGCTATTGAGTATTGGTTTTCATTCCGGTTGGGAATGGTGTTATTGCATTGGTAATGAGATTTGCATATGTGGTGTTTTATGAAATGCGTTGTAAAATAGTAAGTAAATGGTTGTGTAAATGATATTGCGGTGTAACAAGGTATGGCGGTGTAACAAGGCCACTCGGACTGTTGGGGACCTCATTTGGGACTTGAGGATTAACTAGGCAACCCAAATTTATGGTGATCTTGTGGATTAACTAGGCAAGTCGGTATACTTGCAGTTTAACTAGGCAAGGGTGAGATCTCGTGGTTTAACTAGGCGAGGGTGACAAATCTTGCGGTTTAACTAGGCAAGGTTTGGGATATCATGTAGTTTAACTAGGCATGGTATGAGAGATCTGTGTATCAGATATATGTATAGGATACAGGTAGTCTATCCGGGTCACTATAAATGCCAATATATGTTGGAGTTCATGTGTTTGAACCTTGTACATAATGATTTGGGATTTAAGCATGGATTGTATATGATGTTATAAAGGTTATTATGTTTTGGTTCGGTTGGAATCATGAAAAATGCTTAGGTTGTAAGCATGTTTTGGGAAAAGCATGCATGTGGTTTTTAAATGGTTTTAATGCATCATTATTTATGAGCCTCCTCACTAAGCATGTGTGCTTATGCTCTCATTTTCCTAATGATACAAAGCGTTAAAGTTCGGGGCAGCAAAGGCAAGGTTTGCAAGGATCCAAGAGATAATCTGTTTTTGAGTATGAACTCAGTTTATGTTTTCGTTAATAAGGCAATGAGTTCACCATGGTTTTTGGGAGTTGTATATCCATTGTTTGTTGGTTCTTTAGAATGATTCTATGCTGGTTTTTTATGTTGGTTATATGTTGTTTATCTTGACGTTGTTACTTGCCTATAGTTGAGGTTGAATGGATGTTTAGGTATGTATCTAGAGTTTCCTTGTGGATTGCCTTGTTGTGTTGGTTTGACGAAGTTTAGTATGCTATGTTAAGTGTGTTGGCATGTTGCTTATGTTGTGAATGGTCTAACTGTGCATTTTGGTATGTTTGGCAAAGGGGTCAAGGAAGCATGCCTCTAGAGTGGTCCTTTGGAAGCTGGATGTTGTTTTGCTTGCCTAATTTGGGTATAAATGATAGATTATGTGTATTTAAGGGTTGATATGTATGTTTTCAAGTTTCTAGGGGCCAATTGCATCTAGAGTTGAGTGAAAAACTAGCTAATCTTGACATTTCAAGCCCGGGTGTACCGATACGCCAAAGACCGTATCGGTATGGGTAGGCAATTCTGGACAAGGCGTATCGGTACAAGCAGAGGTGTTTCGGTACAGACATGAAAACAAGGCCATAGTGTATCGATACGAAAAGGGCATTTCGGTACGCTTAGTGGTCACTGGAATTTTACCTTTTGGAGACGAGGTCTCGTACCAAAACACCAAGGGACCGTATCGATACGAAGTGAAATGATTTTAAACTGTATTTTCAACTCGAAGTAGCGTACCGGTATGAGCCTCATCGTATCTAAACGATGTGTTCACAACTATATCGATATGGGTCTTAGCGTATCGATACGGATGTCATTAAATTTGTTTATGTCATGGAAGGCAAGTTTTGGTTTCTTCCGTTTTAGTCCCTGATTCTTGATTTGTCAATTATTTGAGTGTGGGTGATCGTCTAAAGCTGATTCTTGACATTTAAGCATGAAACGAACTTAATTAAAGGCTGGTAACTTTAAAATTGGAAAATCCCTTTACATTGCTGAATTTACAATTTGATCCCTAAATTGTGTTGTGTCCAATTAGATGTCGTTACGATGCCCAATTGAGATGAGTGCTCACCTATGAATGGTATGATCATGTAGGAAAGAATTAATGCATCTAGACAATATTAAAAAAGGAAAAAAAAATGGACGTGTTTTAGGTTTAATCTTTCTGGTTTACTTCAGCAAACCTGATGTAGTTTGCTCATACCGGTCTTGCGACTAGGTAGAGTCGAGGGGGTTACACCCAATTTCAGCACGTTACAACTCTCCCCCTCTTAAGAAATTTCATCCTCAAAATTTACCTGGCGAAAAAAGATGAGGGAACTACTTCAACATATCCTTTTGCTCTCCCAGGTAGCTTCCTCTACCCTACGGTGGTGCCACAACACCTTTACTAACTCTATAGTCTTTCCGCAGAGAACTTTACTACTCAAATCCAAAATCCTCACCGGTTCCTCATCGTAGGTCAAATATGAATTCAAATCAATCTCCTCAATAGGCATAACATGCGAAGAATCCAATCTATACCTCTGTATCATAGACACATGGAAAACATCATGTATCTTCTCTAACTCAGTCGGCAACCTCAATCTATACGCAACAGGGCCAACGCGCTCAAACACCTCATACGGTCCAATGAACCTAGGCTAAACTTGCCTTTCTGCCCAAATCTCATCAACTTTTTCCAAGGCAAAACCTTCAGAAAACATGATCACCAACTGCATATTCAATTTCTCTTCGCTTCAAATCAGCATAGGACTTTTGTCGATCCTAAGCTGCCTTCAAACGATCACTAATAAGATTTACTTTTTCATTGGTACATTTCAACAAATCCGGTAAAGAAACATATTTCTCTCCTGCCTCCGCCAACAAAGTGGCGTACGACACCTTCTACCATACAAAGCCTCGTATGCAGCCATCTGGATACTAACGGCAACTTCTCCCATGATCCCTGAATATCTATGATACAACACCGCAACATATCCACCAGCACTTGGATAACACGTTCCGACTGACCATCCATCTGCGGATGATAAGAATTACTAAAGTTCAACCGTGTACCTAAGACCCTATATAATTGTTCCCAGAACCTCGCGGTGAAACGTGGATCTCTATCAGACACAATGGACTTTGGCACCCCGTGCAACCTCATGATCTTTGCAACTTACAACTCTGCCAACCTATCCAGAGTATACGTCGTATGCACAGCCAGGAAATATGCACAATTCGTAAACCTATCCACAATCACCCAAACAGAGTTCTTCTTTGACAGTGTCAAAGGCAACCCAAACACAAAATCCATGGTGATTCTCTCCCATTTCTATTCGGGAACCCTCAACAGTTGCAACAACTCCGAAGAAATTGATGTTCTGCCTTAACACGCTGGCAAATCATACAATGAGCCACAAACTCCGCAACATCCTTCTTCAAGCCAACCCAGAAATACTCTTTCTTCAGATCTTGGTACATCTTCGTACTCCCCGAATGCATAGCAAAAGGACTCAAATGTGCTTCAGTCAAAATAGTGTGTCTAAATTCTTTATCATTCGGCACCACCACTCGACTCTTAAAACACAAAACTCCTTCCTTATTGAAACCAAAATTCGTTTGATTCACATCCAAGATATCCTTAACATGTGACACTAGCTCATCGTCATAAGGTTGCTTCTCTTTGATCAACTGCAACATCGAAGGCTTCACTTGCAACTCCGCTAACAACCCTCCATCTATCGACACTCTCAGCTGTGCAAACATCGCCCCCAACTCTACTACGACTTTTCTACTCAAAGCATCCGCTACCACATTTGCTTTCCCCGGGTGGTACTCAATAGTCAGATTATAATCCTTCAACGGCTCCAACCACCTTCGCTACCTAAAATTTAACTCATTCTGGGACATCAGGTATTTCAAACTTTTGTGATCAGTGTAAACAACACACTTCTCACCATAGAGATAGTGTCGCCAAATCTTCAAGGCAAACACCACTGCAGCCAACACAAGATCGTGCGCAGGGTAATTGCACTCATGCACCTTTAACTGCCTAGATGCATAGGCAACAACTCTTCCTTCCTGCATCAACACGCATCCCAAACTCACGTAGGATGCATCACTATACACAACAAACTTCTTCCCTGACTTCGATTAAATCAAGATTAGAGCATGTGTGGAAGCTTCATTCAGCTTAACGAAAGCTTGCTATCTAACTTCCGTCACTTGAAACCCACATCTTTTTGCAACAACTTTGTCAAAGGGGTAGCGATCCTCGAAAACCTATCTACAAATAGTCGATAATATCCTGCCAACCCCAGAAAACTACAAACTTCTGATACAGATTTCGGTGGCTTCTAATTCACAATGGCCTCAACTTTCTAAGGATTTACGCAAATACCCTCGGCCAAAATAACATGACCAAGGGAAACCACTTGCTTGATCCAAAACTCACATCTACTTAACTTGGCATAAAGCTTGTTGTCCAACAGAACTTCCAACACAATTCGGAGATGTTGATCGTGATCTTCCTCGATACGAGAGTACACAAGAATATCATCGATGAACAAAATCCAGAGATGTTGATCGTGATCTTCCTTATCATGCCATCCTTCTTTTTCACAAACAACACTGGTGCACCCACGGTGATACACTTGGACGAATGAAGCCTCGATCAAGCAACTCCTGCAACTGCGTCTGTTACCTCTCCAAAAGTATTGTTTTTAATGCCAATCTTACAATGCTTTTGCTTGATTTTAGGTACATTTAGTTGCATTAGGATGTTAGAATCATGCATTTGCATAAGGAGTTTAGAGTTTTGTCGATGCTAGTGTGAAGGGTTGTTTTGTTGGCAATTTTGCAGGTTTGGCATAGGATTTGGCCTAGGAAAGCACCTCAGGAAGGAATGCCATAGAGAATGCCGACTGTTGTTAGTGCAGATGGACCAGACAATGCCAAGCACCAGATGGTAGAGAAGTGAACATGATGCCACACCAAGAAGTGGTTGGACCACGAAAAAATAGGAAATGATCATGCTCCAAAAAATAGCAATTGAAACAATCTCTGAAAAAATAGCGGATAAGATGGTGCCAAGACTTGTTGCCAGATTCATGCCAAACTTGAATGCCAGGGCAGCATCGGCAGGATGACGTCAGCCTTAGCCTGACCATCTCTCATTCAAATTTGGATAAGAAGATAATCACTTATCCCTTGGGCAGTTGAAAATTCAAAATTTGAAGAGCTAGTCCTATCCCTTCCTCGCATGCCTATTTAAACACCAACCAAGCTAGACTTTGGGGGAGAAGAAGATTGGATCGTGAGGAGTTGGTGTGTGATGATTGGCGGCCGGCTGTACCGTGGAAGGGTGGTCCAACCAACTTGGCCGAGAAGCCTGGATCTTGAAGGGCTGCATCGAGAGACCCCTTCTAGCCCATTTTCTCTTTCAAGTTATTTTATCTTGCTTCTAAGGATGATGTATTTCGAAAATGTTTGTGGATTGTTGGTTAAATCCCTCACCATGAACTAATTTAATAGTTGGTGGGGGATGTTTGGGTTTTATGTTATTTTGATGCTTTACTTTTTAATAATAAATCTACCTTGGCACAGTTTTATCTATTCGGTATACTTTAATGTTTCCTAAAAACTCTACCAACCGAGAGCTGACACTGTTGGCCTATTGTGCCTCAATATCTTAACATACTTGGGGTGGCAATGAATAAGTTGTTGAATACTGAGGAGAGAAGCTTCAAGAGAAGTCGTTCAAGTAGATGAACTTACTTCCGGAGTGAAATCTACCCCTAAGGAGTATAGATTGGAGCTTAATCAAATTGGTTTATTTAAAAACAAACAATATAGAGATATAGAGGTTTTTACATGATCAATTTAGGGCAATGACCATCGAGAGAGGCTTTACCAATTGTGAATTTGCTCGGCAAACAATGCCAAGACAGGTTGTTGTTAAAGGCTGGCATGGCATGAACAGCGTGAAAGCCAGGCATTCTCTGCCAACGCTCATCATTTATTAAAACACTTTCCTTGCCAACGTCTTTACTTTACTTTCATTTCTTTACTTTTTGATTATTTTTCAAAACCAATTTCAAATCAACTTATTCATAAGGCAAGTAACAATCAAGGTAATTGAATTCCAAGTCAATCTCTTTGGCATCGATACTCAGCTTACCAGCTGCATTACTTGCAGACCATGTATACTTGCACGCAAAAGACTCTTTTTGGCATATTCTTATTATTCCAAGGCATATTTTCTGCCACTTTTGCCAGCATTCACTCAGAAGTCTACAAGTTTTTGGCGCCTTTACTGGGGATTGCAACAAAATTGATTGTTTTCAAATTTTTACTTGTCTTTCTTTGTCTTTATTTTTTGTTTTTACCTTTTGTTTTTGTCGGTGTATGACCAAAAGTCATCTTGTGGTGGAAAAGTGGTCATAAGATCCGAAAATTGAGAAAACCTTGCGGAGGTTAAAAAGAAGATTTCGAGAGATAAACCAAGGTAATGGAGGGAATGTTGTGGTGAACAATGGATGAAATCCACTTAATAATGAGATACCACCACCACATGTTGTCCCAGTTGTTAATGAGAGACCTATTAGAGAACATTCTACACTAACCATTGACAATTTGATGCCATGACTTGTTGGCACAGAGATAAATGCTGTCAACTTTGAACTTAAACCGGTAATGATTCAAACTCTTTTGAATGTAGGTCAGTTTGATGGAGCACTCACTGGAGATCATAGGTAACATCTAAAGCAGTTCATGGAGATTTGCCAGTTATTCCAACAAAATGGATTACCTGAAGATACCGTGAAGCTGAAGTTATTCACTTTCTCTTTGAGAGACAGGGCAAAGGCTTGGCTTAACTCCTTGCCACCTGGCTCAGTTACTTCATGGGTAGTGTTGCGCGTATTGAATGCTACGCAAACGGTGCAAGTAATAAAGTGATACGAGTATAGAGTATCATCTCCACAGGGATTGGTTTAGGCCACTTTGCTTAAGTTACTGCACTGTGAAAATAAAAACACAATTGATAATAGGAGTTCTAATTAACGAGTAAACTAAGAGCAATAAACTAAAAGAATAGATGAAATCAAATAAGTAGGAATATGCCAGGTTATTGTGAGTTGAAGAGTAATAGCCGATTGGATCGTCTTGGTAAATGAGTGCAATGGCAACTCGGTTGCCCTGGCAACTTGTGCAGCTGGGTTGCCTTGGCAACTAATTGAACGGTTGCCTGGGCAACTGCTTGGGCGACTGGGCAGCAACTTCAAGGTTCGGTAGAGCATTCTTCAATTGTTTCTTCTTATCCCTAAGTCAAAACTCTAGCTAATTGTTCATGCCTTGACAGTACATCCCTGCGTGATCAAGGGTGAACAACAACCAATCTTACGCTCCTCTTAGCCGTTGAAATCCTAAACTTATTCCTAAGCCAGATTAGTCTTCACCATCAATTGATTGAATAAAGAAAATGCTCATCGTTTCTTGAATCTAACTCTCCCAATATTAGATAAATAGATGAAGTTACGAGATCCTCTCCCAATTCACTCGCAAACAAGAATAAAAACCAAGAATGAGCACACCTTGAATTAAAAGTGAAAACTCAATTACTTAAACAAAATACAATCGTTCTCACAACCACAAACCCAAAATAACCCAAGCCAATCACATCAATTCATGGCCAGGTTTCGAAACATATACAAAGAATAATCCCTAACATGAATCGAATGGAAGCAAAGAAAAAGAAGAAGAAATCGATCATCCTTCTTGAATTCTCCCTCAATCAAACTCTCCCTCCAAGCTTATTGAAATAGGCGGCTAAGGGTTCTTTATATAGGAGATGGTTAGGTGAAAGTCTTTATTGAGGAGGAAGTTAAGCTGGAATTAAATACTTTAAAAGAATATAATTCTTTATTATATTTAAATTCCTTATAGATCTTCTCCTATCTTCTTTGGGATTTAATCTCTCTTTGAATCTACAATTCTTCTAGGATTTATCTTCTTCCATGTCATATTGGTCTTTATCTAGTCATCAATTTGAGGGCCACATCATTTTTTTCCATTATCGATAATTGCCCTGGCAACTAGCTCGGCGTAACCTTCATACACTACCCTGGCAACTGCGTCGGCATCTCCTTCTTGTATTGCCCTGGCTACTGGTTCCAGCCTTGCTTTGGAAACTGATTCTGCACACACAAAAACACACCAAAGTAGTATCTTTTTCCACAAAAATCACCAAGTTATGTAATCAAGCTTAACGGTGGAAAGACACATGAATTAATGCATGAATGAGTAATTATGCAACTAATATGAGCCTAAGTCTAACAATGATATTAGTAAAAAGGGTAATAAAATAGTACTTTTGAACACTTAACACACCCCCAAACTCGAACTAATGCTTGTCCTCAAGCAATGCAAACTAACAATTAGCTGCCAAGACATTAATCATCAAAGACATGCTTCAAACTTGAATTCAAACCTCGGAACCGTGGCACAAAGTATGATCACCTTTTAATTTTTCAGATAGCACAAAAATTACCCGAAATCAAAGTATAATGCTCGTGACAATGTGTGTACGTAGTTGTGTAGAAGTTGATTTTCAAGATTCTATGTGAACAATAGGCTTTTATCAATTTAATTACCAGGGCATTTATTTTTATATTCACTGGAGCCAATTTCAGGCACCTCTAGCAAAGTAAGCAATTTCTCATTTTATTTTAGTCGACTAAAGCCAATTTCGGGCACCTCTAGCGATTCTTTAATGTGCATTAACTACTAGAGCCAGTTTCGGGCACCTCTAGCAAGAAATTAAATTTTAACTTTAAATTTATCCAAAATTTAAGCAACATGAGTTCACTAAGTTTCTTTCAATCAACAAGCCACAACCGTGTAAAAAAATTAGCATCATAGTAAAATTCTAAGTTCTTTCCATGTAATCCTAAAATTAAAGGTTCTTTCAATTAAGTGTAGTGGCAAAAATTCATCATTGGATATTCAACAAGTCTTAAGCAATTAAATCCAATCAAAGGCATGACAAGTAACATATGCAACCTATATGTAACTACTAAAGATGAATGCAACTAAACATGAAACTAACTAGGATCCAACACCCCCAAACTCGAGAGAAAAATTGTCCTCAATGCATGTAAAAGTGAAACAAAATTTAAAAGAAACTAAATGAAATGAGTTAGTCAGAGATGTCGTCACCTCGAGTGATAAGTTTCCTTCGTGCCGTTTGCTTGATTCATTTTCCGGTCGGTGGTTGAATACTTGTGGCTGGTACCGCGTGAATAGCATTGCTTTGATTTGATCCATGTTTGTCGAGGCAGGTTCACTTGCCTGGGTATCAGTAGTTACCGAAGCCATTGTTGTTGCCTGGGCATCGCTAGTTTCTGTTGCCGTGGCAACTGCTGAGGTAGTTGCCGGGGCATCCTCTATTGCGGTTGTCGTAGCAAGTAGTCGGCAGTGAATTTCCTTAGCATGGTGGTTGTAAGTCTTGTTGTGGAAAAGAAAAGAAAACAAAGAAAACCTGGAAACTAAAGATAATGAAGAAAAATAAATAAAATATCTCCTAAAAATTCCAAAAATAAATAAAGAAAAAAACAAAAATAAAATAAGTTCCAAAAAAAAAAATTAAAAATTCTTAGAAAGAGCATTTTTCATGCATCTTCTAATGTTACTGCATATCTGAGAAAACTTGATGAGGGTCATTTCTGATACTTCTTATAGTCCATCTGCACCCTCCATCGAGTGATAATATTGCCCAAAAAGAGTTGGGCCAATGTGCTCGCAGCTACTCCCCTTTGCGTTACCATGGTGGATGTGTCTTTCTCCAATGTTCCCTTGTAGTCCATGCACATCTTTCACCTTGCTACTATTCCTGAATGCATGAATTTATTATTAGGAAAAATTATATCAACACCCAACCATTTAATTACCTCATTCTCGTCGGGCTCCATCATGGTTGGATGTAGCTTTCGTTGTCATGGCAATTGCTGCTCTAGCCAATTGCTGTGGCAATTAGTTGCCAAAATTTGTTTTAAGTAAAGGGAAGAACCAATTTTCTGAAAAGCTTTACGAATCCAAGCACCTTTTTCTTTTGGCCTCTCAAACATCTCTATTAGTAGAGATTTTGATGGCTTCAAATCTACCAACATCGGTTCCTCAATACATACCTGCAATGGACAAGGTGAGTTTTTAAAGAATTCGAAAGGTTCAACCATTACCTGCTCATATTCCATTGGCAAAGTATTATCATCTCGTTGATCTTGCATGTGGTCGTGCAATTGCCGTGGCAAAGGTGGATGCGAGCAGTCTGCTGTAGCATTACTCTTCTCAACCTCTTGGTATGTTGTCACGGCGTTGCTCTGTTCAGGCTCCTCAATCATTGTCGAGGCAATTTGTTGCTCAGGCTCATCATGCGTTGGGCAGTCTCTCTCATTGGCATCCTCTTGACTTGGAGGTTCTAGTTGTTCCCCACACATCAGGGACCTCTCTTCGCATTGCTCCTTATCCTCTTGCCATGCTCATTCGTTTCTTGAATCTAACTCTCTCGATATTAGATTAATAGATGAAGTTACAAGATCCTCTCCCAATTCACTCGCAAAAAAGAATAAAAACCAAGAATGAGCAAACATTGAATTAAGAGTGCAAACTCAATTACTTAAACAAAATCCAATCGTTCTCACAACCACAAACCCAAAATAACCCAAGCCAATCACAACAATTCATGGCCGAGTTTTGAAAGATATACAAAGAATAATCCCCCACATGAATCGAATGGAAGCAAAGAAAAAGAAGAAGAAATCGATTAGCCCTCTTGAATTCTCCCTCAATCGAACTCTCCCTCCAAGCTTGTTGAAAAAGGCGGCTAGGGGTTCTTTATGTAGGAGATGGTTAGGTCAAAGTCTTTCTTCAGGAGGAAGTTAAGTTGGAATTAAATACTTTAAAAGAATATAATTCTTTATTATATTTAAATTTCTTCTAGATCTTCTCCTATCTTTTTTGGGATTTAATCTCTCTTTGAATCTCCAATTATTCTATGATTTATCTTCTTCCACGTCATATTGGGCTTTATCTAGTCATTAATTCGAGTGCCACATCATTTTTTTCCATTGTCGACGATTGCCCTGGCAACTAGCTCGGCATAACCTTCATGCACTGCCCTAGCAACCGCGTCGGCATCTCCTTCTTGTATTGCCCTGGCTACTGGTTCCAGTCTTGCTTTGGCAACTAATTCTGCACATACAAAAACACACCAAAGCAGCATCTTTTTCCACAAAAATCACCAAGTTATGTAATCAAGCTCAACGGTGGAAAGAAACATGAATTAATGCTTGAATGACTAATTGTGCAACTAATATGAGCCTAAGTCTAACAATAATATTAGTAAAAAGGGTAATAAAAATAGTACTTTTCAACACTTAACAGACAGACTTATGCCAAAAGTTCTTGACAAGATTCCAGTCGCTAACACTCACTGCCAAGCTTCGAGGTGAGATCATTACATTTAGGTAGGATGAGGATAAGACCTTATATGATGCCTTGGAAAGATTCAAAGACTTGTTGAGGAGGTGTCCTATGCATGGATTCCCGAACTAGACCCAGGTACAAACATTTTACATTGGATTGAATGCACAAATGAGGACTGTTGTCGATGCTTCAACAGCTGGTTCGTTGCTTGACAAGACATATACTGAGGCTGTTGACATTTTAGAGAGGATTGCAATCAATGATTTTGAATATCCTGTTGCGAGACTTGGGACCGGAACTAAAACCAATGGGAAAATTTAGGTGGATGAACTAATATCCATTCATGCCGAGATTTCCAATCTTATTAGCATGGTAAAAACGTTGCAAAAGAACAATGAGTCCCAAGAAGTCAAAGCATTAGAACTTTTCTGTACAATCTGTGGAGAGAATCATCATGTGCATGAATGCCCTGCCAACCCTGAATTGGTAAATTTTGTTGGCAATGTTAATCATTATTCTAATCCTAACTCTAATACTTATAATGCAGGTTGGAGACAGCACCCTATTTTAGCATGGGAAATCAATGAGGTAACCAATACAATGCCCAGCGCCAGAATACTCAAAGGCAGAATAACAATGCCATGCCAGCATTCTATCAGAATGCCATGCCACAGAAAGCCCAGAACAATTTTCAGCAAGGGCAGAGACTCAACCAAGGAGGCACTCTCACAGAGTACATGGAGAGGAATGATGCCATAGTCCAGAGTTTGGCAGCATCAATGAGAAACTTTGAAGTCCAGCTTGGGCAGATTGCCAGTGCACTCAGCAATCGACCCCAAGAAGCATTGCCAAGTGACACAAAAGATGCTTAGCACAAAGATAATAAGCAGTGCAAAGCTATAACTCTTCAGAGTGGTAAGCAGTGGGAGATGGAGAAGGTTGCTAAGCAACCAATTAATTGCCAAGATAAGAAGCTTGTGCCAGCAGATAATCCCAAGGAAGCAGAGAAAGAGGAAACAAAAGCAGATGATGCCAGAACTGATGCCAGACAGCATACTGATGCCAGCATCAATGCCAAACAGACTGATGCCAGCACTGCGTTGGCAAAGCCAGCAGTGCCGGTATATGTTTATCCGCCACCACCATTTCCAGCAAGACTTCAAAAGCATAAGCAAGATCTGCAATTCAAGCGCTTCTTTGAGGTTCTTAAGTAATTACAAATCAACATTCCATTGGTAGAAGCCCTTGAACAAATGCCCAACTATGTCAAATTTATGAAGGACATTCTGGCCAAAAAGAAAAAGTTGGGAGACTTTGAAACTGTTGCTTTGACCGAAGGATGCAGTGCCATGATCCTAAACTGTTTGCCACCAAAGTTGAAAGATCCGAGAAGTTTCATTATTCCCTACACCATTGGCAACAAATTCAAGGGCAAGGCATTGTGTGACCTAGGAGCTAGCATCAACTTGATGCCAATGTCAGATTTTCAGAAGCTTGGCATAGAAGCAAGACATACTACAGTGACACTTCAGCTGGCAGACCGATCCTATGCACATCCCAAGGGTAAGATTGAGGATGTGTTGGTAAAGGTAGATAATTTTATTTTTCCAACTGATTTTATCATTTTGGATTATAAGGATGATATTAATGTCCCGATTATTTTGGGTTGACCTTTTCTTGCCACGGGTAGGACTTTGATTGACGTCCATAAAGGGAAACTAACAATGCGCATGAATGATCAGCATGTTACATTTAATGTGTTTCAAGCTTTGAAATATGCAGATGAACCTGATGAGTGCCAAGCAGAGGAGATGATGGAGTTCATTTACACTTTGGACACAACACAGTTATGCTAGGATACAGAATTTGATGCCAGCAATTTTGATGGCATAGCTGATCTGTTTGAGAAACCAGAATAACCAGTCTTGGAGGCTGAAGAGGTGAGTTATTTTGAGCCATTACAGTTGGCCGGCAGAGAAATCAAGGCACCTAAACCATCAGTTGAGGAGCCACCAGCGTTGGAATTGAAACCACTGCTAGATCACTTGAAGTATGCTTATTTAGGGGAACACTCAACTCTGCCAGTGATCATTGCCACTGGTCTCACTAATGATCAGGAGGGAAGATTGTTGGCAATATTACGTGACTATAAGCAGGCATTAGGGTGGACTTTAGCAGACATCAAAGGCATTAGCCCAACCATTTGCATGCACAAGATTATCTTGAAGGAGTACCATGGCAAGACCATTGAAGGCCAAAGAAGGCTAAACCCAAACATGAAAGAGGTAGTGAAAAAAGAGCATCAAATGGCTTGATGCTGGGATTATATATCCCATTTCTGATAGATCTTGGGTTAGCCCGGTGCAATGCGTGCCAAAGAAGGGTGGTATGACAGTCGTACAAAATAGTGAAGCTGAGTTGATCCCCTCCAGAACTATCACAGGGTGGAGAGTGTGCATGGACTATAAGAGGCTGAACAATGCCACGAGGAAGGACCACTTCCCATTGTCATTCATTGATCAGATGCTAGACAGGTTGGTAGGTAAGGCTTTCTATTGTTTTTAGCTGGATATTCAGGTTATAATCAGATTGCCATCGCTCCTGATGATCAAGAGAAGACTACGTTCACGTGCCTATATAGGACATTTGCATTTAGAAGGATTCTATTTGGCCTATGTAATGCACCGACAATGTTTCAACGTTGCATGATGTCCATTTTTTCTGATATGATCGAGCACAACATGGAAGTATTCAATGATGATTTCTCAGTGTTTGGCAAAACATTTGAGGAATGTCTTCAGAGTTTGGAGCAAGTATTGAAGAGATGCATAGAGACAAACCTAGTGTTGAACTGGGAAAAATGCCACTTCATGGTGAAGGAGGGCATTATTCTCGGGCACAAGGTAACTGAGAGAGGGTTAGAAGTGGATCAAGCAAAAGTTTAGGTAATTAAGCAGCTACCGCCCCCAACAAGTGTCACAGGTATAAGGAGCTTTTTAGGACATGTCAGTTTTTATCGACATTTTATTAAAGACTTTTCAAAAATTGCTAAACCTTTATGCTAGTTGTTAGAACATAAAGCTACTTTTGCGTTTAATGATTCTTGTTTGAGAGCATTTCAGGATCTTATAGAAAAGTTGATCAACGCCCCTATAGTTGTGGCACCGAATTGGAATGAGCCCTTTGAGCTCATGTGTGATGCCAGCGACTATGCTGTTAGAGCAGTCATGGGACAAAGGCATGGCAAGGTTTCCCATGCCATCTACTATGCCAGCGGAGCATTGAACGAAGCACAACTGAATTACTTTACGACCGAGAAAGAATTTCTTGTGGTTGTATTTGCTTTTGACAAATTTATATATTATTTAATTGGTAACAAAGTTCTGGTCTTTACCGATCATTCGGCATTGAAGTATCTCTTGGCAAAGAAGGATGCCAAGCCTAGACTAATCCGATGGACACTCCTACTCCAAGAATTTGACCTTAAGATCTGAGACAAAAAGGGTAGTGAAAACCTCATAGCTGACCATCTCTCACGTTTGAAGCATCATCTTGAAGATGGTAAGACCAATTCTATAAGAGATGAATTTCCTAGCGAGTATTTGCTTGTAGTTAATGCCATGCCATGGTATGCCGATATTGTTAACTACTTGGTAAGTAATATTCTGCCACCAGACTTGGCATACAATGCCAAAAAAGGTTCTTACGGGCAGTCAGGCAATACTATTGGGACAAGCAAATATTGTTCAAACAGTGTGCCGACCAAGTGATCCATCGGTGTGTGCCCGAGGATGAGTAGCATAACACATTGCATATATGCCATGCCGCACCATATGGAAGTCACTTTGTTGGGGTAAAGATTGTTGCCAAGGTAATGTAGTCAGGATTCTTTTGGCCCACACTATATAAGGATGCCCACGAGTATGCCAAGGCTTGTGATCAATGCCAACAGACAGGAAACATCTCTGGCAGACACCAGCTACGTTTCAAAACATTATTTCTATGGATTTATTTGATGTATGGGGGATAGACTTTATGGGTCCTTTTCCACCCTCATTCAGTAATGTATACATTCTTGTGGCTGTTGACTATGTATCTAAGTGGGTAGAAGTTGTTGCTCTGCCAACAAACGATGCCAAGGTCGTTGCCAAGTTATTATATAAGCATATCTTTACTAGATTTGGAGCCCTTAGAGTGATTATTCATGATGAGGGCACTCATTTTGAATGTAATATAATTTCTAAAGCCTTGTGCAGGTATGGTATACAACAGAGAATTGTCACGGCATATCATCCACAAACGAATGGGGTAGCCAAAGTTTCAAATAAGGAGATTAAAACCATTCTAGGGAAGACTGTTAATCCATCAAGGAAAGACTGGTCCTTGAGGCTAGACGAGTCCTTGTGGGCTTACAGGATCGCATTTAAAACTCCTTTGGGTAGGTCACCATTTAAAGTTATTTTCAGAAAACCATGCCATCTGCTACTAGAGCTTGAGCATAAAGCCTACTAGGCCATCAGAACACTTGGCATGGCATGGAGAGCTGCTGGAGAAAAGAGGTTACTAGACCTAAATGAGTTGGAGGAATTTAGAACACAAGCCTATGAGAACGCCAGGATCTACAAGGAAAAAGAAAAACGTTGGCATGGCAGTAGGATAATTCCAAGACAATTTGAGGTAGGCCAACGTGTTTTGTTATTCAACTCACAGCTTAAGTTGTTTCCGAGGAAACTCAGATCAAGATGGACGGGCCTTTATAAAGTTGTGAAGCCCTATGCTCATGGAGGTGTGGACATCAAGAATTTGAAGACGGACGAAATCTTTAACGTGAATGGCCAACGTTTGAAGCACTACATGGAAGGTGATCAGAACAATGCCAAAGACGTGATCCTCTTGTCAGAGGTAACATGAAAACACCATCAGGTTTGAACTTTTGTATATATTAGGTTAGTGTTTTTTCTTTGTTTCTAGGTTTTTAGGCTTTTAATTGTTTTTCTTTTTAAGTTTCATATTTTTATTCCTTTACTATGTTGAAAGGTTTCCTTTGAGTTATGCAGATTCATTATGCCAGGAATTGTGCCAGGAACACTGCCAGGGTTGCTGGAAAGAGCTAACGCTTCAATAGAAAAATCTGCCAGACGCAGTGCTAGAGTAGCTTGGCATACAACGGTAAAACAGATAGAAGAAAGAGAAAAAAACCCTAGTTTATCGGCCCAGTAAAATGAGAGAGTGGTTTTTATTAACTTCAAACCCTAGCCGCCGAAATCTTGGTTGAAATTTAAAATTTCAAATCAATTACCTTATCACTCCAATCCTTACTCTATCTTATCACCTATCACCTTATCACTTCAACCTTATCACTTCATCCGTTTTAAATTAATTCTTTTATTCCCCATCATTATCCCTAATTACTAATCCCATTAAAACACTCAACCAACCCAAAACCTTTCACTTTCTCACCCTTACAGGTTAAAGAAACCAAACATCTCTCTCACTTTATACTTCATTTTCGATAAACAAGAACAAACCCAAATCGTTCTTTGTCTTCATCTTTCAACATCGTTTCCATTTCCTTCTACAAGTTTCAATGGCCTCATCTTCTATTCCCTTCAAAAGATTCTTCAACGAGGAGATCGAGAAAAAGTTCAAAACAAATTTTGCCTCGAGGAATTTTTGCTACGAGAAGCACTTCGAGTTTAAAACGGAGACAACAACCGAATTCCCTCCAGAAGTTATTCCTACGGTTAACTTGCACAAGTGGAGTCTATTCTGCCAGCAAAAAGGGGAGATCTAAGCCACCATCCTCCAAGAGTTCTACGCGTACCTTGTGACCAAGGATTTGCCTTTTCTAATGATTAAAGGTAAGTGTGTGTGTTTTGATGAAGGATATATTAATAATATGTTTGAGTTAGATGGTGCAGGAGATGAGTATTTTGAGTATGTTGATTCGACGAATGCTGCCAAGAGGAAAAAGCTACTGACGGATCTGTGTGAACCTGGCACAACTTGGACAGTCTCATCAACGGGCCACCAGACGGTGAAGAGACTGGCGTTGAAGCCACAAGTGAGAGGCTGGAATCACTTCATTAAGGCAAACATGTTGCCTACATCGCACAATGAGACAGTCTTGGAAGAAAGGCTGATTTTGTTACACTCCATCATTAAACGGCGCAAGGCTCAGTGAGGAGAAAGGCTAGATAATAAAGGGAATGACAATCACTGCTGCCATATGGAAAAACCTCACTGCGGTTGAGCCAAAGGACAAGGCCAAGGGAAAAGCCAAAATGGCCATGCCCAAGCCAAAGATGTCAAAAGCTGTGCCAGACACAATGCATGAGACTGTGCCAGACGGTTCTGTGGCAATGTTGTCTTAAATCTACCAACGCCAAGAGATTATACTAAGTAAGATGGAAAAGGCCGAGGAGATTAATGTCAAGCTACGACATTACATATAGGCGAGGGATGTGATAGTCATGGAAGCTCTCAAGAAAATATCCCCTGATCTTGTGCCAGAGTTCCCAGATTTCCCTGTCGAGCCCTCTGCCATTAATGAGGCCATGCCAGCCAGTTCAGCTAGTCCAGTTATGCCAGCCAGTCCAGCCAATTCAGAGTCTGATGCTATAGTCCCACTGTCTCCAGTTCAAGTTGAGTCTGCCAGTTCTGACTCTGAGATTGAATCAAAGGAACCCAAAACCAAATCTGCCAAAGCAAAGTCTACCAAGAAGCCTACCACTCCATCTGATGCCACCGATGCACCGACCGCATCAAACCCTGCCAAGATTGTGGAGGAATTCCTCCAAGATGTTGGAGCCTCCATTGCCGCTTCAAAATCGAGCCTAAAAAGAAAGAAATACATGGCCTCTGATCATGGGCCGTATGTGAGAAAGAAGACCCGTGCCGCACGACAAATAGTCTCTGAAGGGGAGTCCTCTTCTTCCTAAACTCCTTTACATTTCATTGCATTTACATGATCATGCATTTTATTTTATTCTACTTTTCTTGTATATATACGTTGTTCCATGCATTGGGGACAATGCACATCTTGGGTTTGGGGTGTGCATTTCTTCACATTTATGCCATGCCATCTAGGTCATTTAGAATAGATGCACACCGAACCACTAAAAAAATAAAAAAGAAAATTTTGCCTCGGTTTAATTTTGAAAAATGATAACAATTGTTAGGCAAGCTTAATTTGATCTAGGTGTCTGTCCAATGAAGAAACTTTAATCTTTAGTTGTCATGCAATGCCAGTAGAGTAGTATTCCAGGTTAGCTTGGCAATTGATCTCTAGTTTAGGGAATTGAACTTAAACTTAACACGTAGTATGTATCTAGTCCCTTAGCAAACTTAGACTTTTTGAAACTAAGCTCAGATAAAAAAATGATGCCAGGGTAAAAAGAACTAAATAAGGCAGCAATGATCTGCCAGGGCAAGAAAAAATGAACTCTCCTCTACCTAGGGATAATAAGCTACTTGGGGCTTCGTTGTTTGCTCCCTCTTAGTTCTCAAGTCCAAAACCATAGAGTATGAGTTGAAGAGAAAATCCTAGTGATGTCTAGATTAAGGTGGATTCGTGGTATGCTCCTTCTTATCTCTCATGCTTAAATTAATGCCAACAGAAACCCTTGGCAAGAACAAAAAAATGATAAAAATCTGAGTTTAGGTAGTAAAATTGGCTAAGGGAGTGAAAGGATACTTGATGCATATTGCCTACACATCATGCACTCTTCATAAACTTAGACTAGAGTTATATTGCTGCACTTGAATTACTACATGCTTGGCATTATTGCACTGAGATACTAAGGACAGAAATAGAGCCAAATTCTGCTTACCAGCATGTGTTGGCATTCAACCAAAATTTTGTGGAGGTAAATTTTTCATAGCTTTTGTTTTTATTATGTTTACATTACTTGAGGACAAGTAATGAGTTAGGTTTGGGGGTGTGTTACCTCTCCAAAAGTACTTCTTTTAATGCCAATCTTACAATGTTTTTGCTTGTTTTTAGGTACATTTAGTTGCATTAGGATGTTAGAATCATGCATTTGCATAAAGAGTTTAGAGTTTTGTCTATGCCAGTGTGACGGGTTGTTTTGTTGGCAAGTTTGCAGGTTTGGCATAGGATTTGGCCCAGGAAAGCACCTCAGGAAGGAATGCCATAGAGAATGTCGAGTGTTGTTGGCGTAGATGGACCAAACAATGCCAAGCACCGGATGCCATGCCAAGAAGTGAACTTGATGCCACGCCAAGAAGTGGTTGGACCCCGAAAAAATAGGAAATGATCAGGATCCGAAAAAATAGCAATTGAAACAATCTTCGAAAAAATAGCGGATAAGATGGTGCCAAGACTTGTCGGCAGATTCATGCCAAGCTTGGACGTCAACGCAGCGTCGACAGGATGACGTCAGCCTTAGCCTGACCAGCTCTCATTCAAATTTGGATAAGAAGATAATCCCTTATCCCTAGGGCAGTTGAAAATTCAAAATTTGAAGAGCTAGTCTTATCCCTTCGTACGCCTATTTAAACACCAACCAAGCTAGACTTTAGGGGAGAAGAAGATTGGATCGTGAGGAGTTGGTGTGTGATGATTGACGACCGACTGCACCGTGGAAGGGTGGTCTGACCAACTTGGCCGAGAAGCTTGGATCTTGAAGGGCTGCATCGAGAGACCCCTTCTAGCCCATTTTCTTTTTCAAGTTATTTTATCTTACTTTTAAGGATAATGTATTTCGAAAACGTTTGTGGATTGCTGGTTAAACCCCTCACCATGAACTAATTTAATAGTTGGTGGGGGATGTTTGGGTTTTATGTTATTTTCATGCTTTAGTTTTTAATAATAAATATGCCTTGGCACGGTTTTATCTATTCGACATACTTTAATGTTTCCTAAATACTCTGCCAAGCGAGAGCTAGCACTGTTGGCCTATTGTGCCTCAATATCTTAACAGACTTGGGGTGGCAACGGATAAGTTGTTGAATACTAAGGAGAGAAGCTTCGAGAGAAGTCGTTCAAGTAGATGAACTTACTTCGGGAGTGAAATCTACCCCTTAGGAGTATAGATTGGAGCTTAATCAAATTGGTTTATTTAAAAACAAACACTATAGAGATATAGGGGTTTTTGCATGATCAATTTAGGGCAATGACTATCGAGAGAGGCTTTGCCAATTGTGAATCTGCTCGGCAAACAATGCAAAGACAGGTTGTTGTGAAAGGCTGGCATGGCATGAACAGCGTGAAAACCAAGGATTCCCTGCTAACGCTCATCATTCATTAAAACACCTTCCTTGCCAACGTCTTTACTTTACTTTCATTTCTTTACTTTTTGATTATTTTTCAAAACCAATTTCAAATCAAATCAACTTATTCACAAGGCAAGTAACAATCAAGGCAATTGAATTCCAAGTCAATCTATGTGGGATCGATACTCAGCTTACCAGCTGTATTACTTGCAGACCGTGTATACTTGCATGCAAAAGACTCCTTTTGGCATATTCTTATATTTTCCAAGACATATTTTCTTCCACTTTTACCAGCATTCACTCAGAGAGTCTACAGCGTCTTCAACTCCTTTTAAACCATACGATACAGAGAAATCGACACTGGAGTTGTATCCGCATGCGTCTCTATGCAAAACTCCACCTCTCTATCTAGCGGCAAACCAGACAACTCTTCCAGAAACACTCTTGGAAAGTGGCAAACTGTGCGAATATCCTGGGTATGCACTTCCTTCATATCCGGGTTCATAACATAGGCTAGGTATGCTTTACCCCCACATTCCAACAACTTTCACGCTTCCAGCGCTGAAACCACATTTGACATGAACTTAACATTCTTGCCCACAACTACAACTTTGTAATCCTTGGCAAGTTTCAAAAAAATTCGCTTGGCCTCAAAATACACTACAGCCTTGTTTTAAGACAACCAATCTATACCTAGAATCACGTCGAAACCGTGAAACGGTAACTCTATCAGATCAGCCTCAAAGCATGCCCTTGAACTATCAAGGGACAACTCCTATATAACTTCCTAGACATAACCGTCTCACCAAAAGAACTAGTTACCCGCATACCAACATCTAACAACTCAACAGGTAATTCCAACATACATGCATGCTCATGTAAAATGTAGGAATGCATAGAACCGGAATCAATCAAAGATAACAAAGGTATTGACTGTAAGGTAAAGGTACTTGCGATCACATTGGTATTATTCCTCCCAACACGTTGAGCAAAAACCTTCGTCGGTCCACCACCCTCTGGTTGAATTACCACAGTATGTGCTACCACTCTCTCTCCATCATCTCTGCGCTGGAAATGTCCACGGCCGCGCCCATGACCTCTCTGCGCCCCAACAACAGGTGCAATAGCCTAACCCTCTCTGGCTAACTGCGGACAATCCCTACAGAGATGATCCCTCGATCCACAACTCTAACAAGTGCCTATAGCACCCCCAGCACTCTCCTGAATGCCTCCGGTCACACCTCCTACACTCGAGAACTCCAGCAACTGCATTCTAACCCTTAAACCCATGTCCAGTACCATATCCTCCCTGTATTGGATCCGGGCGATACCTTCGGTCTTTATGCCTCTTATAACAATCTCGGTCAGCATCAGACTCTGCACTCCTGTTACCAGACGAAGAACCCCTAGAACAAACAGATAAACCCAGATTCTATTCTATGTCCTTCACCCGTGACACCAAAACATCAAACTCTGTATAATCGAAGTCCAGCATGTATGTCTTCTCTTCCTTAATCAACCCATAACAGAATCGATTACACCTCTCTCGCTCGTCTAGAACCAACTTAGGAGCATATTTAGTCAATCAAACAAATTGGATCTCATACTCGAAAATAAACATGTTTCCCTGCTCCAAAGCCATAAACTCCCTTTTCTTCGCATCCTTGTATCGAATTCCCAAATACTTCTTCTTGAAAGTCTCACATAAGAATTCCCATGTAACATTAGCAGGTTTCACACCTGCGACCACACTTGTCCACCAACTGTACACATCACCCTGAAGCAATGATATGATACATCCCAGCTTGCGTACATCGTCACACTCCATTTGACCAATGATCATTTCCGTACTTGTAAACCATTCCCCGGTAGCTTTAGGAACCAAACCTCTAAACTCAACACCACCCAGGCTACGCAAACGCTCTAGAGGTAACCCGGTGTTAACAGTTGTAGGCACCGATGTAGGTACATGCACTCTAGCCATGGCCTCCTAGAAAGCTCCAGTTATTGCTTGGACCAAAGGTGCCATGTCACCAAGAATAGGTACTTGTGGTGCCTGAGGCTCACTTCCCTCTACTCCAGCATCAGCAGAATGAATTGGTGGAGGAGGAGGCAACTCTTCATCATGCGTATCCATAACACTACCCATGTGAGTTCTAGTCTCTCGTCTCGATCCTATACTTGATAATATGAGTCTAAACATGATAATGCAACAAAACAAAATAATTAGGCCAGCTCGCAGCAAGAATCCAAGTCACTTTTTAAAAAAAAACAAAATCATTTAACTTAAGTAGTAATAAGGCAATGTGTCCCAAGGTCTAACTCCCAAACATACACATATGAGATGCAATTCCTCAAATTCAATCATCGTGCATTTCAAACAACATATTCAATCATAAAAACAACCATAACCCACCTCCCAACAATCGTAACCTGTCTTTGATACCACCAAATGAAATCCCCTTGATATGGTCTAGTCGCAATACCGAACCGAGTGAGCTACATTAGGGTTTACCAAAATAAACCCCGATGAAATTTCATTTGAACCGATCTATTTTTTCTTTTATCTTTTCTAGATGTATTTTTAGGTTTTACGGTGTGCATACAAGTCATGGTTAAAATTCCAACTCAATCGGGGGTCATATCGACATCCAATTGCTTGCATCCGCATTATCGGGACTAAAACATAATTTTTGAAATTTATACGAGCTTTCACAAAATTAAGGTTACCAATCCTCAATTAGTCATATTGCATGCCTTCATATTAAATCACAACTCAAATGATCATTCATACTCATTAATTGCATAAATATGAAACGAGGACCAAAATGCATTCTCAACTGAAATAATGTTTGGTGTTTCGATACAGCTGTCCACAATTTCGATACGGTACTAAGAACCAATGCGTACCGATATGGTTCTCAAGCGTATTGATACAGCTAGTATAATTTTGAAAGACTAAATTCTAGTGGCTATGAACCGTACCGGAACAATGACTCACGTACTAAAACCCTCTCTATTTCATCACTATGCATACCGATACGGTTACCAAGAATATCGGTACAGTAAGGCAAATTTGCATCTTTTGAGCAGTGACAAGTCCCCGCATACCGACACCCTGAGTTACCGTACTGGTATGGTGAGACCTATAATGACCTCTAGGTCTAACGTATGACACTTTGGCTTTCTAACTCCCTTAATTCAACCTATAAACATCATATAGCATCATAGACATTCAACCATCAAACATAGCAACATATCAAGAGGTCACACCAAGCATATCATACTCAAACATTCGCCTAAAAGTATGATCTCTACCCAAGCATGCTTAATGCCTCCCAACCCCTCAAAACCACATACAAAAGCATCAAACTATACCAAAACTTCAACCAAACTTATTACAACAGGGAGTATCTCAAAACACATCTCCCAAAATAACCAGCCACATTGCCTTCTTATTACTACTTAGAACGTATAAAACCATACTTCGAAATGTATCAAATCCTTAGATCCTTCCTCGCTCACGTGCTACCCTAGAAAGCTGCTTCTCTGCATTGATGAGGAAAACAGAGCATAAGCAATAAGCTTAGTGAGGGAAACAGCTAAACACTCATCAATGCATTTAAAACCATTTAGCTCAAAACACATGTGATTATCTCATGGTAAAACACCCCATGCTTCTCATGTCATCTCAAAATATGCATATTTAAATCATTTTCAAAACATGTATCATGGATTCAATCTCTACCTCAATTTAAGCTTCACTCTACACACCTTTATAACAAGCTTCAAGAGCAACACATGTATAAATCACATTATACAAACATAGTCCATTTCTCATGATACATTATCTCATATATTGGCTTTCAAGTGACTCAAAACCAGCAACCTTACATTTCATAAAACACATTGGATACACGGATTCTCAAGTGATTCACACAACCACTTCACATACATATCTCAACCGGAGTAACGACACACTTGCCCACCTTAATGGTTTAAACCGAAGTAATGGAACATTTACCCACCTCTACGGTTTGGATGTATTAATCCACTAGCGGGAGAAAACATGAGATTTACCCACCTCAACCGCTGTGATTCTCATAGAGGAGATTACAGACACTTTAACACCCCTCGACACACATGAGGCGACTTTTTATAGTGTACTTTCAATCCTATGACCGATCAACTATATCCGATAACATTTTAACACTGCCACTTGCCAATATATTCAATAATCAATATTACCTCACCGTTTTACATATGCATCAAATGATTCCAACACAAATACATTAAACCATGTATTTTCATAATCTCAAAACACTTGCATAAATCATATGAGTCCAAATCGAGACTGGTTTGGGACGTATAAACATGTGTCTACATGTTCTATTTTTGGGAAATAATGTCTCTTGTAAAGTCGCATGTATTGGTACAAGCAAGATTAAGATGTTTGATGAGATTGTTCGAACGCTTGGTTATGTGAGGCATGTTCCAGAATTGAGAAAAAATCTAATTTTGTTAGGTACTCTGGATTCAAAAGGGTATAGATACTCCAATTTTTAGGTTATGCAAGGTTTAACTATTTTAGATGATGCAAACATTGTTTCCTCCTGCGTGTCAAATGACGATGTTACTGGTGAAGGCGTCTTGACTGAATCAAGTAAAAGTGGATTTCGTGTTGAACATGACAACCGTGGGCATAATAATTCTGGTATGCAGAAAAAAGTTCTGTTTCGTAGGCATAACGAATTTGAAGAGAAGAATAAAGTTGAATTTCGTGTGCATAACGGATTTGAGAAGCTTAAGAGAGTTTGATTTACTATAATGATAAATAATGAGAAAGATAGTATTGCCATTGATGATCGGGGTTGTGTTATGCATGATATAGCTCGCGGTGATATAGTTGTGAGCAAAGTTGGAACTAATGTTGATCTTACAGATGTGAAGACTAAATTAGCTTGTACATCCAAGCTTGGGCAAGGCTTGGATTTAGTTCGTGTTCATTGCTGAAGACTACCACCTGAAGGGGTTTTGTAGAAGAGGTGGAGATATTGTTCGACAAGAATTTGTCTCAATATGGAGATTTGTTAGAGTTGTGATCCAAATTCTTTTATGATTTGGTTTAAATTTAGAATCCTACTTTTAGTAGATCTTGTTTACTTTACACTAATTAAAGGTAGAAACTCAGTTTGAGTAGAATTTGTTTCTATGCAAGTTTCCTCTGTAAATAAGAAATATATCTCTATAAATAGATACTAGGATTAGGGGTTTAGACAGAACATTTGAAATCGGTTATAATCTCTTTCTCAATCATAGTGAAAGTTCTCATCCTCTACCTATAGTTTTTCCCTTTGGGTTTTCCACATAAATTCTTGATGCTATTTTTCTTTTCTGCGTTTGCATTTATTTACTTATCTCGTCATTATAATCCCGATAGTATAATAGAAACTCAAATAAGCACAAAATAAACCTCATTTACAAGACTCAATTCATGCTACTTTAGGGCACTCTCTCGACTAGGGGCGATTATTATACCTATTATGTTTTTTTTCACAATTCCTCTGCACTACACAAATCTTCATGCCAAATCCTCCGGTCCACCCCCTGATCATACCCATAACAAATATTAGTTAGATTATCCTACATGATACAAAACACCAAAGCTCTCTGAAGTAACTTTATCAAGAGGCTACAAAGACCCTGACAAGATGGATTTCAAGTTTGCATGTCCCACCATCTAATCCTACAAATGGAAAGCTGGGCTATTGTGTTGTATCTATCATATCGTATAATTTCAAGACATGACAAGCCCATCGATTCACCATCAATTTCTTTCTCTCGTTCTCCAAGGACACCATTGATAGTATTCTATCAACAAGAGATATGTAATATCCAATTTTTGCTTAGTGACTAAAATGTAATTTTTGAAAGTTTAGAGGTTAAAGTGTAAATTTTGGAAAAGTTTAGGGACTAATGTGTAATTTTGAAAAGTTATGTAATTTAACCCCGTAAATGGATAATTCACCCCCAAGAGTGATATTTCTGTGTTACCAGATTTTTCATACGATGCTTATATTATTCGAATTTAGATCGAATAAAATTATTAAGCATGCTCGGGCCAGGGAAATATTAGGATGGTGACCTCGGGGAAGGTCCCATAAAAGTGTTTCTGATCAATATTTTGGACTCAGTAAAAGTAGAGAAAATTCGTGTGAATTATCGATAAAGGAATTCTAAGAGAAAATTTATTCTATGAAGATTTTTGATAATTATCGGAATAATATACTAAGTTAGGAAAATTCAGTCTAAGTCATTGGAAAAGGGAGTTTTCATGGGATAATAGAGTTTATTTCCTGAATATTGAAATATAGAATTTTCGGAATAAATCAATAGCTTGAAAAGAGAAAAATCGCAGTAGAAGTATTTTATGGATATCGGTATATTAGATCGAATCAAAATTTTAAATACAATTCCAAAGATTATGGGAAATTCATAAAATATTTTTTATGAATATTTTATTAATGTTGGTGGGATTCTAACTAGATTTAGTTAGAATATGATGAAGTGGTTATAAAGCTCAAAGAAAGAAAATTTGGAAATTGTATTGAGTAAAATTCGAATAATTGGATCGAATAAATATCATAAATTAAAATTTATGATATTTTGGGAAGGAGGCTGGTTAGAATGGAACCAATTTGGTTCAATTTTTATGGAATGGCAATTTCTAAGTTTTGCTGTAAATAAAGTTTAGTTGGAGGGCAAATTGGTCATTTGCCATGGATGACATTTTTGAAATATTTTGAAACTTTGAGGGCAAGTTTGAAAGGTGAAAAACACATGGATTTGATCTTGGCCATTGATTTTTGATAAGATTAAATCTTGGCCATTGGATAAGAAGGGTAAAATAGTAATTTCACTAATTAAATGAATTTAAAATTCATCTAATTGAAACATGTGGATTAAATAGTCAAAAGATGAGAAAAATCTTTCTCATCTATTTTCATGTATTTCGAAAGCAAGAAAGAAAGGGGGAGAAAGGAAATTTTTCAATTTTCAAGCTATATTTTAGAGAATCAAGGGTTGTTTCAAGAAAAATTAATTAAGGTAAATTATTCTACATTTGATTCTCTTCATTTTGATAGTATTTTTGCATGATAAAGTCAAGTATGAGTTATGTTTAAGAATCAAGTTAGCAATGTTAGATTTAAGTCGAATGAAAGAATGGTAATGTATATGTTTGATTGGTCTTATACAGTTCTAAAAGAGATCGAAAGAGAACCAGTGATAAAAAGAAAGATAAGAACCTCGAGTAAGCTTAGTGAGGCATACTATTCATGGCCTAGGTGAGTGCATTTACATGTTTTAAAATGCAATTAGGAAAACTCGTGAATAGTCAACCTTAATTTAAAAATAGTATTGTCATATATATATATATATATATATGTGTGTGTGTGTGTGTGTGTGTGTGTGTTGAGCTGTCGCATGCTGCTATAGAGGTAGATAAAATTAAATATGAAATATAAATTATTATTTTGAGAAATAACGATGTATGTTTGCCATGATTATCTATGATAAAGCATGAAACATAAAATGTTTATTTATATGATAATTTATATTTCACGCGTAGGTTATTTCACGCGTGTGTTATTTCACGCGTAGGTTCTCTCAAGTAGAATGACAAGAATGAGCTATTAAATTGGAAAAATCAAGTTACATTAGTAATCACGGTACGTACATCTTAAATTATAAGTTTGATGTCTAGTGGGCATGTACATATATATAGTGGATTTAAAGAGACAAATTGTTTTGTAATCTCTAGATTATATTATGTTTATGCACTAATATAGATGTATGGATATAGAAAATGTTTACTATAAGCAATTATATTTTCGATATAGTTAAGAATAGTTTAACCCTAATTGCATAGAAATTTTAATATCAAGAAAGGGTATAGGCAGGGTACATAGTGTTCTCCTTGAATTATATTTTTATATCAATAACACATTTATAAATTTTATAAAATAATTCAGGGTTAAAGCTAACTGCTATAGACTAACGTAGTTTTTAATTCAAAAATCGAGAAAGGGTTAAACTATAAGATAAACTTCGTATAAAAAAATTTTCAGGTCAAGTTTTTCTTAACAACTCTGTAACATCTTTAGTGTATATTCGGTCTACGAGTATACGTTAAGGGTATTACATTTATTGGTATCAGAGCTACAGTTTTAGCCAATTTTGGAGGCTAAATCGAGTTTAATGTGATTTAATGTTAAGTACATGCCCCTAGGATGTCATGTTACTGATGTACTACTGTGTAACTTGATTATGCTCCTCAATAACATGAATAAGTTTCAATAGAAATAGATGGTGTTAAGTATTGATGGACTGTGATAAATGTTTAATTATAGGAATCAAGAGAAGAAAGAAGAATATTTAAAGCCAATTATGCTAATAGCTAGTTAAAAGCGAAATGTTGCAGCAGTCCTAAGTTTGAACAAGGTACTCGTACTGTCTATAAGTACGAGTTAGATTTTAATAGGCTGAGTCAGTACGCAGTTAAATGGATGTCGATCGAAAGGTTTTGATGTGAATGGTTTATAGAGAAGCTTTGTCCAAGGCCCAAAGAGATTCTATTAGGCATGAACTTATCAAATTTTCAAGAGGCTATGAACAGAGCAAAGGCTATGGAAAGATCATGTAATTGTTTTAATTGATTTGGGTTCGATTAATATATTGGTACTAAGATAGTAACTCAAGAAAGGTTGATTAGAAGTTCAAGAAATCAAGTTCCCGGTAGATTTAATGGAACTTCCATTCCATGAATTTGAATTCATTCTTGGAATGGAATGGTTATCTGTATATGATGCAGATGTGAAATGTAAGAAGAAAAGATTAGTATTTCAAGGATCCGATGGTTTTGAAGTAATCCTTGTGGGAGAAAGAACTAACTGTTTAAAGTCAGTAATTTCTGCAACGACAGCTCAAATGTTGTTATGTAATGAATGTGAAGCATGCTTGGTTTATGTGGTGGATACTCAAAAGTCTCCTAAGAAGATTGAAAACATCCCCACTGTAAAAGAACTTCTTGATATATTTCCGGATGAGTTATCAAGATTACCTTCAGATAGGGAAATACAGTTTGAGATTGATGTCTAACGTAGAACTGAATTTGTATCAATGGTACTATATAGGATGACACCAACTGAGTTAAGGGAATTAAAAGTTCAATTACAAGAATTACTAGACCGGGGTTACATTTGACCGAATGTATTACCATGGGGTGCCTCAGTATTAATTGTAAAGAAGAAATATGGTTCCCTATGATCATGTATAGATTATCGACAATGGAATAAAGTAACCATTAAAAATAAGTATTCCCTACTAACTATCGAGGATTTATTTGATTAGCTTGAAGATGCATCAATATTTTCAAAGTAAAATCTTCAATCAGGGTTATTATTAAATTTAGGTCAAGGAAGAAAATGTATCAAATATAGGATTTAGAACTCGTTATGGACATTACGAGTTTCTGGTGATCCTATTTGGATTTACAAATGCCTCTGTTGTATTCATAGATTTGATGAATAGGGTATTTCAACCCTATTTGAATCAGTTTGTTTTGGTCTTCATAGATGATATTTTGGTTTATTTGAAGACCTAAGCTGAACATGACTACCATCTTCAAGTGGTACTACAAACTTTAAGAGATTAGCAGCTTTATGCCAAGTTTTCTAAATGTGAGTTCTGGTTGTTAGGAAAGTTTCGAAAGATTAAAGAAAGTTCGGATTGAAGAACCAGTTTTAATTCAACCAGAACCAGAAAAAGAATATACTCTATACAATGATGTATTTCTTTATGGTTTAAATTGCATGTTGATGCAAGAAGGTCATGTCATAGTTTATGCATCAAGGCATCTCAAAATTTATGAAAGGAACTAATCAACACAAGATTTGGAAATGGCAGTTATGGTTTTTGTTTTAAAAATCTGGTGACATTATCTATATGGTGAAAAGTGCCACTTTACACGGATCATAAGAGTTTAAAATATTTGATGACGCAAAAGGATCTGAATCTGCCACAACGAAGGTGGGTTGAATTTTAAGAGATTATGATGTGGTTATCGATTACCACCCTAGAAAGGCTAATGTAGTCATAGATGCTCTTAGCCGAAATACATTGTCTGTCTTGGGCATGATGAATGCACAATTGTCTATGGGACTTGATGGTTCCTTAACAGTAGAATGTTAGTTAAAGTCAACTTTATTGGATCAATTCAAAGATTTGTAGTCTATGGATGAAGGATATCTTGAAAAGAAAAGAGACAAGCTGAAACTAAGAAAGTATAGGAATGTGAAATTAAGCCAAATGGTTAATTATATTACTGAGGTAAAGTATATGTTCCTGACAAGTTTGCTCACTTTATTCCAGTTTGAATGGATTATTTGCTGGATAAATATGCAGAACTTTATGTTTGAGAAATAGTAAGACTACATGGTGTCTCAGCATTGATAGTGTTAGATAGAGACCAAGGTTTAATTCAGGGTATGTTTATTGAAGCTTTAGGTACTAGATTAAATTTTAGTACAGCTTTCCATCCGCAAACAGATGGGCAGTTTGAAAGGATCATACAGATTATATAAGATATGTTAAGAGCTTGTATAATTGAGTTTGTAAAATCATGAGAAAAGTACTTGCCCTTAACCAAATTTTCTTATAATAATAGATATCAAGCAAGTATCAAGATGGCATATCGAAGAAATTACCGAACTTCCTTAAATTGGTTTGGGTTACAAGATCTAAATGTTCAGAATAACTCAAACGTTGGAGGAGTTGATTTAAAACAAGACATGGAGGATAAAGTAAAGATTACTCAGCAAAATTTCAAGGCCGCCATGGATTAACAAAAGGCCTATGCAAATAAGAAGAACAAGGATATTGAATATGAAGTTAGAAAAAATTTGTTTTTAAAGGTTTCACCTTGGAAAAAGGTATTACGTTTTGGTTGAAAAGGAAAGCTTAGTCTCAGATTTATTGAGCCATATGAGATTCTAAAAAGAAAGGGACCACTGGCTTACCAATTGGCTTTACCTCCAGATAGGAACAAGACTCATTATGCGTTTCACATTTCCATGCTTTAAAGGTATCAATCGGATTCTTCACATGTAATTACTTCTGAGGAGGTTGAATTGTAACCAGGTTTGAAGTATAAAGAATAATCAGTAAAAATTCTAGCATACGGAGTCAAAGAATTAAAGAACAAGAAAATTCTATTAGTTAAAGTCCTCTGGAGAAATCATAAAGTAGAGGAAGTCATTTGGAAAAAAAAATGAAGAGAGAATGAATAAGCAAAATACGAAGTTCTTTGAAACAAGTAAAGGTTGAAAAATCAAGAACAAATTTTCTTAAGGGGAAGAAATTGTAATATCTCAATTTTTGCTTAGTGACTAAAATGTAATTTTTGAAAGTTTAGGGGTTAAAGTGTAAACTTTGGAAAAGTTTAGGGTCCAAAGTGTAATTTTGAAAAGTTATGTAATTTAACCCCGTAAATGGATAGTTCACCCCCAAAAGTGGTATTTCTGTGTTATCGGATTTTTCATACGAGACTTATATTATCCGAATTTGGATCGAATAAAATTGTTAAGTGTGCTCAAGCCAGAGAAATATTAAGATGGGTGACCTCCGGGAAGGTCCCTTAAAAGTGTTTTTGATCGATATTTTGGACTCAATAAGAGTAGAGAAAATTCGTATGAACTATCGATAAAGGAATTCTAAGAGAAATTTTATTCTATGAAGATTTTCGATAATTATCGGAATAATAGACCGAGTTAGGAAAATTCAGTCTAAGTCCTTGGAAAAGGAAGTTTTATGAGATAATAGAGTTTATTTCCAGAACCTGAAAATATAGAATTTTCGGAATAAATCCAATAGCTTGAACAGGGAAAACTCACAGTAGAAGTATTTTATGGATATTGGTATATCAGATCGAATCAAAATTTTAAAGACAATTCTAAAGATTATGAGAAATTCATAAAATATTTTATGAATATTTTATTAATGTTGGTGGGATTCTAACTAGATTTAGTTAGAATATGATGAAGTGGTTATAAAGCTAAAAGAAAGAAAATTTGGAAATCGTATTGAGTAAAATTCGAATAATTGGATCGAATAAATATCATAAATTAAAATTTATGATATTTTGGGAACGAGGCTGGTTATAATGGAACCAATTTGGTTCAATTTTTATGGAATGGCAATTTTTAAGTTTTGTTGTAAATAAAGTCTAGTTGGAGGGCAAATTGGTTATTTACCATGGATGGCATTTTTGAAATATTTTGAAACTTTGAGGGTAATTTTGAAAGGTGAAAAACACATGGATTTGATCTTGGCCATTGATTTTTTATAAGATTAAATCCTGGCCATTGGATAAGAAGGGTAAAATAGTAATTTCACTAATTAAATGAATTTAAAATTCATTTAATTGAAACATGTGGATTAAATAGTCAAAAGATGAGAAAAATATTTCTCATCTATTTTCATGTATTTCGAAAGCAAGAAAGAAAGGGGGAAAGGAAAATTTTCAATTTTCAAGCCAAATTTTAGAGTAACAAGGCTAGTTTCAAGCAAAATTAATTAAGGTAAATTATTCTACATTTGATTCTCTTCATTTTGATAGTATTTTTGCATGATAAAGCCAAGTATGAGTTATGCTTAAGAATCAAGTTGGCAATGTTAGATTTAAGTCGAATGCAAGAATGGTAATGTATATGTTCGATTGGTCTTATACAGTTCTAAAAGAGATAGAAAGAGAACCAGTGATAAAAAGAAAGATAAGAACCTCGAGTAAGCTTAGTGAGGCATACTATTCATGGCCCAGGTGAGTGCATTTACATGTTTTAAAATGCAATTAGGAAGACTAGCGAATAGTCGACCTTAATTTAAAAATAGTATTGTCAAATATATATATATGTTGAGCTGTCGCATGTTGCTATAGAGGTAGATAAAATAAAATATGAATTATTATTTTGAGAAATAATGATCTATGTTTGCCATTATTATCTATGATAAAGCATGAAACATAAAATGTTTATTTATATGATAATTTATGTTGCCATGAACAATTATGATGAAACATGAGTCATGATATGTCTATCTATACAATTGATTATGATAATTGATTGGTAATGAAAGAAATGCCCAAGTATTGAGTATGAGAGTCCATGGTATAGTTGGCATGCCATATAGTCTTTAGCAGCTAACCCTTAGGTGCATGTTACCAAACAAATATTGTGACAAAATGATTATGTCACATACACCTTGGGAACCTACGCCCTTGGTGTGCACCATGGGGATCCACACCCATTGTGCTCGAGTGCACTGTCGAGGTGCTTCATGTTTATGAGGAGCAAAGAGCGTCCCCGAGTACGTAATCATCTTCACGTTCACGTTTGACACAACGGTGTCATTTCAAGATAACTCGCGTACCTCGATATCATATAGCGTACTTTGGGCAATGATAAAAGAATCATGTCACATATATGAAACATGTCATGAATATAAACCTTGCCAAGTATATGAATCATGCCAAGTACATGAATTATGCCAAGTATACAAAGTATGTCACATATATAAGAAATATGCTATGCATATGAATCATGCCATGTATACAAATTATGTTACGTACATGAATTATGCCATGTACATGTATCATGTTATGTATAAGAATTAAGTCATGTATATGAATGAAAACACGCATATGAATCATACCATGTATGAAAATCATGTCATACAAATGAAATATGCCATGTATAAGAATCATGTTATATAAATGGATCATGCCATGAATATGAATCATGCTACGTATATCAACCATGTTATGTATGTGAATCATGTCATGTATGTGTATCATGTTGCTTATGTGAATTTTACCATGTATGTGAATTATGTTATGTATACGAAACATACCATGTATATGACTTGCTTTATGATGATAGAGTATTGGAACCATGATTAAATTAGGAATTTATGACATGCACATTAATAGCTAGTGACTATGGAAACCTAGATAGTACTGTCCTATTTTAGGTGAGAACTTGGTATGATATCATATGATAAGTAATATTTTACTTTATGTTTATTAAATAAGATTTTGCCTCACTAAGTTCGTACTTAGTGTGTGTTATTTCACATGTAGGTTCTCTCAAGTAGAATGACAAGAATGAGCTATTAAATTGGAAAAATCAAGTTACATTAGTAATCACGGTAAGTACATCTTAAATTATAAGTTTGATGTCTTGTGGGCATGTACATATATGTAGTGGATTTAAAGAGACAAAATGTTTTGTAATCTCTAGATTATATTATATTTATGCACTATTATAGATGTATGGATATAGAAAATGGTATAGTTAAGAATAGTTTAATTTTAATTGCGTAGAAATTTTAAAATCAAGAAAGGGTCTAGGCAGGGTACATAATTTTCTCCCTGAATTATATTTTTATATCAATAACACATTTATAAATTTTATAAAACAATTCAGGGTTAAAACTAGCTGATATAGACCAACGTAGTTTTTAATTCAAAAACCGAGAAAGGGTTAAACTATAAGATAAAGTTGGTATAAAAAATTCAAGTCAAGTTTTTCTTAACAACTTTGTAACATCTTTAGTGTATATTCGGTCTACAAGTATACGTTAAGAGTGTTACAAGATATCTTGGTTTTGGAAGCGAATAACAGAAAGCTTAAGAAGAAATAATGGAAGAGAATATATGGTTGTTCCTGTATCGAGTAACAACCTGCTTGCACTTGATTTTTGTGAATCATGGAAATCTTAGAAAAGTTATTTTTTTTATTTTTTAATAGTTTAAAGATGATTACAAGGTAGTATCCGTTTATACATATTCTTAACTCTTTGAAAATGCAAGCATACCTTGTAGACAGAGCAATTGAACCTGAGTCTCCTAGGATGAATATCATCCGCTTTTTCATTGGACCACTTGTTGGGTTCAAAGTTATATATTTTTTACCAATAAAACAACCTTTAATAAACATGTTTTAAAGTTTTAATCAACTAATATATTTGGCTTAGTGGTTGGAGTGATTATCTATTTCCCTTAACTTTTAACATATAACAGCAGTGGATCTAGAAATTCAAGAATGACGGTCCAAAATATATTAGTATCCTGAATAGTCCCAGGAGACGAATAATGAATATTTGTGCAAATATTAGTCGAGATAACCAGTTTTGCCAAATTGTATGCCACCATGTTCATCTCACATCCTATGAATTTGAAGTCAACAAACCATTTTTTCTTACGGAGAGACTCTATGGCTTAGACGAGAGAGATAAGACGTGAGCTAGACGAGTTACTGGAGACCAGTTAGCTAGCATCGACATTGTCGAGTTGCATCTCAACACGTTCAAACTATAAAATCTATCATAACGGCCTATTAAATCAGTTAAAATTTAATCATAAAACTTAAATAATAATAATAATAATAATCTCTTCTCCCTTAACCAATAATCAAAGATTCCGTATCATTATTGTTTCGTTTCCCAATTTTATATTATAAATAGCGACATAACGACCGAAGAACATGCAAAGACAAAAAGATTGGAGACATATTCAAATTTCAAAAAAAATGAAAAAGGAAAATAAAGTGTTTGGTCATGTAATGAATTACATTTAAAAAATAACAATTGCCATGGCCGCCACGGCATAGACAAAAGGAAGTCTTAGTCGAGATGTCCAGTTTTGCTAAACTACATGTTATTATGTTCGCCTCACGGTTTATGAGTTTGAAGTCGATAAATCAATTATTTTTATGGAGAAACTCAATGGCTCACACGAGGAGATGAGACTCGAGCTAAACTAGTTGCTAGAGACCAATTAGACAACATCGACATTATCAAACTATACGATCGTATCGTCTTATTAAATCAACTAATAATTGATATAAAAATTTAATCATATAGCTTAAATAAAATAGTAATAATAATAATTTTTTTACTCAACCAATAATAAAAGATTTTGTATATTATTATGAAAAATTTTGATACACAGGCCGTGTAAACTTTAATTTACACGTGTCTTTTAGTTTTAGGGGTTAGGGTTTTAGTTTAGGGTTTAAGGTTTACGAGTTTAGGTTATAGGGTTTAGAATTTAAGGTTAGTGTTTAGAATTTAGTGTATAGGGTTTAGGGTTTAGTTTTTAAGGTTAGAGTTAGGAATTTAAGATTTAGGTTTTTATAGTGTAAATATTATGCTTATGTAAAATTAATTTTACACGGCTTGTATATCAGAGTTTTACCCATATTATTATTATAAATATTGACAGAACGACCGAAGAACATGCAAAGACAAAAAGATTGGTGACATATTCAAATTTCAAAAGAAAAATGGAAAAGGAACACTTTGTTTGGTCTTGTAATTAATTACATTTAAAAAATAACAATTTCCATGGCCGCTACGGCACAGACAAAATGCCACTCTCCAATAAAACATTTCGGGAAATGGTCAAATTTTGGATTTGATCCTTCTACTTATATCTAAGATTTAACTGATTTATTTTTTTATTAAGTTCAGAGATATTATATTCTCGAGATAAAATGTTAACGACTATTGTCATCTTATATTCTATCAACAAGAGATATCTTGGTTTTGGAAGCGAATAACAAAAAGCTTAAGAAGAAATAATGGAAGAGAATATGTTGTTGTTCTTGTATCGAGCAACAACCTACTTGCACTTGATTTATGTGAATCATGGAAATCTCAGAAAAGTTATTTATTTATTTTGAATATTCTAAAGATAATCTACAAGGTATTATTTGTTTATACATATTCTTGACCCTTTAGAAATGCACGCATACTTTTTAGACAGAACAATTGAACCAAAGTCTCTTAAGATGAATATCATTCGCTTTTTCACTGAACCACTTGTTGGGTTCAAAGTTATATAATTTTTACCAATAAAACAACCTTTAATAAATAGTTTTTAAAGTTTTAATCAACTAATATATTTGGCTTAGTGGTTAGAGTATTTATCTATTTCCCTTAACTTTTAACATATAACAGTAGTGGATCTAGAAATTCAAGAAAGAGGGTCAAAAATATTTTTTTTCAAAATGGGTATGCAAAATTACTTTTTACTTTTACAAATTAAATTAATTTTTAAGGAAGAAATTCACACTAATTTAAATTTATTTCAGAAAAAAAAGGAAAACAACTGCTCTAGTAGAGAGCGAACTGCATCCGCCCCTAACATATAGTGACTTAGTTGATATCATTTGATTATTTAAATGGTTTGATTGACAAATTTTAAAGATCAATGGTCAAAATTTTTTAAATTCTATACTTTTTAATTTTTTTAGAATGTTTAATAATGTGTTAATATTTTTAGATTTTTTAAAATAATTCTAAAACATTTTAGAATTTTTAAAATATTTATAATAAATTTTCATAAATGCAAAAAAAATTAATAATTTTTAAAATTTAATTTTTTAAAGAAATTTTAGGATTCTTTTAATAATTTCTAAAATTAAAATTAAGATATTTTGAAATTTCACATAGAATTAATGCGTTGCGACACATCACAAATAGTTAAAAAATCGTTTGACATAATGATCAATATTATTTAAATGAGTGAAATAATAAAAATTTCAAAATAAATATTTAATTGAGGGAAAATATGATTTTAATTATTTTCATAAAAGCTTGTGGACTTTAAACACTCATATGTAACAAGTTGTTCATAAAACCTAAACCGATATTCCGTACTTAAAAAATAAAAAGTTAGACTAAAAAAATAAAAAGTTAGACTAAGCGGTAGGTACAGTCCAAGAAAAATTGGCCGAATGGTATGGTCACCGTACTAGTAAGATTATCGATTAAATGAGACAATCACGTATACGTGTTTTGGTGAAACGGTTAACAGAAAAAAATCATTTAAAATAAATTAATAATAATAAATATGCATATTATGTATAAAACTAGATGTAAAGCAGTAAAATCTAGCCCAAACCTTCATTGTTGTATTATTAGCTTTCTATTATAAATATTGAAGAATTTATTTAATTTTTTTGGTTTAATATTTTTAAGCTATTAAAATTAGTAGTAATAAATAGGTATATCATTTATAATACTAGATGTAAAAAGAATCATAGTTAATTGAGTAATTGTACTGAATAAATTAATTAATCTCTTAGGAAGTAACCGATTTAAATGAGACGGTTACGGTTCATCAAAATTTTAAATCGAGACTTCCTTTAATCGTGCCTATAAACTGTTTCAGTACGGTTAAACATCTTTATTTAATCCTTTAATTTATTTATATCTATACTATTATAGTGTTCTTTATTGTTGATGTGAGTCACATTTGATTCAATTGAAAATAAATAATTAAAATAATATATTAATGGGACTATTTAAGTGTATCAATTTATTAAATATATAAAAATATTTACTTATTCTTTCATTTAAAAAATTACTTTATCGGTGAAAGTATCTTTTTATTTATTATATTTTCTTCTTTCATACTGAAATCAGATCTAATATTGAAGTAATACATGAAATTAAAATGCATGCCTTATTATTGGTTTAGGATTTATTGATTGACTTTGTTTTAATTCGATTGATATTGTTATTTTAAGATTAAAAGAATAAATTAACTTGAATGTGTTAAAGCATGCATTAACCTTCAATTTAAAACATAGAGATTTTAAGAAAAGATGAAGTTTTATATAGTGTGGGAGGGGTTGATTTTTGGCATAATGACATCTTAAGTCATTTTAATTTAAATGTTTGTAACACTCTCAACCCGGTCTGGAAGAAAATCGGAATCCAAGATGTCACCGAAAATACTATACAGAAAACATATGACTGAAACGTGAAACTTTCACTACTTCAAACATGCTTACAAATTTTTTCTTTAAACATGATCAGCTCATTCATGAACATAAAATTTAACTTGCCATATTTTCGTATCAATCAAAGACATATTTCATTTTTAAGAGTTTTAGAGCAATTTATCAGGACATTCTCCATACATTAATTAAAATATCATACAACAATTTCATTAAACTTAGCAATTACTTAAGGCAGAACCATTTCGTTCAATGAAGCATATAAAAGTTCTTCCAAAATAATACATATCAAGACTATATACACTCAAACGACCATCTAAACACATTTAGACCAATAATACTTCACATTTTCTCAATTGTCTATGACTTATCACGCTTGCATATAATAATTTATGTACACTCATGTTTATACTATAACTTGTCCATACATATCGAACATATATGCCACCATTCTAGGAGTTATAGGGAGAACCTAAACCTTACTCAGAGCTTGAAAAGTGACTTGCAACCTTCATCCATGATCGATCCTCTCAAGCTAATAACATGAAAATACATGTCAATGGAATGCATTAGGCTTACTTAGCCTAAGTGAGGTAACAACCTTGTGTAACATCATATGTATATAGTCATGGATCTTAAATAAAACCAAGCATAAAGTGGCATCAATGTATACAATGAAATCAAAGCACATGGTAACACCAATACATACTTATTATAACTTGAACATGTCTTATTAGAGTTCTTAATCATGTCTTATTCATGTCTTATGAGAGTTCATAGCCATGTCTTGTTCATGTCTTATTCATGATATGCTTTCTTGATATTCTTGTTATGATTTTCTTGTGCCTTGATTATCTTGCCCCTTGGATCACATTGAGCAAGGATAGCTTGGTCCATGTTTGACCATTTTGGTCTGAGTTACACATAGCACAAAGCACAAAACAATGGCTAGTGTTAAAGCATATCAATCAATGTCCCTTTCTCCTCCATTACCTCCCATGTTACCTCCTACTGTTGCCAATATATTAGAGTATGGGATCGCTATCCTTGAGAAGTAGCCCGTGGACCGTAGTCCTAATATACCATGTACCATGCCAAAGTGTAAAATGACTTCCATTGTTTAAGCAACTTATAGCATTTTCAGCTTTCATAATCTTTATGATAGAAGTGAGTTTCATTGCAAGGAATTTTATGGCATTAAAGCTTGTTTTAATTACTGAATATCTTGTGACATAGAGAAATCATTCGCTCCAAAGATCTCATTAAAGACATAGTAAGTACAAAACTTCAAAGCATAATAATAAATTTAATCTCAATTTAGTACTTAAACTGGATCAAGAAGGTTTCTAGAAAATAGAACGAGATGCAATGAGTTGGAAACATAAATCAAATCACTAAATTGCATAACTCTTGCTAATTTTTTACGGGCATACAAAAATTTTCTTTAGAACATTATCAATTCATTCATAACGTAACCAATTCATCCTTTAACATGACATAACAAGGATTGGTTCATTGATCACCATTATAGAATTAGCCACTAATGTAACCTAAATTTTCAAAACGTACTTTTTAGTAAAATTTTGAAAGACCAATTTTAATTCCATAACTTTATCTATCATGAATACCAAAACCATATAGTTCATTCTAGCTTTAAAGATCCTTATAAATTAACCTTGTGCCTTTCATGTGAGCATACAAAAGCAAAGCTAAAAACCTATGAAAATATAATAAGATTTTATCATGGATTTAAGCATCTCTTTTCACATCATTTCAACCAAGCATACAAATAATGTGTTCATAGAGTTGAAAACAAAATTCTTTACTTAAAGGACATTAATAATATTAGATAATTTCAAACAACTACATACAAATTTTGGTTTAGACAATAAAAAATATCTTATTAAATACAACAATTCAAGGATTACGTACCATGCTTTCATAAGAACTATTCGAATATGTAAGCTTAATGAATAAGCTTTAGACTTAGACCTCTTTCCATGCATTTCTCTAGTCTTCCCAAGCTTTCACTATTCCAATTGCAAGGTATTTTAAACTTTCCGCATTAATACCATGATATATATACATTTATATTATGTTTCTTTTATTCTTAGATATCTTCCATTCATATTTCAACTCTTGCAATATATTTAGCATTCTAATCTTTCAACCCTAACATGATCATGAGAAAACAAGTCATTAACTGCTTATATAAAAGAAAATTCTAAATATATCATGTCTAGATGTCTTAAAGCATAACTATTAAACATTTCCTTTAGACCAACATGTACCAATTCAAAACCTATACCATACTTCATTAAATAGTGCACGACAATTTTGATAAGTTCAAACCAAAAGCATACCAACATATCATAAGCTACTATTAAAATAAAACATAACATGAATTTCATTTTATGACTAAACAATATTCGAATTAAACCTCATGCAACTATAATCAATTTAAAAGATTCGTGCCAAGGAAAGTTACTTAAGGCCATTTACAATCCAAAAGTTCATAAAACAAAACATTAACTACTTAGATTACATGTATGCTTATACAATGCCAAATGCCTCAGAAAAATAATTACTCAAAATCTTAGAGGAATGACTTGAAACCTCCAACCACGATTAAATCAAAAAACTCTTTCAATCCTGAAAATGCATGAAAATGAATGCATTAGGCTTACTTAGCCTAGTGAGGTAGCAACTATGAAATAACATAACATACTTTTATAACAATGAGTAAAAGAAGCATTGTAAATAAAGCATGTGTGGCATCATTGTATACATATAAGTATCAAAGTTATAAAGTTCAATGAGGTTTTCAAAGCTTTACTTGTACTTGGCTTTGTTTTATGGAAGCTTTACCGGGGTTCGTGTGTTTTCAAAATTTGCACGGAGCATGAGATTCATTCACTTTCATATCTTGATCTTACTGACTTAACGAAATCTTATCAAAAATCTTTCTGAGTTCTTTTCAAAGTTTATATATGAGTTCATACTTTTTAACAAAATTTGCCTTGGATCACTTTGGACATAGGTAGCATTAGTCCATGTTTGACCGTATTGGTCAGTGTTACACATAGAACAAAGCACAAAGCAATGACTATTGTTAAATAATACCAATTAATCTTCTCTTCTCTTCCATCACCTCCCACGTTACCTTATATTGTCGCTAATATATCACAATATGGGATAGTCATCCCTAAGTCGTAGCTCGTGGACCGTAGTCCCAGTATACCATGTACCATGCCAAAGTGTCCAAGGGCTTCCATTGTTTAGGAAACTTATAAAACTTTATGCTTTAACATTAGGAGAGAAATCTTATGTCATAAGTGAGCTTTTAGCTCCAAAGAACTTAAGAGTTCATTACTCAAGCATTAAAGCTTGAGGAACATTATTTGGTGTCTTATGGCAAGTGAGCATTTAGCTCCAATTAGGAGTTCATTTTTTTATTCAGGCTTATTACAAGGTTCCAATCCATCTTTTCAATTTAACAAAAGACATCATAGCATAGCAAGGCAAAATATGCATATGTAATGTCAGTATAGTCAACAGACTTACAAAAGATTGTATGCCTTGAATACCCTTCACCAATGTGCTCTATTTGAGCCATATGAAAAATTAGTATGATTTAAACATAACAAATCAAATAAACCAAGATCAGATGATACCATGTCATCATGAATGCATAAACTACACTCGCATGATATCTCAAAGTTACAAGATATCCTAAACCATAAATTTTAGCTCGCTTAACCCCCTTCAAAACCTTATTTCACCACTAACTCTTGGTCTAGGCATACAACAAAGTATAAACCATGCATTAAGACTCATTTTAATCATACAACATCAACCAATTCATAAAGCATTCAAAGATCAACACTCAAACACCAAATAATTTACAAAGCATCATAAGACATGGTTTTCAAATCCTTTAATAGAATCCTTTTATTACAATAACCTATCACCTCATATACACTATCAAATTTTTTTCATTCTCTCACCAAATATTAAAGAGACATATTATCAAATATAGAAGGCAGCTTGCTTGTCTTTAAAGAAACATTTCTATAAAATGTTCTATAACTCGAAATTCAATTACGTATGTTTTAAACGAAACTAGACTGAATAAACTTTTTAACCATATAAATTATAGTCTCAGATTCATCTTACAATATTTATGGCAAATTTCTAAAGTCTATGTTATTGTTGTCCTGGAGTAAACCGCTATCCAGATATTCTGACCTTCACTTACTCAAAAAATCATAACTTTCAACTTACAACTTGAAATCAATTGTCGTTTGTTGTAAACGAAACTAGATTCACACACGGTTCTTCACATACAAGTATCATTCTCTAATTTGACCTACATAATTTTTAGTGAATTTTTAAATTCACTACCAATATACCCATTTTTGGGCAAATTTCACTAAATCTATACTAAAGCCACCTAATGCTTAACATTATCTCCTTAAATTAATCACAAGTTTCTAAATAAATCAATTTATTATATCAGAGCTCGAGTTTAGCCGATTCTAGGTCTAAATTTAAGTTTATTGCATAATTGAATGTTGCATATGCCACCTAGGAGTTACAATTTCGTATTGTGTTGTGACTTGCAGTTGACACAATCTTCTTATCTTTTAGTAGTTGATAAAATGTCAAGAAGGAATTTAGGGTATAATGATGATGATAATCATCATACTAGATCCTCTATTAGTAAAGGAAAAAGAATTCAGTCAAGTAATATGAACTCCTTGCATATGTTTCAAGGAATGCACTATGTGCATCAAGAATGATTTTTAAGCATGGTTATTAAGATTCTTCTATTTGAAGCAAGGAAGGTCCTTTAGTAAACTATTATTTTTAGTGATTCTATAAGTATTGTAGGTACAGTAGATATGTATTAAATAAAAAAAGGATCAAGAATACGGAAAGATCGAATAAGATGAGAGTTTAAGAAAAGAAATAAAGACTAATTCTGAAAGACTTTAGAACTTAAATAAAGACTCCAATAAGACATATTCAAGACATGGCTATGAACTTAAATAAGATATGTTCAAGATATGATAAGTATGTATTGATGTCACCATGTGCTTTGATTTCATTGTATGCATTGATACCACTTTGTGCTTATTTTATTAAAATTCGTGATTATTTATATACGATTGTTATGCAAGATTACTACCTCGCTTAGGCTAATTAAGCCCAATGCATTCCATTGACATGCATTTTCAGGTTATATGCTTAAAATGGGTCGATCGTGGATGAAGGTTACAAGTTACTTCTCAAACTCCAAGTAACGTTATGATCTTCCCGATAACTCCTATAATGGTGGCACATGTCATGGTCATGTATAAGGAAATCGTGATATAGAAATATGTGTACATTACGGCATATTGTTGAGATATTTGATTTTGATATAACTTAAAGAAAACATGTTTTTGGACTTAAACTATTTTGCAAAAATATTTCAAAAGTCCATAAACTTGAAAAATATGTTTGAAATGTTTTCAAAGGGTTTTGGACATGTTTCAAATGAGTTTAAATAGCCAAAGTGTCAAAAATAGGTCATTAGGCTTAACTCGTACTGATACCCATAGTGCTTGTACTGGTACAGATTTCTGCATACTGATACGCCTCTTTGTCCCCGAGTTTTGGCAAATTCTAGTAGCCAAATTTTGTACCGATACGGACTCAGCCTTACTGATACCGTAGGGTTTGTACCAATACCATGTATTTTCTACCAATACCCCCAAGTACTAAATGCTCCAACGACTATTTTTCTTAAGGCAGGTACCGATACCAAACCTCGAGTATCGATATGCCCTGCTCTAGAATTGCATTTATGGCTGGAATTAAAGTCCCTAACGGCTCTTAACAACCCTCAACGGCTAGCAACAGTCATGAAGCCATTAGAAGGTTTAAAAGACCTCTCCAAGCATCCATGGAACAACAAGAAACAATTTGCCAACATTCATGTATTGAGAAATCAAGTTTTGTACGTAAAATTGTCATATTTCTTGTAGAAAACACTTGTGAGTCAAATTGTCACATTTTCTCAAGTGTTTAGAATTTTGGGTAAGAGCTTAATTGTGCAAACATATTTTCCTTGTGAGGTTTTTCATTTGATTTCTAATTTGTATTCTCTTTATAAGAGAGGGTTTCTAGACTTTGGGGTATAAGTTTAGGTTTGTGAGGGTTATCTCCTTGATCTCGGAAAAAAGAAAGACAAATTAATGCATTTGTTGAAAATCCTTAGTGTGGATAGCTAAGATAGTGGACGTAGACTGAGTTGGGTAGTTGAACTACTATAAATCATCGTGTTAAATTTTTAATCACTTAGCCTTTCATCCATCTAAGCAAAAATCCAATTCACCCTTTCTTGGCATTTGATTGATCGATATGAGCCTCCCAACAATTGGTATCATAGCTTCGTCTCTATGCTGTATTAACATCCTAGAGTCAATCCTTGAGGTGCTCAACCATTCTACATCAACCGAAGATCATGGTGCAATCCATCGACAAGCCTCTTTACTTCAACAGTGCCAACTACTCCTATTGGAAGAATAGGATGATGTTCTTCATAAAATCCATTGACTATCATCTTTGGGACATTGTTCTTGATGGGCCATTCGTTCCTCAATGAAGCAAGGTAGAATGGAATGTGAATGATCAAAAGAAGACGCAACTCAAAGATAAAGTGATGTACATCTTGTTTTGTACACTTGGACCCGATGAGTATGCAAAGATATCTTCTTGCTTACGTGCCAAGAAAGTACGGGACAAACTTGAAGTCACATATGAAGGAACAAATAAGTTAAAGGAAACCAAGATTGGCCTTCTGAACCTCAACTATGAAAATGTCAAGATAGACCCGGAAGAAGACATTAAAGTTATATTTGATCGGTTCTCATCCATAGTCAATGAGCTTAAAGGATTTGGAGAGATGATTTTAGAGGATATGCTTTTAAGAAATTTGATTTACTCACTTCCTGACTCATGGGATTCCAAGAAGACCGACATCATAGAAGCAAAGAATTTGAAGGAGCTCAAGCTTGATGATCTTATGGGATCTTTGCTCACCCATGAGATGATGATGTCCAAAAGGAAGAAGAAGACAGAAGAGAAAGGCATTGAAGACTTGAATGTTGTTGCTCTCAAATCCTCCTCAAGCATTCAAGAAGAATCAAGTGAGGAGGAGAGTGAGGATCAAGAATAAGTGATAGTCAAACTCTTCAAGAAATTTACCCAATTCATGAAGCAACATAAGGAAGAATCAAGGTATGAATCGAGAATGAAGAGGAAGGACCCCATTATATGCTTCGAATGCAAGAATCGAGGGCACTCCGATTGCCCTCGTTTCAACAATAAGGGATCAAGCCATAAGAAGAAGGCATCCACCGATAATGAGGTAGCTCACCTATCTCTCATGGCCATCCTAGATGAAAATGTAACTTCTAACTCATCTAATTTAAATTCTTATACTTTTGATGAGTTAAAAGAAGCCTATGATGATTTGGTTTTGGAATTCAAGGCTTCATTTTTTAAAAACAAAAAGATGCTTTCAAAATTGAAAATCTAAAATGAATTGCTTTCTAAAACCAATCTCGAACTTGAAGCAAAGTTTGAAGCTTTTGAGAAAAAGAATTTAGATTTACAAAACTTGCTTCTAAAAGTTCAAAAAGATCATCAAAGGGAAATTGTTGATCTCAAAAAAATTGTTTAACAAAAACCTTCAAAAGTGTGAAATTGGTGATAGTTCCAAAACAAATTTTGCTAAAACAATTTTTTATCAAAGACAATCTAGTACCCCTAGATTTTTTAATGGAAAATATGTTAAAAGCATTTAGGTCCCAAAAGGACTAATTTGTTCAAACAAATAGGATGAAATTGAAAAATGTATTCCTAAGGGGACTAAAGTTTTGGGGATTAACTCTATTGGATACAAAGCAATTTGGATACTAAAAATCACTTGATTGTCATTTGTATGTTTGCTTGAGTAATGTTGATCAAAGTTGAAATTATGGAAGCTCATGACACAAAAGGAGGAAGGACACTTAGGGAACGAAAGTTTAACATCCTACCTAGGTTCAAGTGTTAAAATTTATTTCATGCAATTGCTTGATCATGTTTTCCATGTCTAATTTTCAATGATCTAAGCATGTTTGTATGACTCCATGTTGTGCTTAATAGCATATAGTTAGGGGGAGTCTCAAATTGCATGAGTTACATGTTTTTGGCCTAGCAAGCTAATATTTATGTTCTTGGCCTTCAACTTGTAATGTTTGGTTGATTTCGGTGAAATCTATGCTTGATTTGTTATAAATATGTTGTCTTGAGAAGCGTGTTGATTAAAATGTGGCTTATATGCCTATCTAATCTTCTTAAAGCCTGTGTATGCTCTTAGGATATCATAAAAAAGGCATTTAGAAGTGTTTTTGCTGTATTTTCTGCCAAAATTGTGCAGCAAGTATCGGTACTGCCCTTACCATACTAGTACTGCATTGGACCTGTACCGATACGGGTAACTCCATACCGGTATACGTAGACAAAAAAGGATAGTTTTATCTCTTCTTTGCCATGCCTTGTATGCTTATATGAGTATCTTGTTATATGTTTGTTTAATTGCATTTCTTGGTTTATTTGTTTTATTTATTTGAAATTCAAAATTGTTTCTCTTGAATTATTGGAATAATAATTTACTTGATGCTTGAGTAAGGGGGAGCCATTTTCCAAAAATTCTTTCTTTTGTCAAAATTTTTTGGGTCTAACTCTCCATTGTCATCTTGAACTTAAATGTGATTTCAAACTTTGTTTTGAAAATATTTTTGATATAACCAAAAGGGGGAGATATGTGTTTGAAAAAATCAATTTCAAAAAGAAAAAGAGGGAGCTTGAATATTTTCTAAAAGTATTTCTCTTTTTCTAAAATTATTTTTCTACGGGGGAGTTTTCAAAAAAATAATTTTTCAAGTGGTTTCGTTATATCAAAAAGGGGGAAATTGTTGAGATATTTGATTTTGATATAACTTAAAGAAAAATGTTTTTGGACTTAAACTATTTTGCAAAAATAATTCAAAAGTCCATAAACTCAAAAAATATGTTTAAAATGTTTTCAAAGGATTTTTTGACATGTTTTAAGTGATTTTAAATAGCCAAAGTGTCAAAAAAACAAGCCCTGAGTACCGGTATAGCTTGACCCATACCGATACTAGAGTGCTCGTATTGGTACAGACTTTCGCGTACTGATACGCCCCTTTGTCCTCGAGTTTTGGAAAATTCCAGTAGCCAAATTATGTATTGATACAGCCTTAGCCGTACTGATACTGTAGGGTTCATACCGATACCATGTATCGCGTACCGATACCCCTAAGTAATAAATGCTCTAATGGCTATTTTTCTTAAGGCAGTTACCGATACCAGACCTCGAGTACCGATATTCCCTACTCTAGAACTACATTTATAGCTGGAATTAAAGTCCCTAACGGCTCTTAACAACCCCCAATGGTTAGCAACGGTCATGAAGCCATTAGAGGGTTTAAAAGACCTCTTCAAGCATCCATGGAATAACAAGAAACAACTTGTCAACATTCATGTATTGAGAAATCAAGTTTTGTGCTTAAAATTGTCATATTTCTTGTAGAAAACACTTGTGAGCCAAATTGTCTCATTTGCTCAAGTGTTTAGGATTTTGGGGAAGAGCTTAATTGTGCAAACATATTTTCCTTGTGAGGTTTTTCATTTGTTTGCTAATTTGTATTCTCTTTATAAGAGAGGGTTTCTAGACTTTAGGGCATAACTCTAGGTTTGTGAGGGTTATCTCCTTGATCCAGCAAAAACGAAAGACAAATTAGTGGATTTGTTGAAAATCCTTAGTGTGTCTAGCTAAAGTACTGGAAGTAGACTCGGTTGGGTAGTTGAGCCACTATATGTCATTGTGTCAAATTTTTAATCGCTTAGCCTTTCATCCACCCAAGCAAAAATCCAATTCACCCTCTCTTAATATTCAGTTAATCGATACGAGCCTCCCAACACATATGATATAAGGAACTTTGGATATATGTTGCTTTTTTTAAGCAATATCTCTTTGGTGTTTGTATGATAGATTTAGAAAATATGTGCTAATTATATGTCAAGCATGACAAGTATGTAAGTATGAGATGCTAGAGTCTTGAAGTAACCCTTTAGGAATTTTTTAGATTAGATAAGGCGATTACAAGTGAAATTGTGTACAAGCATGCTATTTCATATGCTGAATGTGTTAGATACGTGTATATGTGATCATTATTTGATTAAATGCATGAAAGACTAAGTTATGCATGAAAATGGATATTTATGTCATAAGATGGCATCTTTGGCACTTTTACAATTAGACCAAGATATGCATGCTAAAATGAACATGAACTTGTTATATAGTTAGTTTGACATGTTAGAAATATGGGGTATAAGTTTAATATGCATTGGACATGAATTGGTTTGCTTTTAAACAAGTTTTGGTTTGAAATTTTTCACCTGGTTCAAGGCGTATCAGTACCCTATCTGGTGCGTATTGGTACGGCTGGGCCAAAATTGACCATATGGTACAAAACGTAGCGGTACGATTGACTGTATCGGTACGAAAAGGGGTTACTAGAATTTCATGAAATATAGGGTGTACTGAAATGGTGTCTTATCATATCGATATGGGTCTATCGTCACGCCACCCCGTACCAGTACTGAATTTGGCTACTAAAATTTGTAAAAAACATGGTGTGCCAATACGGCCCCTTCCCAGTACCGGTACGGAGGTAGTTAAAACTGTTATAAATCTAATGAACTTTGGGACTTTACATTTTAGTCCTAAATGATACCATGATTAATTAAGGGAGTTAGGGACCTCTAATTAAGCTAAAAATTGATACACATGAGTATTAGAATCTTAATTTCATGATTATGTCATTGGATCTTTGTAAGAATCAAGGATTGCTAAAAATTATATTTTGGTCCCTTATCTAAGATATGATTAATTGAATGGCTTAGAATCTTATGTTTAAACATGAAATTTACATGTTTGATTATTATGAACAGAAGTTCATGTTTATGACTTAAAAGTTGGATAAGGACTACTAATTTTCTGATATTATGTTTCAATCCCTAAATTGTGAACTCTTTGTTAAATGACTTATGGTCATAAATACAAGGGCTTAAATGAATTAAATGATTGTGTGTTTGATATGTATGATTGAGTAAGTATGATATTGCATGGACTTTATATGAATGTCCTTAATTATGTAAGACCAAAAACTAAATTTCAATAATTTTAAATTGGTACCTATAAATGCATATTGAATAATAACTAAGTACATACGAAACTATGTTGTTGCTTAGATCACTGATTTAGTACGTTAAGATTATATGAAAATATGCATTGTTTGTCTGAACCATGTACAAGCATGTTTTTTTTTAATTTTTTGGTAACACTTTAGATATGGTTTTCTTCTAGACCGGGTAGGGGTGTTACATTTGATTCAATATTAAATAAGACTTTTGTTTAATCTGGAATCTATGCTTTGATTGTCTGAAGCATGTACTGTTGTGATCTGTTTTGTTTTCCGGTGACACTTTCGATCATATTTTCTTTCAGACCAGTTAGGGGGTGTTACACTGTTAGTTAAATGATAATGTATTTAATAATAATATAAGTGGAACACTATTAAACGTTTCACTTTTCAATATTTAATTATATTAAACATGACACTTTTTTTGGGGGGGGGGGGGACTTTAAATGAATTACCTTGGATAACTGGTTTTTTGATACATGCATGTCTATTTGAGAAAAAAATATACCATAGGCTTGGCTTACCACATCAGCTATGGTGTCATCCAATGAAAACCACCCACTTTATTATTATTCCTCCCTATCATTTTTTCAACCAATGGATCTCTATTAATATTTTTTTCATGTCATTTAAAATAGTATTTTTGAAAGTTATATTATTGGATTAATGACATGGAAAATAATGGTGAAATGGGTAGTTTTATTGGATGGGACCATGGCTGATGTGGTAATCTAGGCTTAAGTGTAAATTCTCTGAAAGATGATTTTAGTTAGTATAAAGATAAATATGATCAAAATAAGAATTTTGATATCAGATTTAGAAATTTAAAATGCAGTAAAAGGTATCGAATTTGGATCGAACAAGATTATTAAGCGTGCTCAAGTTAGAGAAATTTAAGGATGGGTGACCTTCTGGGAAGTATCATGGAATCGAATTTTTGATCGAATATAAGGATTCAGAAAAATTAGGAATAATTCGTATGAATACCTGACGAAGAAATTTTACGGAAAATTTTATCTGATAGAAATTTCGGGTAAATATCAGTATTTTTGATCAAGTCAAAATTTTAAGTTGACTTTTTATTTATGGAAGATTTTATATGGAATAAATATTTAATTATGGAATTTCTGAAAATATGGAATTTTTTGGATTAGAAGCGATAGTTTGATAAAAAATTGAAGGTGAATATCGAATAATTGGATCGAATAAAAATCATAAAATATTATTTTATGGTATATTGAAAGGTGATCGGTTGGATTCCAACTAAATTAGTTGGAATGTTATGGAATGGCATTTTTGAAGAAGCATTGTAATTAGAGATGTAATGGAAGGGCAAGTTTGGAAGAGGATAAAAATGAATTTAAAATTCATTTTAATTAAAACAAGTGGCATATTATGATTTAATAAAAAATAACATGTGTATTAATAAGAAGAAAAAAAACAGATGATCAAAAACTTTGTTCATCTTCTCCAACATTTTGTGGAGTAGGAGAAAGAAGAGAGGAAGAGCACAACACCATTTCAAAGCTAATTTTGAAGGTTTTCAAGCTTGATTCAAGTAAAATAAAATTAAGGTATATTAATCTATGCTTAATTCTCTTCATATTAGTGGTAATTATGCATGGAAAAGCTAAATATATTTATGTTCGTGAAGAAGATGATGATGGAATTTATGAACACTAGTTATGTTTAAGGCTTGATTTGATTAGAATAGATGTTGTAGACATGTAAACAAGCTTTAGTTTGATTTAAATCCTATGTTGCAATCATAAACCCTAACCCTAGGATTTGGAAATTTGAATTAGAAGTTTGAATTAAGGATGGAATTGATGTGATTATGATGTTTTAAGTATAAAAATGATGTTAGAATGATCAAAACTACTTGCTGTACCCAAGTGACCAATTTGGCATATAGGAGAAATATAGAGATAAATTTTGAATAATTGTTTTGGTGATGGAAATGGATACAATGTGATGTTACAAGGCTAATTTGAATATTAGAATGGAAAATTCATCACTAGAGATTAATAGTGACCATTTCGGCTAGAATGCCTAATTAAGGGAAGTTATTTTGAAATTTTATTCTAGCATTGAATTTGATGAGATTATAATAATGCTAGCTTAATTTGGTAATTTGGACCAAAATAAAAATGTACGTGAAATAGAAGACCATTTCGGTTTGAGGAAGAGATGAAGGAGATGATTCTTAATTTTTTTTTTAGTTTAATAGTCCATTAATGAATATTAGTTGGAATTATCAAATTAAGTATGTTAGGGAGCTAAATGACCAAAATGCAAACCTTTGGAAGGTTAGTGGCCAATTCAGTCAAGGAAGAAACAATGTTGAAAAATTTTTAGTATGCAAGTATTTGATTTGAATATGTATGTAAAAGTTAGAATTAAATTTAGTAAGAAAGGGATTGAAGTGAAAAGTTAAATAAAGATGAAGGGTCATTTCGACCAAGAATTTTTTTAGGGGACCAATTTGGTCAAGGTCCTAAGATAAAGAGAAAAATTTCTTAAAATTTTTAAAAAGGCTTAATTGGTTAATTTAAGCATAAAATCAAGTACATTTGTGAAGTTAGTGACTGAAATGTCACTTAAGTATAGGGTAAAGAAAGAAAGTTAGCATATAACAAAGGAATTTTTGGAATAATTACTATTTAAGCATGTATAAATAATTTGAGGTTCAAAATGGTCACTAAGGACCATAATAAGTTTTCGAAAAGTACCGGGAAGAAAGAAAATTAATTGGAAATTATTTTCGAATGATTATGTTAAAAAAACAAGTTTAAAGTATTGTTAGATTTGAGTCTAACAAATATTTTATTGTATTTATGTAATTAATGGATTCAAGTTCGAATCAGAGAAGGTTCGAGATATTATGAAAGAAAGGATCAAATTAGGACTTAGTGAGGCATCATGTTGAGTGGCCAAGGTGAGTGCATCTTCACCTATTTTATATATGATATGAGGAAGATTTGTGATGAGTCAACCTTGATATTAATGAAAAAGTATATTGACCAAAGTTATGCAAATAGCATAAAATATTAAATGGCATATGTGATACATTGATATGGCATAAAGATTTATCTAATATAAATCAGATTTTAGATATTGGGTATGAACTGCCTAATATCGACTATATGATTTATATTGATGCCTAATACAGTAATGGCAAGTACATATGAAAAATTATGATGAAATATGGGATGTGAATTGCCCGTTTACATGAATGGTAATGAAATGAAATGCCCAAGTATTATGATATGAGAGTTCATTGTATTGTTGGATATCCATAGAGTCCTTAACAACAATATCATGCAAGTTATGTTATGTTTCATGTTTGTGACTACTACGGTGTCACATACACCTTGGGGACCCAAGCCCTTGGTGTTGCACCCTGAGGATCCAAGCCCATAGTGCTAATGGCACTAACGAGGTGCTTTAATGAGGAGAAAAGAGTGTCCTCGAATACGTACTCATTTGTCATGTTCAAGTTAGGCACTACAGTGTCACTTCCACCTTAGGGACCCAAGCCCTTGGTGTGCACCCTGGGGATCCAAGACCATAGTGCTAATGGCACTAACGAGGTGCTTTTATGAGGAGCAAAGAGCGTCCTCGAGTACGTACTCATGTTCACGTTATGTTAGACACTATGGTGTCTTATCAAAATGACTCACGTACCTTGATCTCATAATATATACTTTAGGCTATTTCTAAAGAAGGTTATATTGCAAATGATTACATGATGACAGATAAATACTAAGAACATGAAATTTATACTTGTTTTATGATATGATATAAGTTGTACTGGAATCACTTGCCATTTTGCAGGAAATGTATTGCACTGTTATATGACAGAGGGATGACTTGATAAGTCTATTTTATATGATTCTATACATTGAAACGCTTTACTTTAAATTATAGTTGCCTCACTAAGTGAATACTTAGTGTGTGCTGTTTTTTATGTAGGTTATTGGAAACTTACTGGAAGAGGAGTCAAGCATGTTAATCAAACTGCAATCTGCCAAACATCAGTAAGACATTGTAATTTATGATATTCTTTAGTGGGCAAGTATTAGTTTATTCGTTAATTGTTATAAAAGTTAAAATTTTAAATGTTGTTTACTGCATAACGATTTTAAATTCAAGAAAAAGCCTAGGCAGTATACCTAGTTTTTACCCGAGGTATGTACTTATTTTAATAACTAACTAATATGTTTTATAAATCAATTCAGGGTTAAAACTAGTAATCTGCAAATAGGCTATGAATACTTCAATAGTCGAGAAAGTGATTATTTTATAAACTAGTTTTAAGTCAGATGTTTAAACAAATTACAAGTTAGGAAATTAGTTAAAAAATTTAGTAACATCTTCAATGTGTATTTAATCATTGAATTTACGTTAAGGGTGTTACATTTAATGGTATCAGAGATACAGGTTTAGCCGGTTCTGGATGCTAAACCAAGTTTGTTATAAGTTTTCAAGAAATACATGCCCCTAGAATCTCATATTAATGATGTGTTGATTGTATAACTCAATGCAGCTCCTCAATATTCTGAGTAAGATACTATTTATAATAAGAAATGTTAATTGCTGCCGGATTTCATCATATGACGAATCACGAGGGTCATAAAGAGACATGTAGTAGCAATAGTAAATGAAGAATGATCTTTTCTTGATTTCTGCTTTGGCTGAGATACTTATATAAAGAAGAGCTCAAGCATAAGAGTAAGAAATATTACTTTAGACACTTAAATAAGTATACACGAGGTTAAAAACTTTGGCATCTGTATTTATTAAGACAATGACTTATTGAAGAGTTTAAGACTCTGAGTGCTTCCTTAAACTCAGAAGTAAAAGAGAATTGATGACTATTCATCTGAAATTAAAAGATAAAGAAACTTGTATTAGAAGCTATAAAAAGTGCTAATACCGAAAAGTCAATAAGAATAAGGTCGACATTAAAGGAAGTATGTTTGTATCTAGTAGAATTAATGCCACACTGTTAGTACTTGCCGTAGAGGTAATCTGAAGAAAAATTCTTATATAAAAGTATAAAAGACCCAAATATTGGTGACTGTGTATCGAAAGAAAAATATTTTGTTATCTTTTAAATTCTAAAAGATATTCATACTTGTTATGATTATTAGTATGAAATTATTGGGTTAATCTAGAGTACCCATGGAATAAGTTTGAATAGAGAAATTCAATATGTCTGTTAGAAATTAATCTGGTCATAGTGCAAGGATGATAAAAGTAAGAATTATTTAGAATAATCTTAAAGCCTGTCATGGATTGACAAGAGTCATATGTAGAAAAGAGAAAGAATATTAGAATTGAAGATTGGAATAAAAGTATCATTAAAGAAAAGATGCTAAGATTTACTATAAAAGTTTGAAAATAGATGAATCAGTAGATTTACATACAAAGAAGAATGAGATACATGATGTATTCTATGAATCTATGCTATGAAAATACTAATCAGATCCTTTATATGTCATCACTTTTGAAGAAATTGAATCATGACTGGACTTGACATATGAAGGAGAATTAGTGAAAATATTAGTACATGAAGTCAAAGAGTTAAGATATAAGAAAACTCTATTGGTCAAAGTTTTGTAAAAGAATCATTAGGATAAAGAAGTATCCAAGGAGCAGAGGAGAAATGAAGAAGCAATATCCATATCTTTTCAATCGGGTATGTTCTAAAATTTGAGGATGAATTTTTTTAAGAGGGGAATTGTGATGCCCCAAAAATTTGTAAAGCTAGATCAGGGTCATTTAGTACTAAGGTTATAGCATAAGGCTAACTTAGTGATCAAAATGACATCTTTGTAAAAGTTTGAGGACTTAAGTGTAAATTCTCTAAAAGATGATTTTAGTTAGTATAAGGATAAATCTGATCAAAATCAGAATTTTAATATCAGATTTAGAAATTTAAAATGCAGTGGAAGGTATAGAATTTGGATCGAACAAGATTGCTAAGCGTGCTCAAGTCAGAGAAATTCAAGGATGGGTAACCTTCTGGGAAATGTAATGGAATTGATTTTTTTATCGAATAAAAGGATTCAAAAAATTAGGAATAATTTGTATGAATATCTAACGAAGAAATTTTACAAAAATTTTATCCGATAGAAATTTCGGGTAAATATCAATATTTTTGATCAATTCAAAATTTTAAGTTGTCTTTTTATTTAAGAAATATTTTATATGGAATAAATATTTAATCATGAAAATTTTGAAAATATGAAATTTTTTGGATTAGAATCGATAGTTTGATAAAAATATTTGAAGGTGAATATCGAATAATTGGATCGAATAAAAAATATAAAATATTATTTTATGGTATACTGAAGGGTGGCCGGTTGGATTCCAACTAAATTAGTTGGAATGTTATGGAATGACATTTTTGAAGAAGATTGTAGCTAGAGATGTAATGGAAGGGCAAGTTTGGAACAAAGATAAAAATAAATTTAAAATTCATTTTAATTAAAAAAGTGGCATATTATGATTTAATAAAAAATTGCATGTGTATTAATAAGGAAAAAAAGATGAACAAAAACTTTGTTCATCTTCTCCAACATTTTGTGGAGTAGGAGAAAGAAGAGAGGAAGAGCACAACACCATTTCTAAGCTAATTTTGAAGGTTTTCAAACTTGATTCAAGTAAAATAAATTAAGGTAAATTACTCTATGCTTAATTCTCTTCATTTTAGTGGTAATTATGCATGGAAAAGCTAAATATAGTTTATGTTCATGAAGAAGATGATGATGATGGAATTTATGAACACTAGTTATGTTTAAGGCTTGATTTGATTAGAATAGATGTTGTAGACATGCAAACAAGCTTTAGTTTGATTTAAATCCTATGTTGGAATCATAAATTTAACCCTAGGATTTGGAAATTTGAATTAAGGATGGAATTGATATGATTATGATGTTTTAAGTATAAAAATGATGTTAGAATGATCAAAACTCCTTGGTGTACCCAAGTGACCAATTCGGCATACAAGAGAAATATAGGAGAGAAATTTTGAATAATTGTTTTGGTGATGGAAATAGATACAATGTGATGTTACAAGGCTAATTTGAATGTGAGAATGGAAAATTCATCATTAGAGATTAATAGTGACCATTTCGGCTAGAATGCCTAATTAAGGTTAGTTATTTTGAAATTTTATTCTAGCATTGAATTTGATGAGATTATAATAATGTTAGCTTAATTTAGTAATTTGGACCAAAATAAAAATGTATGTGAAATAGAGGACCATTTCGGTTTAAGGAAGAGATGAAGGAGATGACTCTTAATTTTTTTAGTTTAATATTCCATTAATGAATATTAGTTGGAATTATCAAATTAAGTATGTTAGGGAGCTAAATGACCAAAATGCAAACCTTTTGAAGGTTAGTGGTCAATTCGGCCAAGGAAGAAAAATAGAGGAAAAATGTTGAAAAAGTTTTAGTATGCAAGTATTTGATTTGAATATGTATGTAAAAGTTAGAATTAAATTTAGTAAGAAAGGGATTGAAGGGACAAGTGAAATAAGGATGAAGGGCCATTTCGACCAAGAAATTTTTTAGGGGACCAATTTGGTCAAGGTCCTAAGATAAAGAAAAAAATTCTTAAAATTTTTAGAAATGCTTAATTGGTTAATTTAAGCATAAAATCAAGTACATTTGTGAAGTTAATGACTGAAATGTCACTTAAGTATAGGTTAATGGTTAAAAATGGTAAAGAAAGAAAGTTAGTATATAACAAAGGAATTTTTGGAATAATTACTATTTAAGCATGAATAAATAATTTGAGGTTCAAAATGGTCACTAAGGACCATAATGAGTTTACAAAAAGTACCGGGAAAAAGGCCATTAATTGGAAATTTTATTTTTGAATGATTATATTAAAAAAAAAGTTTAAAGTATTGTTAGATTTGAGTCTAACAAATATTTTATTATATTTATGTAATTAATGGATTCAAATTCGAATCAAAGAAGGTTCGAGATATTATGAAATGATCGAATTAGGACTTAGTAAGCCATCATGTTAAGTGGCCAAGGTGAGTGCATCTTCACCTGTTATATATATATGATATGAGGAAGACTTGTGATGAGTCAACCTTGATTTTAATGAAAAAGTATATTGATCAAAGTTATGCAAATGGCATAAAATATTAAATGGCATATGTGATACATTGATATGGCATAAAAATTTATCTAAGATAAATTGGATTTTAGATATTGGGTATGAACTGCCTAATATCGACTATATGATTTACATTGATGCATAATACAGTAATGGCAAGTACATATGAAAAATTATGAATAAATATGGGATGTGAATTGCCCGTTTACATTAATGATAATGAAATGAAATGCCCAAGTATTATGATATGAGAGTTCATGATATTATTGGATATCCATAGAGTCCTTAACAATAGTATCATGCAAGTTATGTTATGTTTCATGTTTGTGACTACTACGGTGTCACATACACCTTGGGGACCCAAGCCCTTGGTGTTGTACCCTGGGGATCCAAGCCGATAGTGCTAATAGCACTAACGAGGTGCTTTAATGAGGAGCAAAGAGTGTCCTCAAATATGTATTCATATGTCATGTTCAAGTTAGGCACTACGGTGTCACTTCCACCTTGGGGACCCAAGCCCTTGGTGTACACCCTGGGGATCCAAGCCCATAGTGCTAAAGGCACTAACGAGGTGCTTTTATGAGGAGCAAAGAGCGTCCTCGAGTACGTACTCATGTTCACGTTATGTTAGACACTATGGTGTCTTATCAAAATGACTCACGTACCTTGATCTCATAATATATATTTTGGGCTATTTCTAAAGAAGGTTATATTGCAAATGATTACATGATGACTGATAAATACTAAGAACATGAAATTTATACTTGTTTTATGATATGATATAAGTTGTAATGGAATCACTTGCCATTTTGCAGGAAATGTATTGCACTGTTATATGACAGAGGGATGACTTGATAAGTCTATTTTATATGCTTCTATACATTGAAACGCTTTACTTTAAATTATAGTTGCCTCACTAAGTGAATACTTAGCGTGTGCTGTTTCACATATAGGTTATTGGAAACTTACTGGAAGAGGAGTCAATCATGTTAATCAAACTGCAATCTGCCAAACATCAGTAAGACATTGTAATTTATGATATTCTTTAGTGGGCAAGTATCAGTTTATTCGTTAGTTGTTATAAAAGTTAAAATTTTAAATGTTGTTTATTGCATAACGATTATAAATTCAAGATAAGGCCTAGGTAGTATACCTAGTTTTCACCCTGAGTTATGTACTTATTTTAATAACTAACTAATATGTTTTATAAATCAATTCAGAGTCAAAACTAGCAATCTGCAAATAGGCTATGAATACTTCAATTGTCGAGAAAGGATTATTTTATAAACTTGTTTTAAGTCATGTGTTTAAAAAAAATTACAAGTCAGGAAATCAGTTAAAAAATTTAGTAACATCTTCAATGTGTATTTAATCATCGAATATACGTTAAGGGTGTTACACACCCCACTCCTAACCAAACAGCCCCAAACACTACCACAAGACGCGGACACAAGCTACCCCACACTCGGACCCAGGCTCGCCCAAAGCTAACATATCAACACCAGTAGCCGCATGGCAACACCACCTAACCCATGCGTCAAACAACCACACGCAAACTGAACCTCTCCAGCAGTCACCCAACTCCTCCCCACAACCTAAGCATCTCTTTGTTGTGGGAGATTAAATTAGTTATATTTGATAAGAATTGTAATTTTTTAATAAATAATATTTGTTAATTTTATTAAATAACAAGAATACAATAAAATTATAAGAATATTCTATAAAATTAGAGTAGACTAATCACATCAACTATTATTGTCGTCGGTGAAGGATCAACACCATAGTAATATAAAAATGAATATTATAATGATAGCATATTGACAAAGTTACCACAAATCAACCATGAGCTATATTTGATGATTGCAAGCGCATATCAATTCAAGAGAACCAGTACGAGAGTCTAAATCAAGGGTAGATCAATACAATAATAAAAAAACTAGAGATGCATCACAAAATCTAACCCTGAAACAGAGAGAAAAAATATGTTACAACTACAAGAGCAAAGAAAACGTGCCATAAGAACAATAAAGCGTGCTAAAAGAGTAAAAAAATATCCATTATGTTCGTTAAAAATGGGAATACCGATTAAACTAAAACACACAAAAATTCAAATATATAAATATAAAAACTAAAAACCTGAAGAAAAGAAAAGAAAAGAAAATGGAACGTAACACAAAAAAAATTATGATAAAACATGGGAGATAACTTGTTGGCCAAAGGCTAACTGTGTTGTCCTCCTATGTCACCATAAATCTTTACAAAAAGGAAAAAGGAAAAATCTTAACAAAAACTTAGGCAAGATAGGATATTTTAAAAACTTCAACAGAACTGTGAAAACTGTTTGCTTTAAAAATAGAATTCACATTTAATTTCCTTAATATATTATATTTCTCTTTGATAGTGCAACGAATTTGCAAACATGTTGTATATCTTTTTTCTGAATAGCAAACATATTGTAGATATGGATGTTGTACCAAGGATTAAGAAAACTTATTGTGTAATCACCATTTTTGTCCGAAAATAAACAATAAATCAAAAAAATAGAATTAAAAATCCAATATTCAGTTCAATTTTAAATGTCCAAACACAACACCCGAATTAAACTAAATTACCATTTTACCCAAAATCTCTTAGATCAATTAAGCCCAAATGACCCAACCTACCTAAACCCTCAACCCTTGAACAGGCTGAACCAAATATCTCTGCCTTACACAAAAAGCACCAAGGCTCGAGCCTTGTTCACTGTAACACCCTGGTTTTGGGCTTAGATGTTTTAGGGGTTGGTTCGAAGGTTTCGAGTCAGTTTCAGGATTTAATTGGATTAAATATTTTATATGGTGATAAATTTATGGAAAATATGGTAAAATCATTATTTAATATACTAATGATTATGGTGAAATCAATTTTGGAAAACAAGTTCTGGAAATCGGACATTTTGGACTAGTGACCAAAATGCAAACTTTGAAAACTATTTTTAGTGGTTGTTTTGTAAAGAGTCAAAACTTTGAATCTTTAAGGAGCTAATTTCCCAGAAAGTCTAATATCAGACTTTATCCCTTAATTGGCTATTTTTAAAGTGATTTGGAAAATATAAATAGGTTGGGGAGAATTAATTTGTGATTAAAAGGTTTAAAACAAAAATTACGTAACAAACTTTCTCAACTATTTTGTCTCCAAAATATCTTCAGCCGAACATCAATTTCTTCTCCTAAATCTCCAGGTAAATCTTTATTTTCTTAAATCTTTTATTCTTAAATGATTTCTTGTTGTTCATTTTCTAAACCCTTATTGTTTTAATTTTGTTTTCTCATGTAAATCAACCAATTAAGGGAGAAAGCATCCATTAGAGGTAAGGTTACTTCTCCTCCTCTAATGAAAGGTTTATTACTAAAATTCCCAAGTTGTTGACTCTTTACAATTGTTTTCTAATGTGTTTGGATAGTTTAATTAAATAAAATTGGTTTAATTGTGTTTTGATTGATGAGATTTATGGATCTTTGTACTTGTTCTATTTTGCTGGGATTTTGATCAAATTAAATCATAATTTTGATGGTTAATTGAGTTAATAACTTGGTTTTAATATTACAATCCCGAAACAAGTTGAATCTCTAATGTTTAAGGTGGTTAATTAAGGGTTTTGGATTGATAGTTGTGTTTAATCTTTGCTGGAAGTAAAAGGATGTTGGGAAAGGGTTTTTAGATGTTAATTGATGAGGTTTGATGGATTGAATCGTTATAATAAGGCTGGGTTAAGTTTTGGAAGTGTTTGATGATGATTTTGGTATGTTTCGAATATGTTTTGAGTGGGCAACTTGAGAGTTGCGGGTAATTGCTTGTAGGAAATGGTTTAAATGCATAATGATGCATTTGCTCTCTGGTTTTATGTGGTTAAAATAGGGGATAATCAAAGCAATGAAGCTTGATGTTGATTGTGGCTTGCCGGGAGCTCGATTCGCGTTGGCGAGCAAAGCGAGGCGTATCGGTGAGTGGAAAATGGTTTAAACAACTTTAAATGGTTTAATAAAGGTTGTTGGGAGTTTAGGGTAAGCATGAAATACTTAACTAAGCTCGGAAGTAAGTTTCCCTTATTTTGCTCCTAAATATCAGTTTGGATATGAGCATGTTGATTTCATATTTTGGTGTTAAACATGGTTTGATTTACTTGTTGGAAATGCATGGTTTCAAGTAAATATGCAGGGGTTTAAAAATATAATAAATGCTAGTGAGCATTGGTGTTCATTCCGGTCGGGAATGGTGTTATTACTTTGGCAATGTGATTTGCATATGTGGTGTTTTTGTTCAATGCATTGTAAAACAATAAGTAAATGGTTTTGTGTATGATATATTGCCTATGTGACATGGTGAGAAACATTTGGGTATAGTTGGCTTGCCATAGGATAAAAGTGCACTATAAATATGAACAAGAATCGATTGTGGCCATGGGTCTTTGAGGTATGGCGATTTAACAAGGCCACTCGGACTGTTGGAACATCATTTAGGGCATGCGGTTTAACTAGGCAACCCAAATTAATGGTGATCTTGCGGTTTAACTAGGCAAGGTCGGTACTCTTGTGGTTTAACTAGGCAAGGTCGGTACTCTTGCGGTTTAACTAGGAAAGGGTGGAAATCTCACGGTATAACTAGGCGGGAGTGTCAAATCTTGCAGTTTAACTAGGCAAGGTTTGGATATCATGCAGTTTAACTAGGCATGGTATGAGAGTTCTGTGTATCCGATGTGTAGGATAGAGGTAGTATATTCGGGTCACTATAAATGCCAATATATGTGAAATTTCATGTGTTGAACCTATTAAATGCTTTGGGATTTAAGCATGGTGAATGATTTAATGCTTTGGGATTTAAGCATGGAATATGTATATGATGTTGCATAAAGGTTGTTATGTATTGTTTCAGTTGGAAACAAGGAAAAATGCTTTGGTAGTAAGCATGTTTTCAAAAACAAGTGTTTGGTTTTCAAATGGTTTTAATTGCATCGTTATATTATGAACATCCTTACTAAGCATGTATGCTTACGCTCTCTTTTTCCTAATGATGCAGAGCATTGAATTTTTGGGGCTGCAAAGGCAAGGCTAAAGTGATCCTAAGACAAAGACTACTTTGAGTATGAACTCGGCTTTTGTTTTTAGTTAATAAGGCAATGTGTTTGCCATATTTTGGGGATTTGTAATTCTATTTTCCAATGAGTTTTAAGCATGTGTAGTGTTGGATTTTATGGTTTGTTTGATGTTGATTGTGCTTGGGTAAATCTTGTCTATGTTGTTGCGAGCTAGGTGCTAAAGTATGCATCTAGTTGGATTTGATTGGTTGCCATGGTTTGATGATTCAAACAAGTTTGGTATGACACTATAAGTGTGCAAGCATGTTGAGTATGCCTTAAATGTACCAAATGTGCGTTTTGGTTTCTTGGAGGAATGATATTAGGATGCATGCTTATAGAATGTCTTTAGTAGTATAAATGCCATGAATGGTTGTTGAATCTGTGATGTTTTGGTTGGTAATGTACCTTAGTAATGTTGTATAAGTGTTTGAAGCATGTTGGAGTGTTTTGGATATCATCAAAGTGTGTTTAGACAACAATTTAGGACATTACAAGTCCAGGCGTACCGGTATGGGTGTCCCTATTTCGATACGGTTAAGCCATTCCAGGGTTAGCGTACTGGTACGTGGGAAACTGTTTCAGTATGGGCTTAGGCTATATTGGCCCGTGTTTTGGTACTCGAAAGGGTGTTTCGATACGGTACAGGGTTTTTATGAAAGGTGTTTCGATACGCGTAAGCGTATCGAAACGATATTTGGTTACTGGAATTTGAACTTTTGGAAAATGTTAAGGCATACCGAAACACCTCTAGGCGTACCGGTACAGCTACCGTTAAATCTGTTATTTTGGAATCTTTAAAGGTTTCTGTTTCTTTCATTTTGGTCCCCGATTTTTGTGAATGCAATTGTATGAGTTTGGATGATCGTAATGACCTAAAATTTGTCATGTAAGCATGAATTTGGACTAAATGAGGATTGGTAATCTTAATTTAAGTTTTGGTCCTTAAATTTATAATATTTGCATTTTAGTCCCTAAAATGTATGTTATGCAATTGGTTGTCCTTTTGTGGTCCAAATCCTTTGTAAATTCATCCGCTGCAAGTATGTACACTTAGATTTATTAATACGTATTTAGACAAGATAAAAAGAAAAAATGGACTGGTTTTTGTAATCTTTCTCTGGTTTGCTTCGGCAAACCTAATATAGTTCTCTCGGTTCGATCGGGCGTCTAGGTCAGGTCAAGGGGGTTACATTTGCTGTTATCAGAGCCAAGTTTTAAAAAGTTGGGATGTTGTTATTTGATTAACTAGTGTTGTTTGAATTACAGAGTGATTGTGTATGTGTTCGGTGATTGCTTAATATCATGTTGAGGTTTAAATTGGGAACACATTGCCTATTACTGAGGGTTTAAAATGTTTTATAAGGTTGTCTTGGATCCTTTTCCTAATGCTAGCTTGACTTTAATGTGTTTTGATGCTTTTGTAAGCATGGTTCGACGCAAGACGTGTTCGATGGCTAATAATGCGGGAGTTGAGCAGAATAATGGTGAGGAAGGGAATCCCCCTAATGTTTTACCTTCGCCTCCTCCGTTGGTTCCTCCCGTCGATGTTGGGGTAAAAGGTGTACTCTAGGCTTCTCCAATGCCAGTATTAGGTAATTTGATTCTGGTAATCCAAGTGATGATGGGAGCGTTTCAGGCAGTGATGGCTGGAGTGCAAGCGCAAGCACCGGCACCTGCTATGGTGGCTAATCAATGTTTACCCTTGGAACGTCTTCAAAGTTTGGGAGACGAGGAATTTTAGGGTTTAAGTCCTGAGGCAGCCAAGTGTTGGCTGGAGAAACTAATTCGTATTATAAACCAGATGGGTTGTAATGAGGAGCGCAAGTTGGGTTGCACTGTGCAGGGTGACGCATATCATTGGTGGGTGACCACAATTGCTGGCGTTCCCGAGGTGGATGTGACTTGGGCGTTCTTTCAAAGAGCTTTCAAGAGGAAGTATCTTGGCACTCAGTATTTGGGTATAAAAAAAGTGAGTTTATGTCGCTATCTCAGGGAGACATGTCAGTTGCCGAATATAAGGTGAAGTTTGCCCGCCTGAGTCAGTATGCCCTAGAGTTAGTTACTGATGATCAGTAGAGATGTGATAGATTTCGTTATGGTCTTGTGAAGGACATTAAGACTTATCTCCTGGCTGCGGATTATACAGATTTTGATGTGTTGGTCAACTGTGGTAAGGATATTGAGCAGTCCTCGGGTTCATCAGTTTAGGCCACGGGTGTGAGCTTGGGTAAGGGAATGGCAGATTCTAGCTATTCTGGGAGGCAGAATAGGATGTTCAAGGACAAGAGGCATACGCCGAATCACGGACATGGTGTTGGTTAGGGTAACCATGGAGTTCATATCATAGCGGAGTGTGAGCGATGTGGTAGGCGCCACACGAGTATGTGTTGGGGTAATGCTGGAGTTTGCTGGATTTGTGGGTCATCTGATCACTTGAAGCGTGATTGCCCTCGTGTTGTGAGAGATGCACCGGTACATGTTGCTGCACCTGCTAAGGATCGAGGTCGTGGTAGGGGTAATTTCCAATGGCGTGAGGATGGTCAAAAAGTTGTAGCTCATGCTGCTACAGTGCGACCGGAGAATGGTGAGCCAGCTCAGATCTATGCTCATCGCGAGGGTTGCAATGACACTGATATGATCGCATGTACCTTTACTTTGCAATCCTTGTCATTGTTATCTTTGATTGATTCGGGGTCTACTCATTCATACATCTTGAGTGAACATGCATCTTTGTTGAATGTTCTTGTTGAGATCCTTGATGTTGGCATGTTAGTAACTAGTTCTTTTGGTGAGACGGTTACTACTAGAAAGTTGTATAGGTTATTACTGCGGATCAGTAGAAATCTTACGCGGATTTGAAGCGTAGGGAGATTGAATATGTGGTGGGTGATCGTGTATTCTTGAAGGTGTCACCATGGAAAAAGGTGATGAGGTTCGGATGTAAGGGTAAGCTTAGTCTGAGGTTTATAGGACCGTACGAGGTTGTTGAGCGTGTTGGTCCTCTGGCTTATCGGTTGAGGTTGCCTCCTGGGTTGGAGAAAATACATGATGTGTTCCATGTGTCCATATTGCGGAGGTATCGGTCTGATCCCTCACATGTTATGCCGGTGGAGCATATTGAGTTGAGACCGAATTTATCGTATGATGAGGAACCGGTGGACATTCTTGATTCCAGCAACAAAGTTCTTCGTGGCAAGACGATTGAGCTTGTTAAGGTCTTGTGGCGAGACCGTGGTGTCAAGGTAGCTACTTGGGAGAGCAAGGCGGATATGTTGGAACATATTTCGTTTTTATTTGTGTTTATTTATTATTATTTATCTTATTTTTGTTAGATTCGGCCTTACAGTGACTTGCAACGGAGGACGATTCATATTATTTATGGCCCGTTTATTGTTGCAACTAACATCTAGCATTTAATTTCGGCAATTTAATTTCTCGCATTTGCTTTATCGCATTTAATTTACGCACCGCTTGTTCGATCCGGTCATTTTTCCAGATATTTTAATTTCCGCATTTAATTTTTGCCTTTACTTCACGCTTTTATTTTATGTTCAATTCGGTCCTTTTTCCGGACATTTCTTTTATCTTGTTCGATCCGGTCATTTTCCAAATTTTTTTTCATTTATTTATTTTCCGTCTTTATTTATGTTTTTATTTCGTATATACATATTCATTTTATTTTATTTTCTCGCATTCGACCTATTCAACTGTTAATGTGGCCAGTACCAAGCGTAGTGGTGGTGGTTCTTTCGTTTATTCTCGAATAATTGGGCTTTTAAAATTTACTCACATTTTTAAACGGATCTTAAATTAAATTAAAAATTGAACTCGCAAATTTCCAATTAAGGGCAAATTATATTCGACTAGGTACCAATTTTGGGCGGTGTGGGGTGCTAATCTTTCTCCACCCATAACCGACTCCCGGACCCTTTTTTTAAAAAATCTCTAGTTTTATTTTTTATGTTTGGTCTGCCTTTGAAAAATGATCGGTGTCGACTCCAGTCTTTTACCTTTTCAAAAAATCAAACTTTCAAAAAATCCTCAAAAATTTTTAAAATATAAAAATTTTAAAAACAAAAAAAACAAAATTCAAATTAAATATTTTTTTTAGCGATTTTGAGAGGTCGCTACATATTGTAGTGAGGTAGCAAGAAATAAAGTTGGACCCACTTGATATAAATACATCCTACCTCATATAGGATGACAAATAAATAACTTGATTTTATAATTTATGGGATCTGCAGCTTCCCTCTTTGCTTATCATATTTACATCCAACGTTTCACTTAGACTTGTTCTTGAGGGATCGCAAATCCTAGGCTCCAACTCAATTCGACGTTCACATGATTAACAAACAGGGAAGTTGCGACGAACGCAGGACTTTAGGTTAGAAAGACGAACCTATAAATTTTAGGGTGGCGGACTTATAAAATTTTAGGGGACGACTGCCCGTCGAGCCCTTTGGTCGATCCCTGTTGCAGCCTTGGATTAACATGGATATGAGGTATTGTCTGCGGGCCATTGGATAATAAATAATAATATGAACGGACAATGTTACAGAACCTGTTATAATTTCTGTTAATGAGTTTAAGATGTGAATAACAAAGTACAAATCTTAATTGTCCTTTTTTGTATTTTCGAAAGAATCCCCTTGCATGCATTTTACAAACACTATCCACTGAGTTTTCTTGGTTTCTTTGTACTTCCTCTCAGAGTTATAAGATTGATATAATTCCTACAACCATATTAATGCATTTTTATCAAAAAGAAAAATGTTTGAATTATATCCAAAATCTCAAAAAAGAAAAGAAAAAACAAAAAAATAGTTATTTCTTCTTTATACTATGGAAAGATCTCTTGTCCTGTAACAATTCTACATCGAGTGAATAATGATGAGGAATTGAACAGATGTCGAACTAACAGTTCTCTTGACATCAACCACCTTGTCTGCTTGACAACGGAACCACTTCCGCAAGAGGCGTGGACAAGGGCGTTGAGATTGGAGATGTCCGGCAAACCGGACATGTGGGGTTCAACCGCAACCAAGGGTCAACGCACTTGACATGGAATAGATGGTTGCAGTCAGGCAACAACCTAAGCATGTCACTGCTCTTGTAATCCGCCAAGCATATGGAACAACATGAAGCTGTAGAATCTTTCTTCTGGAGCTTGACCTCCGAGTGAAGCAGCTTCGGGTAGCTCTTTATCGTATCCTCGTCAAGGCCGATGTCGACAACAAAGCTATCAGAGTTGATAATAGGCTCTCGTCGAGCCCTTCTCGACGCTGCTTCTTGCTGCGGTTGAGTCCTGGTGCAGAAATAAGAAGCCAGAGTGATGGTGGTGATAAGGAGGAGGATTCCGACCGAAACTCCTATGCCATATCCAAAGCCCCCAATGTTGTTGGACCCAAGAAGTCCGTCATCATTGGAACCCGAAGTGGTGTTCATGATCCAAAAACGGATGACGAGAGGAGAAGACAAACAAGGGATTTAGAGATGATATATGTGGGATTGGTCAGCCATGGAAGTGGCCAAAAATGGGTTATTTGATGTGGATTTTCATAGTTTTAAAAAAGTCAACGGTAACAATGAGATAGAGAGAGAAGAAGAGTGGTGGAGTTTTAATTAAGGGAAGGTGCACTTGTTGTTCAAGTAAAGAAAACGGTATGCGTAGCCATACATGTGAATTCATTGTGTTTTAAGATTTGAGGGATTATTGGTTTGTCTGCTAGTTTTTGGAAGTCAACGGTTCTGATCTGATCCTAAGTTGGAACATGTCATTTGATTTGAGTTAACGTCTCCATTTTTTTTTTTTCGACTAAAGTCTCACATTCCATGCATTTGGTTAAACTATTTTAAACCCATAACCTATTTTCATCTGCCTACATAAACACTCCATTTTGACTTTAGCTATATAAATTCAATTTATAAAGTATGCATAAAAAAAATCATAGAGTGACAAATTATTTCCAATATTTTACAGCAAGTAGCGTAAAATGGATAAAGAAAGAAGAAATACCGAATTTCTGCATAATGATATTTTAGTTTTTTTAAATTTTAAATATTAGTTAAATAAATTTTTTCTCTCTTGATTTTTAAATTTAAAAACTCAACAAATTTTTATCACTCCTAATTTTTTATCCTGGATCCGTCCCTAATTGCACCTACAATCGTTGCACAACCGAAAACATACTAATTTCATGTACCATAATAATTATATAAATTTATCATGGAATCATTGCCTGTGCTTTTAATGGATCCAATTATATGGTTAGTTTTTTTTTTATGAAACTTGAATGCCAATGAACATGAATAATATAAGCTGGTGATCCAAGTTGTAGGCTAGGCTGGTTGCAGCTACCTCTCTCTCTCTCTGTACTCGTATGGAAGTCGTGTTCATGTTCCCTGGATTTGGCTGGCATTTCTAATCATGGGTTTATCTTCATCTTTCTCTACTTTCATTTTATAATACAAATATTAAATTGCAATGTTTTTTTAACTATAATACAACCAGATACTTTGAGCCATTCTCATCACAGGTAAGGTTCGTGTATGAACAGTTTATTCTACCAAATCTGCAGGAGAAACATTCGTTTCCTTAGGAGACAGAACCAGAAGGATTAGAGGAGCTACCACTTGCATGGGAATTGAAAACACTTTAAATTGGAAAAAGAAAGATTTAGGTCAAATTTCACATTACTTTAAAAAAATGCAATGAGAAATATAGTTGTTTTTTGTTTTAAGAGAAATATAGTGTTTTTAAAAGTGATTTTGAACTGTTTGCTTTAAAATTTAAAAATTAATTTAATATTACTATAAGAATATTTTTAAATAGATAAAATATTTATTTTAAATATTATTTTTATAAAAATAAATGGTGATATAAATTATTACAAATGGATAATTCAATTCAGAAAAATACTTGAGCAAGCATATTTGGCCGGTTAGCCAAGCTCATCTTTGTTCCTTTATATTCCCTTAGGTCATAGATTTTAGACCTATTAGGAGCGCTCTTTCTTTCTTTAAAGTCTCCCTTTATCTCTGCTCTAAGTATGACTAGTATTAGACTAGTATTAGAATTAGGATTTGTCAAAAAAAAAATAAAAAAAATACTTTTAACATAAGTTGAAAATTAAAAATCTAAAATTTGATTATTTTTATATAAAAATTAAAAATTATTTTAGAAAAAAAAAACATGGTGTTATAAATTTTACTTATAGTTTATAAACAGTAGATAGACAACGCAAGCATGCACTAATATTATTAAATGGTTTTACGAGTTAATATACGAGTTTAGTTTAGAACAAATGACATACACTACTACGATACATACCTTTATACATCATTGTCTTTTAATAAGTTTAAAATAAATATCAAAATTCTCGATGACTGAAAATGAAACTAACCATTTTTTCTTCCATTGGTACTATTCTTTTCTTTCATTCGCGATTAGAAGCGTATATTATGTAATTCTTCCGTAATAATTAAATTTTAAATTAAAGAGAAAACTAATACCGATGAATATAAATACAATTCTATTGGGCAATGTTTCCTTCGTACTCTACCATGGAAATCGCAACGTGGAAGAGAAGGGTTAATTAATGTATTAAACTAATATTGAAGGGGTAAAATTTTGATACACATTATGTATAAAACTAACTTTACACAAGCTTGCATATTTATACTATAAAACTCAAATCCTAAATTCTTAACCCTAACCTTAAAAATTAAACTATAAACCTTAAACCCTATACCCTAAATTCTAAACACTAACCTTAAATTTTAAACCCTAAAACATAAACCCCTAAAATCAAACCTGAACTACATCCCTAACCCCTAAAACTAAAAGGCTCGTGTAAACTAAAATTTGCACGACCTGTGTATTGCAAATTTTCTCAATATTGAAGTATATAATTACCCAAAATAATGCATTTTTACCAACAAGTGTTGAGTGCATTGCTAAGGCACATTGTACTCCCAAGAAGATGACACGAGCTTAAACCTTGGAGACGATATTGTTAGGAGGGGAGGGTACGAGCATTTTTTCTTCCACTATGTTTTCCCTCCACTTGCTTTTCGAAGCATGTACATGCAAGTCTTTCCGTTTGAGATGTTAGAGTATGAGCTGGCAGCTATTTGTCATGAAAGTCAAAGTTGTTGAAATCAACTTTTGGAGGGATTTTATATTCTAGCTTAAGTCTAGGAGAGATTTTATCTTCTAGCAAAAGTCTATGAGATAAAGGCTTCCTATAAATATCATCCATGTTAAAGCGGTAATCTTATGGTTTTCCTTTTGATCAATGAAATACAATGTTCTACCCATTGTATGCTGAACTTGGTATCAGCAGTGCAAAAAATTTTCTCTTTTTTTCACCATGGTGCTTCCAACTGAGACTACCATCTCTCCTTCCTCCGATCCATCTCTTCTAGGTTCTGAGGAGTTCCCTGAGCAGATTTTTTCAACAAAAGAATCAATATTCGGTTGGATGACACCAAATTTCTTATGTGGAAACAGCATGTGACGTTGATGATGCGTGGCCAAGGCTTTGAATCCTATCTTTATGACTCTATTTTTCCTCATTCCAAGCTCGTTCTCAACAACAATAGTGAGCACATTCCAAATACGGTATATCTTTGGTTCGTTAAACAAGATAGTTTGTTGGCCTCTTGTCTCCTATCCATCGTGAGCCCTTATATTCTTCCTCAGTTGATAGGCATTGAGATAATTACCTCTATCTGGAGCACTATTTTGCGTCTTTACTCTTAGCTCTCGACCACTCGGGTGATGCATCTCTACTGTAGACTACGGTTGATCAAGAAATTTGATCTCATGTGAGCTTATACTATGCAGGTAAAAAAGATTTGCAATCTTTTAGCCTCTTATGGCTCCCCTATATCAGACGTTGAACATATTGCTACCATTCTTAATGGCATCCCTCCGTAACACGATCCATTTGTGGTCATTATTTCTGCGAGTCGCGATCTATATACTATTAAAAGTTTAGTGTCTATCCTAATGAATGCTAAATCACTCCTTGCGGATCCTTTACATTTATCGATCGGCATTAACAACACCCACTTTTCTGATAATGCCAATAGGCAGGATCATCCTACTTGCCCTACTAAAACTAGATACAATGGCAGACAAAGGGCATCCTCGGCCACAATACCAACTCTGTGGTAAAATGGGTCATATGGTTGATCGATGCTGGCACTATTTTGATCAGATCTTCAAAGGAGTCAATGCCCTGAATACGAGGCCCTTTGACACTTAGGCTAATGCTCTCAACTACACAATTGGACCCACTGATGCTACATATGATCCGTTTCTCTCTTCACCTGTATTTGACTCCTCTAGCCCTGACCAAATGGTTTAAACTGCCCAGGTTAATTCACTGATGGCTGTTTTTCCAAGCTTCAACATTGATGCATGGTTTCTAGACTCAGGGGCCACGCGATGCTTGCATAGATATGAACTTTAGAGCAAGTATACTCGGCGATCAAGTAGTAAAGTGATAGAGTAGAGTGTCAAACCCACGAGGATTGGATTAATAAATCTGAAGCGATAGTACTTAAGAGTCAGTGAGCAAGTATTGGTTTGATGGTGATTATGAAAACCAAATGCAAATAAAAGTAAGGTAGAAATGATCAAGAAAAACAAATGTTGCAGCAGATATTCAGATGATTATGGAAGCTGGGTTTATTCCTTAGGAATTATGCTTGATTACTTATTTTAATGCTATAACGATCGTCAATACATATTTGCGTAAACAAAATAAGACTTTACCTATTCAAAAGGGTCTTATAACTAACTTTTAACTCTTTCGATGCCTAGAAGTTGATAACAATGAAGCTAAGGTAATACATGTCTGCGTGAACCCTAACAACTCTATCACCTATTCAAGTTCCTCTTATTAGTCGTTGAAATCCTAAACTTATGTCTAAGTCGGATTAGGACTAAGTTAACATCCTAGCCCCACTGTTCATACTTGTTTAACCTCTCTCGATATTAAGCCGCATATCAATAGTTAAAAGGCCTCTCTCGATAGCTCTTATAATAACTACGTATGAAGAACAATAAACAGGATAGATAAAGGAAAAAGAACTATAGCATTAAACAAATTAATTCAAACATAATATCCTAAAAACAATAAACCTTGGAAAAAGTATTTAGCTCATATATGAGCCTAAAACATCTATAATAAGAGTAATTAAAAACATGATAGTTTATCAAGCAAGGAAAAAGAAATAATCAAGCGTCCTCGACTTTCTCCTCCAAGCTCTCTAATTGTGCTGCAAGTCTCGCATTACTCCAGACTCTCTCGATGGCTTACGTTGTATGGAGACTCCTCAAGACCTTTGACTTTGGTTGTTCTCCGATAGCTGAGGATTAAGGGTTGTCATCTAAGATCGAGCTCCCTTTGTTTGTGGCCCAAGTTTTCTTTATATTGACGAAAAAATAGGGTTTGGAAACCCTAAAGTGGGAAAAGCCTCTTCAAAAGTATCTTGATTTCCCACATCATTTAATAAGTTACGTATCAGATAAGCATCCACATAAGCCTAGTCTAATTCATCTCTAATTCTCTTGCTTTGTTAGCTCCATACGAGAATGATACTTTCCTTTCGCTCAAAAATAGTAAAAGGCTCTTCGTACCTTTAGATGTGGCCCTTCCCATGATAGACTGATAAGTTAATCACCCAATGTTGATTCTCTGGCCCTTCATCACCAAATGCAATAGAAGCATACTCTCGTGGAAACTGTAGAGTGGTGGCATGTTGGCTTGAGACGTGTGTTCATGAAGTGAATCCAATATTTTGGGTCCGACTTTAACGAAACCCTTTTAATCAAATTTGTAACCCCTTGACTCGGTATAGTTGCAAGACCGAACGAAGCAACAAAACATTTACCCACCTCAACGGTTCAAACTGGAGCAACGAGACATTTACCCACCTCAACGGTTTGGATGTATAAATCCACCAGCGGGAGAAAACAGAACATTTACCCACCTCGACCGCTGCAGTTCTCATGGTGAAGTTTACGGTATACTCACAACCCCTCAACACACATGAGGCAACTTTTTATACCACACTTTAAACCCTATGGCTAGCCAACTATATCCAATAACATTTTAATCTAATCCACTTGCCAATATACTCAATAAATCCACATTACCTTACTGTTTTACATATGCATCAAATCAAAACAAATTCCAATACATTAAATCATGTATTCTAGCATCCTCAAAATTCATTTCATAAACCATTTGCAATACTCAATAGTCATCATATATGATCATTTGCAACCTCTTTCATTTCTAAAACATACATAATACAGTGGGTAATCAAAACCATAAACATGTGCATGAGATTATATTTTACAATACCGAAAACGAGAGAGAACTCAACCAATACTTACTTCCGAGCTTAGATAAGTGTTTCAAACTTATTCTAAACTCCCACAACTTCTTTCAAAACCTTTTTAGAGTAGTAAAACACATTTTCACTCACTGACAACCCAAAGCTCGCTAGCCAATACGCGATCAAGCCTCTAAAGTTTTCGCAACCTCTCCAAACGCTATAGGATTCAACTCCCCTACTTTACCCAAACAAAAATAGAGGATTAATGCACTTCCATGCATCTCAAATCCCCATCAAACAACAAACACTACTTCGCCTCCCTTAAATCCATCAAATGCCTCTCTAAAGCATCCGAAAACACCATTAAGCCTCAACTAAACAAAGCCCAGCCAAAACCTATTGTTTCTAACATCTTAACAACATCAATTAACATCCAAAAAATCCTAAACACGTCCTTATACCTCCAGCAACACCACAACACCAAGATCACATCAAAAAAACCAAGTATAAACAACCTAGAAAATTAGCAATTCACATAGTTTCGGGATTACTTTAATTATCCTCTTCCTTTTAACTTTAAAACACATCATATAAGAGATCTAAATCCATTAGATTCATTACAAAACAAATCCAAATCAGTTATTATCCAATTTCCACACAAAACTTAATTTAATTACATAATCCATGTTTAAATCATAATTTCATAACATAAATCAATAGCAAAGGATCAAGAGCTTGGAAATTTCAATAAAGAAACTTTAATTAGAGGAGAGAAAAAAATCACCTCTAATTGTTGATTTCTCCCTTAATTGGCAAAGTTTGGTTGAAATCCAAATAGATTTTGTTGCAAGAATCATAGGAATCAAGTAGGTAATTAAAAGGAAATCTAAAGGAATTGATTCCTTGAACTTTTGGAAAGATTTTGATAGTTTGGCTGCTATAAAAGTTGAGAGAAAAGTTGTATCAAAGTTAGTTACTTATGAAAGTGATTTTGTGAAAATGAAATCCTTTTATTAAATCTATTTTTTTTAAATAATAAAACCTTCTAAAAAAACTTTAAAAATATCCTAAATTAAGGGAAAATCTGATGAAAAAGTTTGGTCAAATAGCTGCTTAAAGATTCTAAGTTTTGACCCTTTTACGATTTAGTCACCAAAAATAGTTTTGAAACTTTTCGATTTAGTTACTAGACCAAAATGTCCTAAAATCAGAACCATTTACTTTAAATTGAATTTACTAAAATACTTAAAATATCAATTAAGTATTTTATAACATTTTTCCAAATTTTATTTTAACCAAAAACAATTTCACAAGGTTTAAATCCCACAACTAACTCGAATTGCCAGACCTGATCTCCCAAACCGTCTAATAAATCCGATTAACTTCTAGGTCCAATTTCTGGGCGTTGAAACTCTCCCCCTGTAACACCCCTTTTTGTTTCCATACGGCGAATATGAATCAGGAATGTCACAACTTTACCATCCTTAAATATTTATGATATTTGAATCAAAATTCAAGTTTTGCTAATTTTGAACCCAAATCTTGAGTACTGGTACACCCTGTCCCAAAATACACATTCTTGCATTTTTCATATTTCTAATTCATCCTAATTCAATTCCCAAATGTCTTAAAATGTTATGTATGCTTATAGGGAACAATTGACTATCATAAAACATACATGCTCTCAATTATCTTAGCATGCAACTAATCACTTGAGGTTACTCTTAACTTTGAATCTTTCCAAAAATGCCAATTATCTTGAAACCATAACGAACTTTAAAGGCCAATCACAACTCAAATAGGTTTAGCAAGTATACATGCCACTATAATAATCAAGCCTCAATTAGGATGTCATTACCGTGATTACATGTTGAGCTTTCCAATATTGATGCAATGCTCTTCTCACTCTCATCTTGATTTACCTACGTGTGCACAATCAAACACACGCAAAGTACGAACTTAGTGAGGCAATAAATGAAGTAACAAAAATAATTTAAACCTTATTGAACTTCATGGCTATGTTTATACAACATGATATATATATATGCCAATATGCTAACTTTTATATTGCATTGGTAATGATTTACTACATTCCAATGCCCTCAAACTTTCACGCTTGCCTATTTTTCATAATGTGCCATATACGCATAAATGCATCTTGATCACTAGACATGTATTAGCGTCATATTAATCATATATTAACATAATATAAATCGGATATAAATTTATTACCAATATACTTGCCATTTATTCCAAAAGCTCATAAGCTTTTTCACTTGTTTATCTTTTATTAACCAATAAACCATAGCCCGAATATAAGCCTATGAGGACCTTGGGTACACGAATCAAAACCGCACATAAGGTTGTTCAAACCATCCGTACATAAGGCTGTGCTAACTATTCGCACATAAGGTTGTGCTAACCATATACACTAAGTGTCTTTTATATATACTATAGTGCTAAACAGAGCATGCAGCGTGCTGCTGGACTCTATGGCATACCAACTATACCTTGTCCCTCATTAACATACTTGGGCATATATTCCATATTTATTCCATCCATGGAAATGTATATCAACATAGTTTAACATTGGGCAGTTCATACCCGAAATAACATTCATAATATAACATCATATATAACTAGTGATCTATGCATTTATGTTCAACCTTTGACATATTTAAATCATGCCAATATATGATCAATGACATAAATATCATGCCAATATATAAATAAGGTAGACTAATTGCAAGTCTTCCTAATGATGTATAAAACATCCATATATCATGTTATGTATGCATTGCACTCACCTTGGCCACTTAACACAATGCCTCACTAAATCCTAGTTTGATCTTTGCTTTCAAAGTACCTCAAACCTTCTTTGATTCGAACATGACTTCATTAATAACATGAATAAAATAAAATATTTGTTAGATTCAAATCTAACAATACCTTAAACATGTTGTTTAAGATAGTTCTTCGAATATAAAATTTCCAAATATTTCCTTTCTTCCTTGTACTGTTCAAAAACTCATTATGGTCCTTAGTGACCAATTTAAACTTCCAATAATTCTTCCGAGCTTGCAAATTAACATTTAAATACAAAATGTTTTAAATTCCATTTTCTGACAGCTTGCGCTACCTTCAAAGATTTACTTATATAGGGTAGAATACATTCTGGATCTCAATTTCCATTCTACTGCAGAAGCTAGATTCGATAACGATTCTAAAGGTATAAGCCACACAAATTAATAAAATCTAAAAAAATTATGAAAATTCCTTATGTTCATGTCACAAAGCTGTCCAGGCAGAAACTGTTTTGTAATTTTTCTGACCTTCATTCGATTAAAAATTTATATCTTTTAACTCAGAACTCGAAATCAGTTTCCATTTGTTGGAAACAAAACTAGACTAACAAATCTTTACAATGGTATAAAATTCATCATCTAACCATTTTTGTAGAATTTATGCCGAATTTTTAAACTTACTGCCATAATTCAAATTCCAACATAACTTTTCATGAATAACTTCTAATTTACACCAACTTCTCCTTATTTCTCTACTTGTCAATTTAGTCCCATCACTTTACTTCAAATGGATAGAATAAAGCTTTTATTCATTTGTTCTCTTTACATCCTTCATCATATTAAGCTTAAACCTTTACTCCTCTAATTTCTCTTGATTTATCAAAATGGTCACCAAGTTTCCAATACAATGATTCAAGCTTCTTAACTTTGCAAATTAGTCCTCAAATCAACATTACCACCTTAATTCCATCATTTTAACTAAAAATCAGATTTACTCTTTCTGCATATCCTCTTTACCGAATAGACCATTCAAGTTTGACAAATTGTCAAAATGGTCACTAAAGCAATTAATCGTCGGTTTAGCATTCTAACTTCATTTTCATGTCTCTAACATCATTAATAACATAAATACATTTCAAATTCTAAAAATAAGAATTGAACCCCTAACTTTAACACTTTGCTAAATTAATCTTTTAGGGTTTAAATTTAGGGTTTTGATTTCAAACAACAAATCAAGCTTGCAAGATAACTAACTCATCATCATAAACCCTAATTTAAGGTTGGATCCCTAAACCCTAATCTTCTTCAAGATTGCTGAATTGTTTAGGGTTTAAATCACAAATTAAAAACATAAATCCAACATCATTCTTGCTTGATTTCAACATAAAATAGAACATAGATTCATAAAATCATAAAACCTCCAATTTGAACATAAACCCTAATTTCTCTCTCATATCAAGTCTCATCAATCAAGCATGAAATCCATGAATAATTTATATCAATAGATAGAGATCAAAGAGATGGCCAACTTTGTAGTTCAGAAGATTACCTTAAAATCGAGATTTGGGGCTGAAATCGAGCTTGGAAAATTTCCCTCTCCTTTCTCCTCTTTCTCCACGGTTTTGGAGATGAAATTTCATTGATAAACCTTCATATTTCATATATATAAGCCACTTGTATAATTAAAAATGAATTTTTAATTCAATAAATTTCACTTTTCAAAAATACCCTCCAACTAGATTTATATTTCTAATTTGCCATTTTGTTTCATTCAAACTAAACTTAGTTGGATTCTAATCAGCCACTATTCATCCATAAAAGAAATCTCAAAATTCATTCCATGTCCCTATTGGGTGAAATTACCAAAATGCCCTTTACTGATCAACTTATTCACAAAATTGCCATTTTATGTCATTTCAATCGATTTAAATTTTTCCTGACCTTTTTAACATCCAAATACCCATAAAATAATATTTTATGACTCTTTTAAGATTCATGGAACCATCTCTGAAACTTTAGTTCAATCTGATTATCCAAATATTTTTTCGAACTTTATCGCTTTATAACCAATAACACAAATTCTGTACAAAAAATCCGAGTAACACGGAAATGCCATTCTTGGGGGTAAACTATTCATTTATGGGGTTAAAATACACAACTTTTAAAACTTACACTTTGGTCCCTAAACTTTTCCAATGTTTATACTTCAGCCACAAAACTTTCAAAATTTACATTTTGGTCACTAGACAAAAATTGGGATATTACAATTCTCCCCCTTAAGAAAATTCGTCCTCAAATTTTTAACACATACCTAATTCAAAAACAATGAGGAAACTATTTTCTCATATCATATTCTCTTTCATAGATCGTTTTTTCGACTTCATGATTTCGCCAAAGAACTTTAACAAGCGAGATCATCTTATTCCTTAGTTCTTTGACTCCATGTGCCAATATATTTACCGATTCTTCCTCGTAAATCAAATCTGATTGAATCTCTATTCCTTCCGGGTAATGATGTGTAAAGGATCTGATCGATACTTCTTGAGCATCGATACATGAAATATATTATGAATCTTGTCCATTTTCGGAGGTAAGGCTAGCTAATAAGCCACCAGACCAACTTTTTTCACAATCTTATATGGCCCAATTAATCTCGACTCAGCTTCCCTTTTTGTCCAAACCATAACAGCTCCTTCCAATGTGAAACTTTTAAGGAATACTTTATCCTTAACTTCATATTAAATATCTTTTCTTTCAAGATCAGCAGATAATATCCATCATTCTAAAACAATTCTAGATTGCGTCGAACCATTCTTACTCTATTCTCTGCATCTTGAAATAAATCAGATTCAATCACCTTTTAGTTCTCTTTCTAACTCATTATCATCGGGGATATAAATTACCCCTTGATAATATGAACATTCTTTAGACTAAACATCGAAACCTTTAATTTTCTCTTTTCACCTCACTGAATTCTTTCTAGAAAAATATTATCTTTCATCTGTAAATCTTTGATCCGATTTGTCAAAGTAGATTTGAGCTGAAGCTATGTAATCAATATACTATTTTCTTCCAAAGGTAATTGGGCATTTAATGCTTATAAGCCAAAAAATGACTATTGGCTAAATACATCAACTACTACTTTAGTCTTATTACATTAATACACATCCCAACCTATTATGGGACGTATTATTGAATAAGATAGAATCCTTACTAGATTCATACTGCACTAATACTAGTGATACTATCAAATCTTCTTCTACTGGTAATAATATAATCGTAATTTAATCTTAGAGGAATATTACTGCTTTTTTAACTAACATCATTGGAGCTTTCTAAGGTGATATACTGGGTCGTATAAAACCTCAATCTAATGACTCTTGCAACTAGGTCTTTAGCTTTCTCAATCTAGTAAGAGCCATTCTGTAGAGTGCAATCGATATAGGTCCCATATTGGATTAAATCCAATCCTAAACTTAGCCTCTCAATTAAGCGTCAAGCCTGACAACTCCTTTTGAGCAACCCATTTAAAACTCACAAATAATAGGAATACTCTCCCAGCTTACCCTTGATGCTCGGTACCCATAGCATAAGTTAAATAATTTTCACATTGGTAACAAATTCCAATAAACTCTGCATGCTCATGCATTCCAATTATCACAACACTCACATGATTGGTTTTATGGTTTTCTTGAATCTCCAACATTAATTATAAATGTCAGAGAGTTCCAAATTTTCCTTGTCCCGATCTCTTAGCGGAACTATGTAACAAATTCAGTTTGATATCTTTGTTAGGAATCTTCACCACTTTTTAGAAGTGGTGAAATAAATAATGATTTACTATTTATCTTTACGAGCTAAGACCTTTGTTTAGGTATTTTCTCATTCTGAACTATTTGCATTGTATTTTGCATAATTTACTGCTTCATGAAATTTTGAAATACATAGGGCAATTAGTACTTCTTTGTACCTGACCTCCAGCCCTCTATGAGCTGTCATAACAGGCTCTCTTTCTGTCTGTAAGAAGTAGTTTAGAAGCAAATTAGCTCAGTTTATTAAACTTGCACCCATACCCGTAAATAATCCAATTGCCCTAATTAAGACGCAAGAAACTTCGTTGCATCTCTAGGATAAACTTTGTTATGGAACTCTCAAAGAAAGAACTTCTAGTTAATAGACTATTGAGTATGTACCGTAACATTACTTTATCAAATATAGGTCTAATCCTTTCTGATGAGATAATACTTTTTCTTGGAGTCTCCTCTAATCATCAATACAGAGTTCCTTCAACATAACTTTTATATCATTAAACCATAGATTAACAATCATAGGACCTCTATTAATATCTCTCTAAAAATCTAGTGTGCCAGAACTCTCAATTCTTTTGCAATCGGTGCCTAAGTAGGCTGATTCATGATCACATCTAATGTCTGGAAGAAAAGTTCTTAATCCAGAACATGCATATCATGTTACTCTGGTGCCTCTGCACCATGCTAAGCTGAGGGTAGAATATTATCATTAACCTTATCATGCTTATGAATCTCTTATTGATCCACTCGCCTAAACACCTGACACAATTATTTTACCCTCACACATTGGAATTTAACTTTATTATCATAATGAAGTAAGTAATTGCATCCATTCAAACAAGTAAAATCATTAGTAATACTGATATCCTAGTGTCATGTATACACTTTCAACCTTTACCATACTTTGTTTAACTCCAAACCGGCTAAACCTGTAGCTCTGATACTAATAAATGTAACTCCCCTTTTTGTATCCACACGGTGAATACGAATCAGGAATGTCGAAACTTTACTATCCTTAAATATTAATGATATTTGAAAAAAAATTTAAGTTTTGACACCCTGTCCCAAAATGCACATTCTTGCATTTTCATATTTTTAATTCATCCTAATTTAATTCCCAAATGTCTTCAAATGTTATGTATGCTTATAGGGAACAATTGACTATCATAAAACATACATGCTCTCAATTATCTTAGCATGCAACTCATCACTTGAGGTTACTCTTAACTTTGAATATTTCCAGAAACGCTAATTATCTTGAAACCATAACGAACTTTAAAGGCAAATCACAACTCAAATAGGTTTAGCAAGTATACATGCCACTATAATAATAAAACCTCAATTAGGATGTCATTCGCGTGATTACCTATTGAGCTTTCCAATATTGATGCAATGCTCTTCTCACTCTCATCTTGATTTACCTACGTGTGCACAATCAAACACACGCTAAGTACGAACTTAGTGAGGCAATAAAGGAAGTAACAACAATAATTTAAACCTTATTCAACTTCATGGCTATGTTTATATAACATGATATATATATATGCCAATATACTAACTTTTATATTGCATTGGTAATGATTTACTACATGCCAATGCCATCAACTTTCACGCTTGTCTATTTTTCATAATGTGCCATATATGCATAAATGCATCATGATCACTATACATGTATTACCATCATATTAATCATATATTAATATAATATAAACCAGATATAAATTTCTTACCAATATACTTGCCATTTATTCCAAAAGCTCATAAGCTTTTTCACCTATTTATCTTTTATTAACCGATAAACTATAGCCCAAATATAAGCCTATGAGGACCCTAAGTACACGAGTCAAAACCGCACATAAGGTTGTGCTAACTATTCACACATAAGGTTGTGCTAACCATCCGCACATAATTACCATCATATTTATCATATATTAATATAATATAAACTGGATATAATTTTCTTACCAATATACTTGCCATTTATTCCAAAAGCTCATAAGCTTTTTCACCTATTTATCTTTTATTAACCAATAAACCATAGCCCAAATACAATCCTATGAGGACCCTGGTACACAAGTCAAAACCGCACATAAGGTTGTGCTAACCATCCGCATATAAGGTTGTGCTAACCAGATACACTAAGTGTCTTTTATATATACTATAGTGCCAAACCGAGTATGGAGTGTGTTGCTGGACTCTATGCCATGCCAACTATACCATGTCCCTCATTAACATACTTGGGCATATATTCCATATTTATTTCATCCATGGAAATGTATATCAACATCGTTTAACATTGCGCAGTTCATACACTAAATAACATTCATAATATAACATCATATAAAATTAGTGATCTCACCATTTATGTTTAACCTTTGACATATTTAAAACATGTCAATATATGATCAATGACATAAATATCATGCAATATATAAATAAGGTAGACTCATCGCAAGTCTTCCTAATGATATATAAAACATCCATATATCATGTTATGTATGCATTGCACTCACCTTGGCTACTTAACACAATGCCTCACTAAGTCCTAGTTCGATATTTGCTTTCAAAGTACCTCGAACCTTCTTTGATTCGGACTTGACTTCATTTATCACATGAATAAAATAAAATATTTGTTATATTCAAATCTAACAATATGCAACACCCCGGTTTTGGGCTTAGCAGTTTTGAGGTTTGTTAGGCGGTCTGGTGGACCAAGTTAGAGATTCGAGCCAGATTTGAGACTGTATATTTTTTGGTAAGATAAAAATGTGGAAAATTAGTTAAAAATCATATTTTATTATATAATGATTTTTGGTGGAATCAATTTTAGAAAAGAGGAATTTGGAAATGTGACATTTTGGATTAGTGACCAAAATGAGATTTTTGAAAACTGTTTTTAAAGGTGACTAAAATGAAAAGGGTCAAATTCTTAGAATCTTTAAGGAGCTATTTTACCAAGGTTTTTCTGATGATTTCTCCCTTAATTTAAGATATTTTAACATGTGTTTTAAAGATAATTAAAAAGGGATTTTAGTTAAAAAAAGTTAGTTAAGCTCATTAAAGAAAATTCACGTAACTTTTCTCTCAACTTTTCTCTCCACTCTCTCCTCAGCTAAACACTCAAATTTTCATCAAAATTCAGAGGTGATGAGTCTTTTAACTTGTTTTTATGATTGATAATGATTTGATTAACATTGTTTTTGCAAAATTTCATTTAAATCTTGTGTTTTCTTAGCTTTTGTCAAATTAATTGAGGGAGAAATCTCATAATAGAGGTAAGGTCCGTGGTCTCCTCTATTTTATGGTTCTTTATTGAAATTCCCAAGTATTTGATCCTTGATTTATAGTTTGGAAACTGATTTTAATATTATGTCAACGATTAATTGAGTTATTTTGGGAATATTGATGAGATATTATAATTTCCCAAGTGGATCTATTTTTCTAGTGTTTGAGTTGGATTTAATATATGTTTTGGATGTATTTTGATGTTGATAATTTGTTTTTATCAATAGAATCCCGAAACTCTTGATTCTCTAATTAGTTAGGTTGTTAGATTGGAGTTTTTGTGGTGATATTAAAGTTTAATCTTTGCTGGAGGTAAAAGGATGTTAGGAAAAGGGTTTTGGATGTTATTAGATGTTGACTGAAGGCTTGTATTGTTGTTTTATGGCTGGGTTAAGTTTTGGAAACGTTTGATGGTGTTTTCGGTATGTTTCAGATGGTGTTTGTGTGGGCATCTTGGGAGTTGCGGGAGATTGCTATTGGGCAATGGTTTGAATGCATTTTAATACATTTTCCCTATGGTTTTGTGTGGGCTTGTCGAGCGCTTGATTCGCGTTGGCAAGGAAGGTGAAGCGTATTGGTGAGTAGAAACTGGTTTTAAATGCTTTAAAAAGGTTTCTAAAGCTTTTTGGGAGTTTAGGGTAAGCGTGAGACACTTACCTAAGCTCAGAAGTAAGTTTCCCTTATTTTGCACTTGAATATCGGCTTAGATATGAGCATGTTGTTTGCATGTTTTGGTGATAAGCATGGTATAATTTATTTACTAGTAATGCATGATTTTGAGTACATATGTAGGGGTTTGAAAGTATATTAAATTCTATTGAGCATTGGTATTCATTCCGGTTGGGAATGATGTTAGTGCACTGGCAATGAGATTTGCATATGTGTTGTTTATGTGATGCATTGTAAAACAATAAGTAAATGGTTTCGTAAATGATATATATTGGCTATGTGACATGGTGAAAACAATCGGATCTAGTTGGCATGCCATAGGATTAAAAGTGCACTATAAAATATGAACAAAATTGATCGTGACCATGAGTCCTTGAGGATGGTGGTTTAAATAGGCCACTCGGACTATTGGGACATCATTTGGGGCATGCGGTTTAACTAGGCAATCCAAATTGATGGTGATCTTGCGGTTTAACTAGGCAAGGTTAGTACTTTTGCAGTTTAACTAGGTAAGGGTGAAATCTCGCGGTTTAACTAGGCGAGGGTGTCAAATCTTGCGGTTTAACTAGGCAAGGTTTGGGATATCATTCGGTTTAACTAGGCATGGTATGAGAGATCCGTGTAACTGATATGTGTGTAGGATAGAGGTAGTCTATCCGGGTCACTATAATTGCCAATATATGAAAAAGATCATGTGATGATTCTTGTATTAAGTGCTTTGGGATTTAAGCATGGTTTGATTAAAATGCTTTGGGATTTAAGCATGAAATGTTTAGGATGTTATGAATATCATTAAGTTTGATTAGGTTATAATCATGAGGAAGTGCTTTGTAAGTAAGCATGATTTGGGAAAAGCAAGCATATGTTTTTAAATGAATGTAAATGCATCATTGTCTATGAGCATCCTCACTATGCATGTGTGCTTACGCTCTCTTTCTCCTAATGATGTAGAGCATTGAAGTTCGGGTAGAAAAGGCAAGGTTTGCAAGGATCCAAAAGACAAACTACTTTTGAGTATGAATTCGGTTCATGTTTCCGGTTAATAAGGCAATGTGTTTGCCAAGGTTTTTGGGAGTTGTAATTTCGTTTTCTTATAGATTTTGAGTATGCTTTCTATGCTAGTTTTTGAGGATAGTTGATGTTGCTAAGCTTGATGTCAATACTTGTTTGTAGTTGTGGATGAATGGTGGCTTAGGTATGCATCTAGAGCTTTCTTGTTGTTCGCTTTGCTGCGAGGGTTTGAGCGAGTTTTGTATGCTATATTAAGTGTGTTGGAATGTTGCTTATGTTGGAATGGCTTAAATGTGCATTTTGGTATGTTTGGTAAAGTGGTATAGGGAGCATGCCTCTAGAGTGGTCCTTTGAAAGCATGATTTTGTTATGGTTGTCTAATCCTGGTATAAATGTTAGATTACGTATATTGTTGTGTTGTTATGGTTGTCTAATCCTGGTATAAATGTTAGATTATGTATGTTTGAAGGTTGATATGGGCCAATCGCATCTAGAATTGGGTGAAAAATTAGCTAATCTTGACATTACAGGCCCAGGTGCACCGATACGCGAGGGACCGTATCGGTACGGCTAGGCAATTATGGCCGAGGCATTTTAGTACAGGCAGAGGTGTTTCGATACAGACAGGAAATCAAATCCAGAACGTATCGATACAGGCAAGCGCGTTTCGGTACACTTTATGATTACTAGAATTTTAGTTTTTGAGGATGAGCTCGCGTACCGAAATACCAATAGACCGTATCGGTACAGTATAAAATGGTTTCAAACTGTATTTTAAATTCGAGGTAGTGTATCCGTACGAGCCTCACCATATCAAAACGATAAGTTCACAACCGTATCGATACAGATGTTAATTCTGTTAATGTCATGGAAGGTTAGCTTTATTTTCTTTTGTTTTAGTCCCTGAATCTTGCTTTGTTAATTATTTAAGCATGGGTGATCATTTGAGGCTGAAATTTGTCATATAAGCATGAAATGAACTTAATTAAAGCTGGTAACTTAAAAAGCTGAAAAATCTTTCCAAATGGTTGAATTTTCATTTTGGTCCCTAAGTTGTGTCGTGGCCAATTGGATTTTGTTACGATGGCCGATTAGGATGAGTGCTCACCTTTGAGTAGTATGATCATGTAGGAAGGCATTAATGCATCTAGATAAGATAAAAGAAAAAAATGGGCGTGTTTTTGGTGTAATCTTCCCGGTTTACTTCGGTAAACCTAATGTAGCTTGCTCGGTTTGGTCTCTCGACTAGGCCGGGTCGAGGGGATTACATTTGTTGTATTAGAGCCAAGTTTGGGAAAAGTTGGGATGTTGTTGCTTGTTTAGCTGAAGTTTTTGAACTATATGGTGATTGTGTATATATTCTGTGTTTGTTTGATGTTTTGTTGGGGTTGGATTGGGTACACATTACCTATTACCGAGGATTTTAAATGTGTTTTAAAGTCAACTTGGATCCTTTGCCTGGTGCTAGCCTAACTCTAATGTATTTTGATGCTTTTGTTAGCATGGCTCAACGTGAGACATGGTCTATGGCTAATACTACCGGGGTTGGGCAGAATAATGAGACAGAGGAGAATCTCCCTCATGTTTTATCTCCTCTTCCTCCAGCTGATGTTGGAGCGGGCGAAGCACCCCAGGTTCACCAAGTGCCAGTATATGGTGATTTGACTTCGTTACTACATGCGATAACAAGAGCTTTTCAGGCAGCGATGGCTAGAGTGCAGGCGCAGGCACCAACACCTATTGTGGTGGCAAATCAAGGTTTACCCTTGGAGCTTTTGAGGAGTCTGGGAGGTGTAGAGTTTCAACGTTTGAGCCCTGAGGAAGCTGAAGGTTGGCTAGAAAAGACGATCCGCATTATGGATCAGATGGGATGCAACAAGGAGCGCAAGCTGGGTTGCACTGTATCTTTGCTGCAGGGAGATGCATACCATTGGTAGGTGACCACTATTGCTGGCGTTCCTGAGGTGGATGTTACTTGGGAGTTCTTTCGGAGAGCTTTCAAGAGGAAGTACCTTGGTGCTCAGTACTTGGATATGAAGAAGCACAAGTTTATGTTGCTATCTTAGGGAAGCATGTCTGTTGCTGAATACGAGGTGAAGTTTGTTCGGTTGAGTCAGTATGCTCCAGAGTTGGTTCCAGATGACCAGCAGAGATGTGACAGGTTTTGTTATGGACTTGTAAAGGACATTAAGATGTACCTCATGGCCGCAGATTATACAAATTTTGATGTGTTGGTCAATCAGGACAAGGATATCGAGCATTCCTTGGGTGCACCAGTTCAGGCTACAAGTGCAAACTTAGGTAAAAGAGTGGCAGACTCTAGCTATTCTGGGAGGTAGAATAGTAGGTTCAGGGACAAGTGGCATAAGCCAGATCACAGACGTGGTGGTGGAGTAGGCCAGGGTGCTTAGGGAGGTCGTGCTACACCGGAGGGTGAGCGTTCTGCTAGGCGCCATGTAGGTATGTGCTGGGGTAATGTTGGAGGTTGTTGGATTTGTGGATCGTCATATCAGCTGAAGCGTGATTATCCTCGAGCAATGAGGGATGTACCAGCACAGGTTGCTGCACCTGCTAGGGGCCGAGGCCGTGGCAGGGGTAATTTTTAGAGGCGAGAGGATGGTCAGAAGGGTAAGGCTCATGCTGCAGCAGTGAGACCTGAAGGTGGTGGACCGACTTGGGTCTTTGCTCACCGTGAGGCTCGTAATGACATGGATGTGATCGCAGGTAGTTTTACTTTACAATCCTTGTCATTGTTATCCTTTATTGATTCGGGGTCTACGCATTCATATATCTTGAGTGAACATGCATCTTTGCTGAATGTTCTTGTTGAGATATTAGATATTGGTATGTTGGTCACAAGTTCTTTTGGGGAGACAGTTATAACAAGAAGGTTGTATCGACGATGTCCTTTGGTGGTTCAAGGTCATGAGTTTGCCGCAGACCTGATGGAATTACCATTCCCTGGTTTTGATGTCATTTTGGGTATGGATTGGTTGAGTGAGCATAGAGCGGTTGTGGATTATAAGTCCAAGAGGATTTTCTTGAGGTTAGCCAACAACTATGAGGTTGTGGTGGTTGGCGAGAATGTTAAGTTCTTATCCATGGTGGTTTCGGCTGTTAGAGCGAAGAAAATGATGTTTGATGGCTGCCAAGCTTATTTGGCTATCGTTATGAACCCGAAAGCCAAGGGTGTTCGAGTGCAGGATATTCAGACTATTTGCGACTTTTCTAAAGTTTTTCTTGAGGAGTTGCCAGGTTTGCCTCCGGATAGAGAGGTGGAGTTTCGTATTGAGGCATACGAGGGTACAACACCGGTGCCCATTGCTCCTTATAGGCTGACACCGAAAGAATTGAAGGAGTTGAAGTTACATCTTCAGGAGTTGTTGGATCATGGGTTCATTTGACCAAGCATTTCTCCATGGGGTGCACCTATTCTCTTCGTGAAAAAGAAAGATGGTATGCTTATGTGCATTGATTATCGTTAGTTGAACAAGTTGATGGTAAAGAACAGTTACCCGTTATCGCGAATTGATGATTTTTTCGATCAGTTTTGTGGAGCAACGGTGTTTTTCAAGATAAATTTAAGATCGGGGTATTACCAGTTGAAGGTTATGGATGTGGATGTGCATAAGACCGCGTTCCATACGAGGTATGCACATTATGAGTTTCTGGTCATGCCCTTCGATTTGACAAATGCCCCTGCTGCATTTATAGACATGATGAATAGAGTGTTCCATGAGTATCTTGATCAGTTTGTGGTGGTTCTCATAGATGATATTTTGGTGTACTCCCATACCGAGGAAGAGCATGTTCAGCATTTGCGGATAGTGTTGCATGTGTTGAAGGATAATTAGTTGTACACCAAGTTGAGCAAGTGCGAGTTTTGGCTTAAGGAAGTGACATTCCTAAGTCATGTGGTGTCAACGGAGGGTATTCGCGTTGATCCACAAAATATTGAGGCTATTCTCAATTGGATGCCACCTAAGTCAGTATCGGAGTTGCAAAGTTTTCTTGGGTTGGCTGGTTATTATCGCCGTTTTGTTGAGGGGTTTTCGAGTATTGCAGCTCCATTAACCAATTTGTTGCAGAAGAATGTTCCGTATGTGTGGACGGAGAAGAAGCAACACAGTTTTGAGAAGTTAAAGGAAGTGCTGGCACATGCTCCTGTGTTGATTCAACCTGAATTTGGGAAGGAGTTTGTGGTTTATAGTGATGCGTCGTATGTTGGCTTGGGTTGTGTACTGATGCAGGACGAGAAGGTTGTGGCCTTTGCATCAAGGAAATTGAAAGTTCATGAGCGCGATTATCCAACCAATGATTTGGAGCTTGCGGCTGTGGTTTTCGCTTTGAAATTTTGGCGACATCACCTCTATGGGGAGAAGTGCATGATCTTCACGGATCACAAGAGCTTGGACTATTTGAGTCCCAGAAAGATTTGAATCTTAGGCAAAGTAGATGATTGGAGTTGCTTAAGGATTACGACTTGATCATTGAGTATCATCCTAATAAAGCCAATGTAGTGGCGGATGTATTAAGTCATAAGGTTGCGGTTGAGCTCCGAGCTATGTTTACTAGGTTGAGTGTGACGCGGGAGGGTGGTTTGTTGGTGGAGTTGCAAGTCAAGCCTACGTTATAGCAGTTGATTAAAGCTAAGCAACTATTTGATGATTCATTGGTTGAGCATGTTGTTGCGCGCAATAAGTGCTACACAATTGTGCAAGTATACACGTCGCAAGTTATAGTATAAAAGATATCGTCTCCACAGGGATTGGTGCCACTTCAAGAATCTAATCTCTTGCACTGTAAAAAGTAAAAACACAAATAGAAGATTATAGGAGTTTAACTAATAACTAAACTAGAAAGAAATAAAGTAAAAGAATATATGAGATCAAATATGAGAGATAGGCCAGGTTATCGTGAGTTGAGGTGTGATAGCCGATTGGATCGTCTTGGTAAAAGAGTGCAAGGGCAACTCATTTGCCGTGGCAACTTGCACAACGGGGTTGCCTTGGCAACTAATTGATGGTTGCCTGGGCGACTAGTTGGGCAACTACTTGGGCGTCTGGGCAGCAACCTTCAAGGTTCGGCAGAGCGTTCTTCAATGGTTTCTTCTTATCCCTAAGTCTAAACTCTAGCTACTTGTTCATGCCTTGATAATACATCCCTGCGTGAATCAAGGGTGAACAACAACGAATCTTGAGCTCTTCTTAGCCGTTGAAATCCTTAACTTATTCCTAAGCTGGATTAATCTTCACCATCAATAGATTGAATAAAGATCATATTTATTCGTTTCTTGAATCTAACTCTCCCGATATTATATAAATAGATGAAGTTACGAGATCCTCTCCCAATTCACTCGCAAACAAGAATAAGAACCAAGAATGAATAAACCTTGAATAGAAAAGTGTAAACTCTTATTACCTAAACAAAATCCAATAGTTTCTCACAACCACAAGACACAATAACCTTAGCCAAATAGATTTAGTTCATGGCTAGGTTCCAAAGAAACACAAGATAAAGAATCCCTAGCATGAACCTAATTGAACAAGAAAGAAAAAGATGAAGAATGGATGGAGCTTTGTCAAAATCCTCCTTGCCCTTGATGTTGTCAAAAATTCACTCTTCTCTCCCATTTGGAGTTGACGGCTTGGTGATCTATTTATAGGGCTAGGTCAAAGTCCTCATTTGAGGAGGAAGTTAAATTGGAATTAAATTATCTTTAAAGAATATAATTCTTTATTATAATTATATTCCTTCTAGAACTTCTCCTATCTTCTTGGAATTTAATTCTTCTTTAACCTCTTCATGGAAATCAAACTCCTTTGGGATTTAGCTTTGCTCCACGTCATCTTGGGCTTGTCTAGTCATTAATTTCGACTACCATATCACCTTATTCTTTGTCGACAATTGCCCTGGCAACTAGCTCAACGTCTCCTTCATGCTTTGCCCTGGCAACTAGCTCGGCATCTCGTTAATGCATTGCCCTAGCAACTAGCTATAGCCTTGCTTTGGCAAGTGATCCCGCACATACACACAAAACACTCCAAAGCAGCATCTTTTCCCACAAAAACAACCAAGTTATGCAATCAAGCTCAACGATGGAAGGAAACATGGATTAATGCATGAATGACTAATTATGTAACTAATATGAGCCTAAGTCTAACAATAATATGAGTAAAAAGGGTAAGAAAAATAGTACTTTTGAACACTTATCACATGTTAAGAATATAGCAGATGGTAATCCGACGGATTTTCATTTTGATGGTGATGGAGTTTTGTGCTTCAAGGGTCGAATAGGGGTGTCGGATGATCCAGAATTGAGGCACACTAACTTGATGGAGGCACACTCTAGTCCTTTTTCTATGCATCCAGGTAGTGTTAAGATGTATCGTGATTTGAAAGAGGTATACTACTGGGTTGGGTTGAAAAAGGACGTGGCTGAGTTTGTGTCCAACTATATGGTATGTCAGCAGGTTAAGGCTGAACATTAGTTTCCATTCGGGTTTTTTCAACTGCTAAAAATTTTGGGGTAGAAATAGGAAAGAATCACCATGGATTATATAATAGGGTTACCGTTGACACCGGCTAAGAAGGATTCCGTATAGGTGATTGTTGACTGGTTCACAAAGTGTGCACATTTCTTGCCAGTGCATACAAAGTATACCTTGGACAAGTTGGTAGATTTGTATATAGCGAAGATTGTGCGCTTGCATGGTGTACCTAAATACATCGTCTCGAATAGGGATATGAGGTTTACGGTAAGGTGTTGGAGGAGTTTGCACCAAGCCTTGGGTTTGAGATTGAGTTTTAGTACCACGTATCATCCCCAGTCGGATGGACAGTCTAAGCGGGTTATTCAGGTCTTGGAAGATATGCTGAGATGTTGCATAATTGAGTTCCAGAGAACCTGGGAGAAGATTTTGCCTTTAGTTGAGTTTGCTTATAACAACAGTTATCAGGCGAGTATACAGATGGCACCTTATGAGGCACTATATGGCCAGAGGTGTCGTATGCCCTTATGTTGGGCTGAGGTGGGGGAAAAGCATGTTAACCTACCAAATGTGTTGAAAGACACGGATGAGAAGGTTAAGCTTGTATGCGACCGGTTGAAAGCGGCTGTGGATCGACATAAGTCTTACACAGATGTAAAGCGTAAGGAGGTTGAATATGCGATGGGTGATTGCGTATTCTTGAAGGTGTCACCGTGGGAAAAGGTGATGAGATTCGGACGTAAGGGTAAGCTTAGTTCGAGGTTCATTGGACCATACAAGGTTATTGAGCGTGTGGGTCCTGTGACATATCGGTTGAGGTTGCCTCCCGAGTTGGAGAAAATTCATAATGTGTTCCATGTTTTGATGTTGAGGAGATATCGATCAGATCCATCACATATCATGCCGGTGGAAGAGGTGGAGTTGAGATTGGATCTAATCTTAGATGAGGAACCAGTAGAGATCCTCGACACCAGTAAGAAGGTTCTTCGTGGTAAGACGATAGAGCTCGTGAAGTCTTGTGATGACACCGAGGTGTTGAGGAAGCTACTTAGGAAAGCAAGGCAGATATGATGGAGCAATTTCCGCATCTATTCCCTCTAGGTAATTTTGAGGATGAAATTTCTTAAGTGGGGGAGAGTTGTAACACCCCGGTTTTGGGCTTAGCGGTTTTGAGGTTTGTTAGACGGTCTGGTGGATCGGGTTAGAGATTCGAGTCGGATTCGGGACCGTATATTTTTTGGTAAGATAAAAACGTGGAAAAATAGTTAAAAATCATATTTTATTATATAATGACTTTTGGTGGAATCAATTTTATAAAAAGGAATTTGGAAATGTGACATTTTGGATTAGTGACCAAAATGCATTTTTGAAAACTATTTTTAAAGGTGACTAAAATGAAAAGGGTCAAATTCTTCGAATCTTTAAGTATCTATTTTACCAAGGTTTTTTTTGATGATTTCTCCCTTAATTTAAGATAATTTAACATGTTTTTTAAAGATAATTAAAAATGGATTTTAGTTAAAAAAGTTAGTTAAGCTTATTAAAGAAAATTCACGTAACTTTTCTCTCCACTCTCTCCTCCGCTAAACACTCAAGTTTTCATCAAAATCCATAGGTGAGGAGCCTTTTAACTTGTTTTTATGATTGATACTGATTTGATTAACATTGTTTGTGCAAAATCTCTTTTAAATCTTGTGTTTTCTTAGCTTTTGTCAAATCAATTGAGGGAGAAATCTCACAATAGGGGTGAGGTCCATGATCTCCTTTATTGTATGGTTCTTTACTGAAATTCCCAAGTATTTGATCATTGATTTATAGTTTGGAAACTGATTTTAATATTATGTCAATGATTAATTGAGTTATTTTGGGAATATTGATGAGATATTATAATTTTTGAAGTGGATCGGTTTTTCCAGTGTTTGAATTGGATTTAATATATGTTTTGGATGTATTTTGACTTTGATAATTTGTTTTTATCAATATAATCCTGAAACTCTTGAATCTCTAATTAGTTAGGTTGCTAGATTGGAGTTTTGTGGTGATATTCGAGTTTAATCTTTGTTGGAGGTAAAATGATGTTAGGAAAAGGGTTTTGGATGTTATTAGAAGTTGATTGAAGGCTTGTATTGTTGTTTTATGGATGGGTTAAGTTTTGGAAATGTTTGATGGTGTTTTCAGTATGTTTTAGATGGTATTTATGTGGGCATCTTGGGAGTTGCAGGAGATTGCTGTTGGGAAATGGTTTGAATGCATTTTCATGCATTTCCCTCTGGTTTTATGTGTTTAAAATAGGGGATAATAAAGGCGTCGAAGCGTGACGTGTTTGGTGGCTTGTCGAGAGCTTGATTCGCGTTGGCAAGGAAGGCGAAGCATATTGGTGAGTGGAAATTTGTTTTAAATGCTTTACAAAGGTTTGTAAATGTTGTTGGGAGTTTAGGGTAAGCGTGAGACACTTACCTAAGCTCGGAAGTAAGTTTCCCTTATTTTGCTCTTGAATATCCGCTTAGATATGAGCATGTTGTTTGCATGTTTTGGTGATAAATATGGTATGATTTACTTACTGGTAATGCATGATTTTGAGTACAAATGCAGGGGCTTGAAAGTATATTAAATGCTATTAAGCATTGGTTTTCATTCCGGTTGGGAATGATGTTAGTGCATTGGCAATGAGATGTGCATATGTGTTGTTTATGAGATGCATTGTAAAACAGTAAGTAAATGGTTTTGTAAATGATATATATTGGCTTTCTGACATGGTGAAAACAGTCGGGTATAGTTGGCATGCCATAGGATTAAAAGTTTACTATAAAATATAAACAAAATCGATTTTGGCCATGGATCCTTGGGGTATGGTGGTTTCACTAGGCTATTCGGATTATTGGGACATCATTTGGGGTATGCGGTTTAACTAGGCAACCCAAATTGATGGTGATCTTGTGGTTTAACTAGGCAAGGTCGGTACTCTTGCAGTTTAACTAGGCAAGGGTGAAATCTCGCAGTTTAACTAGGCAAGGGTGTCAAATCTTACGGTTTAACTAGGCAAGGTTTGGGATATTATGCGGTTTAACTAGGCATGGTATGAGAGATCTGTGTATCCGATATGTATATAGGATAGAGGTAGTCTATCCAGGTCACTATAATTGCCAATATATGAAAAAGTTCATGTGTTGATTCTTGTATTAAGTGCTTTGGGATTTAAGCATGGTTTGATTAAAATGCTTTGGGATTTAAGCATGAAATGTTTATGATGTTATGAATATCATTATGTTTGATTCAGTTAGAATCATGAGGAAGTGCTTTGTAAGTAAGCATGTTTTTGGGAAAAGCAAGCATATGTTTTTAAATGAATGTAAATGCACCATTGTTTATGGGCATCCTCACTAAGCATGTGTGCTTATGCTCTCTTTCTCCTAACGATGCAGAGAATTGAAGTTCGGGCAGCAAAGGCAAGGTTTGCAAGGATCCAAAAGATAAACTACTTTTGAGTATGAACTCGGTTCATGTTTCCGGTTAATAAGGCAATGTGTTCGCCAAGGTTTTTGGGAGATGTAATTATGTTTTCTTATGGATTTTGAGTATGCTTTCTATGCTGGTTTTTGAGGATAGCTGATGTTGCTAAGCTTGATGTCAATACTTGTTTGTAGTTTTGGATGAATGGTAGCTTAGGTATGCATCTTGAGCATTCTTGTTGTTCGCTTTGCTGCGATGGTTTGATCGAGTTTTGTATGCTATGTTAAGCGTGTTGGAATGTTGCTTATGTTGGGAATGGCTTAAATGTGCATTTTGGTATGTTTGGTAAAGTGGTATAGGGAGCATGCCTCTAGAGTGGTCCTTTGAAAGCATGATGTTGTTATGGTTGTCTAATCCTGGTATAAATGTTAGATTATGCATATTGTTGTGTTGTTATGTATGTTTGAAAGTTGATATGGGCCAATCGCATATAGAATTGGGTGAAAAATTAGCTAATCTTGACATTACAGGCCCAGGCGTACCGATACGTGAGGGACTGTATCGGTACGGCTAGGCAATTATGGTCGAGGCCTTTCGGTACAGGCAGAGGTGTTTCGGTACAGACAGGCAATCAAAGCCACATCGTATTGATACAGGCAAGGTAAATCGAACATAATTATTCTTTGATGGTGTGAAAGGTAAACCGAACACAAAATCCATGGTAATTCTCTCCTACTTATATTCTAAAATCTTCAACAGTTGCAACAACCCTGAAGGAAACTGTTGCTATGCCTTAACACGTTGACAAACCATGCAACAAGCTACAAAATCCACGACATCCTTCTTCAAACCAACCTAGAAATACTTCTTTTCAATTTTTGATACATCTTTGTACTCCCCGAATGCATCATAAAAGGACTCGAATGTGCCTCAGTCAAGATAGTGTGCCTTAACTCCTCATCTTTAGGCATCACTATTCGACTCTTGAACCACAAAACACCGTCATTACTGAAATCGAAACCTGTCTCGTCGCTATCCATGATGTCTTTGACATGCGATACCAAAAAATAATCATATGGCTGCGTTTCCTTGATCAATTGTAACAACGATGGCTTCACTGGGAACTCAGCCAACAACCACCATCTCGCGTTACACTCAACCGTGCAAACATCGCCCTTCACTCAACCACAACCTTTCTACTCAAAGCATCGGCTACCACGTTAGCCTTACTTGGATGATAGTCGATGGACAAATCGTAATCCTTAAGCAACTCCAACCATATTTGTTGCCTAAGATTCAACTCTTTTTGCAACATCAGGTATTTCAAACTCTTGTGATTTGTATACACCGTACACTTTTCACCGTAAAGATAGTGTCACCAAATCGTCAACACAAACACCACTGCAGCAAGCTCAATATCGTGTGTAGGGTAGTTACGCTTACGCACCTTCAACTGTCTAAATACATAAGAACAACCCTTCCTTCTTGCATCAGAACACACCCCAAAACCATCCCAAACCAAATAAAATGCGTCGCTATACACAACAAACTCCTCCACTGACTCAGGTTGAACCAAGATGGGAGCTTGCGTCAAAGCTTCGTTCAGCTTGTCAAAAGCTTGTTGTCTACCATTTGTCCACTCAAAACTCACATCTTTCTGCAACAACTTCGTCAAAGGAACAACAATCTTAGAAAAACCATCTACAAAGCGTCAGTAATACCTTGCCAACCCCAGGAAGCTACGAACCTCCGATACTGATTTTAGTTGCTTCTAATTCACAACAGCTTTAATTTTCTGTGGATCCATGCTAATACCCTCAGTTGAAACAACATGACCAAGAAAAACTATTTGCTTGATCCAAAATTCGCACTTACTTAGCTTGGCATAAAGCTTATTGTCCAATAGAACTTGCAACACAATCCGTAGGTGTCGATCATGATCTCTTTGGTACGAGAGTACTCAAGGATGTCATCGATGAACCCTACCACAAATTGACCCAAGCATTCATGGAACACCTAATTCATCATATCCATGAATGCTGCCAGTGCATTTATCAACCCGAACGGCATCACCAAGAACTCATAATGCCCATAACGCATACGAAAATCAGTCTTTGGTAGATCTTTATCCTTTAACTTCAACTAATAATACCCCAACCTCAGATCAATCTTGGAAAACATCGTAGCACCTCAAAACTGATCAAACAAGTCATCAATCCTTGGTAAAGTATACTTGTTCTTAATCGTCAACTTGTTCAGTTACCATCTTTCTTTTTCACAAACAACACTGGTGCTCCCCACGGTGAAACACTAGGCCGAATGAAACTTCGGTTCAACAACTCCTGCAACTACGTCTTCAACTCTTTTAAGTCCTTCGGTGCTATGCGATAGGGTGAAATTGACATCGGAGCTGTATTTGCGTACGTCTCGATGCAGAACTCCACCTCCCTATCTGGCGGCAAACCCGACAACTCATTCAGAAACACCCATGGAAAATAGTAAACAATGCGAATATCCTGGGCACGCACTGTAGTATCCCAAATTTTTGGTTAGTGACCAAAATGTAAATTTTGAAAGTTTTGGGTTAAAGTATAAACTTTGGAAAAGTTTGGGGACTAAAGTGTAATTTCCCCAATAAGTAATTTTATTCAGTATAAGAGTGAATCGGATCGAAATAAGTACCTTGGTATTGGTTTTAAGAATTAAGATGCAGTAAAAGGTACTGAATTTGGATCGAATAAAATTGTTAAGCGTGCTTAGGCTAGGGATATATTAGGATAGGTGACCTCCGGGAAGGTCCCATAAAAGTGTTTATGATTGATATTTTGGATTCAGTAAGAGTATAGAATATTCATATGGATTATCGATTAAGAAATTCTAAGAGAAATTTTATTTTATGAAGATTTTCGATAAGTATTGGGAAAATAGAATGAGTTAAGAAAATTTAGTCTAAAATCTTAGGAAAGGAAAATTTTATGAGATGATATTGTGTATTTTCCCGAATATGGAAATATAGAATTATTGGAATAAATTCGACAGCTCGATAAAGGTAAAATTGCAGTAAGTATTTTATGAATATCAGGAAATCAGATCGATCTAAAATTTCAGAGGCTGATCCAAAAGCCATGGAAAAGTCATAAAATACTATTTTATGAATATTTTATTACATTTGGTTGGATTCCAACTAGACTTAGTTGAATTTTCACAAGAATGGCAAACTAGTAAATAAAAACTAGTTGGAGGGCAAATTGGTCATTTGACCCCAATGAAAATTTTAAAATATTTAAAAAGTTATAAGGGAAATTTTGGAAAGAGGATATGGAAGATTAAATCTTGGCCCTTGATTAATGATAAAATCAATCTCAACCATTGGATAAAAAGGGTAAAATTATAATTTTACTATTAAATAAATTTAATATTCATTTAATAGTTATATGTGTAAAATAATGGTGAAAAGATGGACAAAATTTGCATCTTTTCCATCCAAAAACATGAGAGCTAGGGAAAGAAAGAGAAAATTTTTTAAAGCTCGATTCAAGCCCCGAAACTCGGTTTTCAAGTAATCTCTTCAATTGCAAAGTTGTTCTACTCTTCAAGCTCTCTCTTTTGATATCAATAATTCATGGAATTCATGATTGATTCATGATAATTTACATGAGAAAGAAATTAGGGTTTATGGATCAATGGGGGCTTTCGAGATTTTATGATTCCATGATTGAATTCAAGTTTAAATCAAGTTAGTATGATGTTAAAATCATGATATTGAGTTGGGATTTAATTTCTACATGTTTTGATTTTTATGAAGATGATTAGGGTTTATGGATTCAAGATTAATTTAGGGTTTGTAATGTTGAATTAATGATCTAGTAAGCTTGAATTGTTATTTGGAAGCAAAACCCTAAGTTAGAGGTATAAGGACCATTTTGGCAAGTTTAAAGGTTAGAGGACCAAATCTATTTTTTATGATTCTGGTGTGTATTTATGTTATTAATGATTTTAGAGACATGAAATTAAATTTAGAATGTTAAATTGATGTTGAATCGAATTAGTCACCATTTTGACAAATTGTCAAAGTTAAGTGACCAAATCGAAAATGAAGTTTTGTATGGGGGCTAAATCTGATTTTTAGTTGTAATGATGGAGTTAAGGTAGTAATGTTGAATTGAGGACTAATTTGCAAAGTTAAGAAGCTTGAATCCTTATCGTTGCATTTTAGTGACTATTTTGTCAAAGAATGAAAAATAAGGAAGAATTATTTTGAATAATTATTTGGTGAAGAAGGTGATGAGTTGGTGGTTTAAAGCAATCAATTGGACTAAATTGAAAAGTAGAGAAGTAAGTATAAAAATTTGAAGTTTATTTATGAAAGCTGTGTAGAAAACTGGATTATGGCAGTAAGTTTGAAAATTCACCATAAATTCTACAAAAATGGCTAGATGGTGAATTTTATACCGATGTAAAGATTTGTTCGTCTAGTTTCGTTTCCAACATAAACTGATTTCAAGTTCCGAGTCAAAAGATGTGAATTTTTAAGTGACGAAAGGTAAGAAAATAGAGCACCAATCTGTTCCGAATTCCAGCTCTGTAATTGACTTTGAAAATTCGCTATAAATCGTACAAGTTGAATTCGGACTATTAATTGATATGGGTGAAAATCTTATTGAATCTAGTTTCTTTCAGAACAAACGGAGTTGAATTCTGAGTTGTAAATTATTTTATAGAAATATTTCTTTGAAGGTAGTGCAATCTACCAGAAAATGAGAATTGATATATTTTTTGTATCTATGGTTAATTAGTAAGCTTGAAAGGGGTTAATGGAAGTTCAAATTGGTCACTAAAGACTATAATGAGTTTTTGAACAATTCAAGGAAGGAAGGAAATTTTGGAAATTTTGTATATTCAAAAGGATTAGATTTGATAGCATGTTTGAGAAATTGTTAGATTTGAATCGAACAATTTGTTGTATACATTCATGTGATTAATGAAGTTTGATTCGAATCAAAAGAAGGTTCGAGGTACTATGAAAGAAATGATCGAATAGAGCTTAGTGAGGCAAGCTAATAAATGGTCCCGGTGAGTGCATTTATATGTTTTGAAATGTATTTTAGTTGACTTTTAAGAATTTTATTTACTTGATTTTATTGAAATGATAACATGGTTTTTGTATAAGTTAAATGATGTTTTACAGACAAAGGAAAAAGGTTAGTATATGATAGAGTATGAACTACCCTATTATGTTCTATTATGGCAAGTTATTATTGAATAATGGTGATATATGAATCATTTACAAAATGATAATTTACAAGTTATTGATATGGATTTATTGCCCAAGTTTATGATAGAGAGTTACAGTATAGTGGCATGCAATTAGAGGTCTAGCAGTTTGGGACTGCGTGTAGCTACACACCGATCATCAGATCTATATGTTTATCGGCACTTTATGTGTCTATATGTTTTCGGCACTTTACCTGTCTACAAGTTATTGTCACTTTGGTGACTAGTACTCAAGGAGTACCGACCTTGTATACTTAAGTTTCTCTCTATACATAAAATTATATTATAGAGAGTTACGGTATAGTGGCATGCCATTAGAGGTCTAGTAGTCAGGGACTTCGTGTAGCTACACACCGATCTTCAGATCTATATGTTTACCGGCACTTATGTGTCTATATGATATTGACACTCATGTGTCTATATAATGCTCACACTTATGTGTCTATATGTTACCAGCACTTTATGTGTCTATATGTCTATCGTCACTTCATTGACTAGTACTCTGGGAGTACCGATCTCGCATACTTAAGTTTCTCTCTATATAAAGTTCTTGGGCTAAAGGTATAAAGAATTGGTATAAGTAATCTTAATATGATTCAAAAGGGAAACAAGAGATTTTTTTTGAGAATATTGAATTGACTTACCATGCCTAATTGGTATAAGTAATGATATGATGTTAAAGGAATAGAACAAGCACATTCATTAGCTTGTAATATGATATATATATATGTTCATGCATTGAGGTATAAATAACATGTTATGATAAATGAGCAAACAAGAAAATATTATGATATTAGCATATAGTAAGTTATCACTAATGCAACATAAAAGTTAATGCATTGGCATATATCATGCTATACAAATGTAGCCATAAAGTTTAATAAGTTTAAGTTATTATTAATTTTGTTTATTTCCTCAGTAAGTGAAAACTTAGCATGTGTTTGATTCACACGTAGGTTAAAATGCAATACTTGAAGAGGAGTTGAGCATACTGATCAAGCTTCAATCTCCAAAACATCAGTAAGATATTCTAGCTTATGATAATCTCTAGTGGGCATGTAATTATTTATCGCTGGTAGTATATGATGCATTAAATTAGATTAAACGATAGATAATTGATCAGTTTTAATGACGAATCATATATGGATAAAGCAAGATAAGGTATTAGTAATATGAAAGAATAAACTAAAGTAGAAAGGAAGCTTACTTTGTTAATATGAATAATCGATAAGCTTAAAAAGGTAGTAAATCGTGTTTAATCAGTTTAAATTTTTATTTACCGATAATCGTATAAGGATTTTAAAATCAAGAAAGAGCCTAGGCCGTGAACCTATTTTTCACCCCGAATTACATTATCATTTTAATAGCTGGCTAAGATGTTTTACAAACTAATTCATGGTTGAAATTAGCCAACTACACATAAGTTATGATTTTAAGAAAATCGAGAAAAGGGTTAGATTAATAAAGACAAGATTTATATGTATAAAAAAATATTATAAGTCAGGATTTCTTTAAATGACTCCGTAACATCTTTAATGTATATTCGGTCTACGAGTATACGTTAAGGGTCTTACACGCACTTCCTTCATAATTGGGCTCATAACATAAGCTAGGTATTCTTGATCTCCAACTTCTATCATCTTTAACGCTTCCAAAGATGAAACAACATTGGACAAGAATTTAACATTCTTGCCCACAACCACCACTTCGTAATCCTCATCAAGTCTCAATGAAACTCACTTGGTCTCAAAATCAACCACAACTCAATGTTCAAACAACCAATCCATCCCCAAGATTACATCAAAACTGTGAAATGACAACTCCATCAGGTCAGCTGCAAACAGATGCCCTTGAACCATCAAAGGAAATCTCCTATACATCCTCCTAGCAACTATTGTCTCCCCAAAGGAACTAGTTACCCTCATACCAACATCTAAAACCTCTATAGGTATATCAAGCAAGCAAGCATGTTCGTGCAGGATATATGAATGAGTAGAACCAAAATCTATCAAAGAAAGCAATGATATGGATTACAAAGTAAATATACCTGCAATCACATCAGTATCATTCCTTTCCACATGTTATGCAAAAACTCTCACCGGTCTACCACCCTTAGGTTGAACCACTACGGTATGGGCAACTACCCTTTGTCCATCATCTCTATGCTGGAAATGTCCACGACCGCGCCCACGGCCTCTTTATGGTACCATAGCTCGTGCAACAACTTATTCCTCTCTAGCTAACTATAGAAAATCACGCCTGAGATGATCCCGCGATCCACAATTCCAGCATGTACTCAGGGCACCCTGGCACTCCTCGAAATGCTTCCTATCATAACGCCTACACTCAGGTATCCCAACATAGGCATTCTGACCTTGCGGACCTCGCCCAACATTGCTTCCACCACGTCTCTGATTGGGTCAGCACCTCAAATCTCTATGCCTCTTGTAATGATCTCGGCCAATATTCGACTCAGCCTGCCTCTTCCTAACTAAAAAACTCCCAGAATGAAAAGAACACCCCAAATTCTGTTCTAAGTCCTTAGCTCAGAAAACTAGGACATCAAACTCTGTATAGTCTGTAGCCAACATATATGTCTTCACCTCATTGATCAACCCATAACAAAACCGATTGCAATGCTGTCGCTCATCAAGAACCAGCTCAGGAGCATACTTGCTCAATCGGACAAACTGGATCTCATACTCAGAAACAAACATGTTTTCATGCTCTAAAGTCATAAATTCCCTCTTCTTCTCATCTCGATAATGAGTTCCCAAATACTTCTTACGAAAAGCAGCATAAAGGAACTCCCATGTTACATTAGCAGGTGCCACACCCGCAACAACAATTATCCACCAATTGTAAGCATCACCTGCAGCAACGACACCACACAACCCAACTTGCGATCATCTGTACACTCTATCTGGCCAAGAATCCTCTCCGTGCTAGCAAACCACTCCTCGGCCGCTTTAGGAGCCAAACCTCTAAACTCATTACCACCCAAGCTACACAGACACTCTAGAGGTAGCCCGGTATTCACAGCTATAGGCACTGGTGCAGGTACTTGCACTCCAGCCATGGCCATCTGGAAAGCTCCCGTGTCATCGCTTGGATTAACGGTGTCATGTCACCAAAAATAGGTCCTTGTGGTTGTAACACCCATAACGTATACTCGTAATTGAATATACATTATAGATGTTACTTAAACATGCTACTGAAAGTTAAACTTAATTTTTTGTCTCTATACGATTCTTCGTCTAGCTAATTTTTTAAACTTTCTTTATAATTTAATTTAATGCATCATATACTATCAGTAAATAAATAGTTTACATGCCCACTAGAGATTGTCATAATTTAGAATGTCTTACTGATGTTTTGCAGATTTTAGCTTGAACAACATGGTTGACTCCTCTTAAAGTGCTTTAACTTGACCTAAGTGTGAAACAATCACACGCCAAGTACGAACTTAGTGAGGCATATAAAACATTTTATTAAAAACATAAAGTAATACAAATTGATATGTCATGTAATGAGTGTATTACCCATTCTCTATAATTAACAATATGTCATATATATCAGTATATCGTGTATTCTTACTAACATGTAAATCATGAATTATCTCTAGCAAGTAATAAATGAGACATTTATGTCATATATCATGTAACCTTTCTATCATGTATGTCATGTGCTTCTCAGTTATGTGACATGTAACTTCTTATTCATGTATCATGTAACATTTGTAGCAAGTAACATGTAACATCTGAATCATGTATCATCTTGTTATTATTATCATCGTGTCTGGCTAGAGGCCCACGGAAACCTCGTAGCCTATCTGCACCGTAGTGCCATGTAGAGTACGTACTCGAGAGGATGCTCTTTGCTCCTCATATAAGGACGCTCTTTGCTCCTTATATAAAAACCTCGTTAGTGCATTTTGCACTATGGGTTTGGATCCCCAAGGTGTATCTTGTTTCATTTTAATCTTGTCATTTTCTTATGTGAACATGATTCATCATTATTTATGCAAACAATAGTACGTACTTTGTACTCTATCAAGCTTGCCATGTTGAGTCATGCATCATATCACGTATTATGAAGAAATGCAATGTAAATTTTAAATTAGGGTCGACTTATCTCAAGTCATCCCTTTCTCAACGTAATGCAAATATATAGAATTACACTCACCTGGGCCATGTAATAGTATGCCTCACTAAATTCTACTCGATCCATTCCTTTATAGTATCTCGAATCCTCTTTGATTCGTGTTCGGCTTCATTAACCACATGAATATAAATACTATTTGTTAGATTCATTTCTAACGATATTTTAATCAAAGTATCGAATTATTCAACATAAAAATTCTATACTTTTCCTTCCATCCTTATACTCTCCAAAAACTCATTTTGATCCTTAATAACCTTTTTGAACTTCAATTAATTCGTTCTAGCTTGTTAACCAACGTTTAGATACAAAATGTATCAATTCTCATTTTCTGGCAGATTGCACTATCTTCAAAGAAATATTTCTATAAAATAATATACAACTCGAAATTCAATTCTGTTAGTTCCGAAAGAAACTAGATTCAATAATCTTTTCAGCCATTTAAATTAATAGCTCAAATTCAACTCGTACGATTTATGATAAATTTTCAAAGTCAATTTTCAGTGCTGATTTAGGAATAGATTGCCATATTGTTTTCTGACTTTTCACCACTTAAAAATTCATATTTTTTTACTCGAAATTAGTTTCTGTTTGTTGGAAACTAAACTAGATGAACAAATCTTTACATAGGTATAAAATTCACCATCTAACAATTTTTTTAGAATTTATGGTGAATTTTCAAACTTACTGCCATAATCCAGTTTTCTACACAGCTTCCATAATTAGCTTCAGCTTTTATACTAACTTCTACTTACTTCTCTATTTGTCAATTTAGTCCCATTATTTACTTTAAACCATCAACTTATCACCTTCTTCATCAAATAATTATTCACAATAGTTTCCCTTAATTTTCCTTCTTAACCGAAATAGTCACTAAAATAAAAAGATAAGGATTCTAGCTTCTTAAATTTACAATTTAGTCCTCAAATCAATATTACTATCTTAATTCTATCATTATAACTAAAATTTAGATTTAATCCTCCTCTAAAACCTTATTTCCGAATTGGTCACTTAACTTTAACAATTTGTCAAAATGGTCACTAATTTAATTTAACATCGGCTTAACATTCTAACTTCCATTTCACATCTCCAACTTCAATAATAACATAAATACACTTCAAAATCATAAAAAAATCAGATTAGTCCCCTAACTTTCAGAATTTCTGAAATGGTCCCTAAACCTTTGACTTAGGGTTTTGCTTCCAAATAATAATTTAAGCTTACTAGATCATTAATTCAACATCACAAACCCTAAATTAAACTTGAATCCATAAACCCTAATCATCTTCATACAAACTAAAATATGTAGGGTTTAAATCTCAACTCAATAACATGATTTTAATATTATACTAGCTTGATTTCAACTTGAATTTCATCATGAAATCATAAAATTCCAAAAGCCCCAAACTTTTTCCAGAAACCCTAATTTCTTCTCATGCAAAATTCTCATCAATCAAGCATGTTTTCCATGAATTATTTACACCAAAAGATAGAGCTTGAAGTGTAGAACAAATTTGCAGTTGAAAATATTACCTGAAAATCGAGTTTTGGGGCTTGAATCGAACTTGGAAAATTTTTCTCCATTTTTGTTTCTTTCTCCCCCTCATATTTCGAAATTTTGAGGATGAAGAAGTCTTCATCCTTTGCCACTGTGTTCATAGTTCTCTACAATTATGTCACTTGTAAATATAAATGAATTTTAAATTCATTTAAAAAGTGAAAGTACTAAAATGCCCTTTTAATCCAATGGTTGAGATTGATCTTATCATCAATCAAGGTACAAGATTAAATCTTCCATTTCCTTCTTCCAAAAATGCCATTGTAACCTTTTAAATATTTAAAAAATGACATTAGGGCTAAATGACCAATTTGCCCCCTAACTAATTTTTATTTACTAGTTTACTTCAAAAATGCCATTCCATTGCAATTCAACTAAAATAGTTCATTCCCAACTGGTCACTATTCCTTAAATATTATTTTATAACTTTTCCATGGCTTATGGAATAGCCTCTAAAATTTTGATTCGACCCGATCTCCTGATATTCGTAAAATACTTCTATTGCGATTTTACCTTTCCCGAACTATCATATTTATTCCAAAAATTCCATATTTCCTATTCAGGAAATAAACTCTATTATCTCATAAAACTTCCTTTTACAGAACTTAGACTGAATTTTCCTAACTCAGTCTACTATCCCGATAATTATAAAAAAACTCCATAGAATAAAATTTCTCTTAAAAATCCTTCATCGATAATCCATTCAAATATTCTTTAGTTTTACTGAGTCCAAAATATCGATTTGAAACACTCTTATGGGACCTTCCTGGAGGTCACTCATCCTAGTATTTCCCTGGCCTGAACACGCTTAATAATTTTATTCGATCCAAATTCGATACCTTCTACTGTATCTTAATTCTCAAAACTGATATCAAGGTTCTTATTCGATCAGATTTTCCCTTATGCTGAATAAAATCACTTATTGGGGAAATTTACTCTTTAGTCCCCAAACTTTTCCAAAGTTTATACTTTTAACCCCAAAACTTTCAAAATTTACATTTCGATCACTGGCCAAAATTTGGGATATTACAATTCCTCCCCTTTAAGAAAATTCGTCCTCGAATTTTCAATCTATACTTGTTCCAAACATTTACGGATATTACTTCCCTATTTTCTTCTCAGCCTCTCAATTGGCTTCTTCGACCTTGTGGTTTTTCCTCGAAACTTCAATCAATGAAATTTCTTATTCCTTAATTATTTAATTCCATAAACCAATATTTCTACTAACCCCTCTTCATGTATCAAATCCAATTACATCTCAATTTATTCAGGAGTGATGATATGTAAATAATTCAGCCAATTCCCCCTACTGTACCAGTAGCTCAATCTAGGTAAAAAAATAGAAAAAAGTTCATACTTGATTTCATTGTTACTGCTACGGGTATCATTGTAATACTTGTGATCCGAGACTCTTATTATTGTCTATAAACACTTCTAGGGAAATTTCTATTAGTCGGAACAATCCTCAACTAAACATACTTCCTTTGACTTCATTAAGGAACTAATCTCTTTTTAAAAAAATTTAAATGTTTCTTCTTATAATCACTTCTAACTAGTGCACAGATAACCAACTTATGTCAATTACACTTTAGATTCCCGAGATGATACCTTCATAATATCTTTGTGATTAGTGTAACTAGGACACTTCTTACCATTCGAATGGGATACCTTTTTACGATAGTTGAGTAAGTAGCAGAGTAATAATAGATAAATTCTACACAAAACATTTATAATATCCAGCTAATTTCCAAGAAACTCTGAACTTTAGAGACATTTTTCGGCACCTCCTATTCAAGAATAGATTGTACTTACTTGGAATTCAACTCTTATTCCTTTAGCCGATACTACATGTCTAAGTAAAATTACTTATGGTAACCAAAATTCATATTCAGAAAACCTTACATAAAGCTACTTATCTCTTAATGTTTGTAATACCACTCAAAAATAGTAATCATGTTCAGGTTCTATCTTTAAGTATACCAGAATATTGTCCATGAAGACTACTACTACAAACTGGTCTAAGTAGTATTGGAATACCCTATTCATCAAATACATGAATACAACAAGGGCATTTGCATATCCAAATGGCATTACCAGAAATTCGTAATGTCCAGAACGAGCCCTGAATGCCATCTTTGATACATCTTCTTATTTGACCTTGAGTTGATAATAACTCGATCGAAGATCTATCTTTGAGAACACTGTTGCACCTCTAAGCTAATCAAATAGAGCTTCAATCCTTGGTAGTGGATACTTGTTCTTAATAGTTACTTTATTCAACTACTGGTAATCTATACATAATTGTAGAGAACCCTCTTTCTTCTCTACAAATAATATCGGAGTACCCCATGGTGATACACTCAGTCAAGTGTAATCCCAGTCTAGCAGTTCTTGCAATTGAGCTTTCAGATTTCTTAGCTCAATTGACACCATCCTATATGGTGCTATCGATATCGGTTCAATTCTAAGATAGACATCAATCCCAAATTGTACCTTTCTATCTGGAGGTAGTCCTAATAACTCATCCGAAAACACATTTGAATTTTTCCCACAATCGGGATATCTTTAATCTTCTTGGGTGACATTTATAATCACCACATAAATTAAACACGCCTTACATCCATTTATTTAACAACCTCTGAGCTGTTGTCATAGAAATCACTGACTCTAAACAGTTAGTTCTTTCTTCCACATTTACTTCAGAACCATCAGGTCTTTGAAGCACTAACCCTTTTTTACACATCACTTCTACATCATATGTAGATTGCCAAATCATTTTAAGAATAACTTCAAATTCATGAAATGGAAGTTCCATTAAATTCACTGGGAACTTAATCCACTGAATTACTAATGGACATTTCTTATATATTATAGTCACCCATACACTATGTCCAAATGGATTACTAAAAATCACATCACTAGAAATAGTTTCCTTAAAAATCTTTCTTTGTGCCATTATCTTAGTACTAATGTATGAGTGAGTCAAATCCGGATCAATTAAAGTAAATACAAGCTCTCTCTCTCTCCATAGCCTTTGCTTTATTTAACGAATTATGATAAACCGATAAACTCATACCTAACAACATCTCTTTATTAAAATGATCACCCATATATTTGGTTTTAAACACTTTTTAAAAGAATTTCTGAATCACTTCCTTAACAGGTACTAACTTCGTGGCATTAGACCACTAAATACGAACGTGTTCCCTTAGCAGGATACATCTTCCTCTAACTTCTTAGTATATATGAAGTTTAATTCCTCTATAGCATGACTTTAACACCTTTATGCCATAAATTGGTAATTATCGGACCACTTTCTCCATTAAATTCAGGAGCTCCTAACTTTTAAGCTCCTTAACAAACGACATCCTTACTGGTGAAGGTACCATGCTAGTGCAAGCACAAGGGTCTTAATTCTATTAACCACAACCTTTAAAGCTCATACTAAGGTTTCATATTTTTGTGCTAGAGTTCTCTGCTATACAAGTGGCTCTACTGAGGTAAGAGCCAGAGATAGAACATTCTGTATTTCATTAGTTCTACTTTGGACCTCCTTTTGGTCTCAATTATTAGATGTCTAACACAGTCAAACAATACTTGACATTACTTATTTATACTATAACTTATTCATGTTATTGAGGAGCATAATCAAGTTACACAATAGTACGTCAGTAGCATGACATCCTATGGGTATGTATTTAACATTAAATCATATTAAACTTGGTTTAGCCTCCAAAATTGGCTAAACCTGTAGTTTGATACCAATAAATGTAACACTCATAACGTATATTCGTAATTGAATATACATTATAGATGTTACTTAAACATGCTACTGAAAGTTAAGCTTAATTTTTTTGTCTCTATACGATTCATCGTCTAGCTGATTATTTAAACTATCATTATAATTCAATTTAATGCATCATATACTATAAGTAAATAAATAGTTTACATGCCCACTAGAGATTGTCATAATTTAGAATGTCTCACTGATGTTCTGCAGATTTTATCTTGAACAACATGCTTGACTCCTCTTAAACTGCTCCAACTTAACTTGCGTGTGAAACAATCACACTCTAAGTACGAACTTAGTGAGGCATATAAAATAGTTTATTAAAAACATAAAGTAATACAAATTTATATGCCATGTAATGAGTGTATTACCCATTCTCTATAATTGACAATATGTCATATATATCATTATATCGTGTATTCTTACTAACAGGTAAATCCTGAATTATCTCTATCAAGTAATACATAAAACATTTCTATTATATATCATGTAACCTTTCTATCATGTATGTCATGTGCTTCTCAGTTATGTGACATGTAACTTCTTATTCATGTATCTTGTAATCATGTAACATTTGTAGCAAGTAACATGTAACATCTGAATCATGTATCATCTTGTTATTATTATCATCGTGCCTGGCTAGAGGCCCATGGAAACCCCATAGCCTATCTGCACCATAGTGCCATGTAGAGTACGTACTCGAGAGGACGCTCTTTGCTCCTCATATAAGGATGCTCTTTTCTCCTTATATAAACACCTCTTAGTGCATTTTGCACTATGGGCTTGGATCCCCAGGGTGCATCTTGTTTCATTTTAATCTTATCATTTTCTTATGTGAACATGATTCATCATTATTTATGCAAACAATAGTACGTACCTTGTACTCCGTCAAGCTTGCCATGTTGAATCAAGCATCAGATCACGTATTATGAAGAAATGCAATGTGAATTTTAAATTAGGGTCGACTTATCTCAAGTCTTCCCTTTTTCAACGCAATGCAAACATATAGAAATGCACTCACCTGGGCCATGTAATAGTATGCCTCACTAAATTCTACTCGATCCATTCCTTTATAGTATCTCGAATCCTCTTTGATTCATGTTCGGCTTCATTAACCACATGAATATAAATACTATTTGTTACATTCATTTCTAACGATATTTTAATCAAAGTATCGAATCATTCAACATAAAAAATTCTATACTTTTCCTTCCATCCTTATACTGTCCAAAAACTCATTTTGGTCCTCAAAAACCTTTTTGAACTTCAATTAATTCTTTCTAGCTTGTTAATCAACATTTAGATACAAAATGTATCAACTCTCATTTTCTGGCAGATTGCACTATGTTTAAAGAAATATTTCTATAAAATAATCTACATCTCGAAATTCCATTCCGTTTGCTCTGAAAGAAACTAGATTCAATAAGCTTTTCATCCATATAAATTAATAGCTTAAATTCAACTCGTACGATTTATGACAAATTTTCAAAGTCAATTTGCAGTGCTAATTTCGGAACAGACTGTCATATTGTTCTCTGACTTTTCAACACTTAAAAATTCATATCTTTTTACTCGAAACTCGAAATCAATTTCCATTTGCTGGAAACGAAACTAGATGAACGAATCTTTACATAGGTATAAAATTCACCATCTAACCATTTTTGTAGAATTTATGGTGAATTTTCAAACTTACTGCCATAATCCAGTTTTCTACACGGCTTCCATAATTAACTTCAACTTTTATACTAACTTCTCCTTACTTCTCTATTTGTCAATTTAGTCCCATTATTTACTTTAAACCATCAACTTATCACCTTCTTCATCAAATAATTATTCACAATAGTTTCCCTTAATTTTCCTTCTTAACCGAAATAGTCACTAAAATGCAAAGATAATGATTCTAGCTTCTTAAATTTACAATTTAGTGCTCAAATCAATATTACTATCTTAATTCTATCATTATAACTAAAATTCAGATTTAATCCTCCTTTAAAACCTCATTTCCGAATTGGTCACTTAACTTTGACAATTTGTCAAAATCGTCATTAATTCGATTCAACATCAGTTTAACATTCTAACTTCAATTTCACATCTCCAACTTCAATAATAACATAACTACACTTCAAAATCATAAAAAATCAGATTAGTCCCCTAAATTGTAGAATTTCCAAAATGGTCCCCATACCTTTAACTTAGGGTTTTGCTTCCAAATAACAATTCAAGCTTACTAGATCATTAATTCAACATCACAAACCCTAAATTAAACTTGAATCCATAAACCCTAATCACCTTCATACAAACTAAAACATGTAGGGTTTAAATCTCAACTCAATAACATGATTTTAACATTATACTAGCTTGATTTCAACTTGAATTTCATCATGAAACCATAAAATTCCAAAAGCCCCAAACTTTTTCCAGAAACACTAATTTCCTCGCATGAAAAATTATCATCAATCAAGCATGTTTTCCATGAATTATTTACACCAAAATATAGATCTTGAAGAGTAGAACAACTTTGCAGTTTAAAATATTACGTAAAAATCGAGTTTCGGGGCTTGAATCGAACTTGGAAAATTTTTCTCCATTCTTCTTTCTTTCTCCCCCTCATATTTCAAAATTTTGAGGATGAAGAAGTCTTCATACTTTGCCACTGTGTTCCTAGTTCTCTACAATTATGTCACTTGTAAATATAAATGAATTTTAAATTCATTTAAATAGTGAAATTACTAAAATGCCCTTTTATTCCAATGGTTGAGATTGATCTTATCATCAATCAAGGGCCAAAATTAACTCTTTTATTTCCTTCTTCCAAAAATGCCCTTGTAACTTTTTATATATTTCAAAAATGCCATTGGGGTTAAATGACCAATTTTCCCTCTAACTAATTTTTATTTACTAGTTTACTTCAAAAATGCCATTCCACTACAATTCAACTAAAATAGTTCATTCCTAACTGGTCACTATTCCTTAAATATTATTTTATAACTTTTCCATGGCTTATGGAACAGCCTTTGAAATTTTGATTTGACCCGATCTCCTGATATTCGTAAAATACTTTTATTGCGATTTTACCTTTCCCGAACTATCAAATTTATTCCAAAAATTCCATATTTCCATATTCGGGAAATAAACTCTATTATCTCATAAAAACTTCCTTTCACAGAACTTAGACAGAATTTTCCTAACTCATTCTACTATTCCGATAATTTTCAAAAATCTCCATAAAATAAAAATTTCTCTTAGAAATCCTTTATCGATAATCCATTCGAAAATTCTTTACTTTTACTGAGTCCAAAATATCAATTAGAAACACTTTTATGGGACCTTCCCGGAGGTCACCCATCCTAGTATTTTCCTAGCACGAGCACGCTTAATAATTTTATTCGATCCAAAATCGATACCTTCTACTGTATCTTAATTCTCAAAACTGATATCAAGGTTCTTATTTCGATTAGATTTTCCCTTATGCTGAATAGAATCACTTATTTGGGAAATCTACACTTTTGTCCCCAAACTTTTCCAAAGTCTATACTTTTAACCCCAAAACTTTCAAAATTTACATTTTTGTCACTGGCCAAAATTTGAGATATTATAGTGATGCCTGAGATGCACCACCCTCAGCTCTAACACCTGTAGGGGGAATCAGTGGAGAAGGAGGCAACTCCTATTCTTGTCTATTTAGTACACTTCCCACATGTTCTCTCGTCTCTTGCCTTGGTCCCATTCGCAAAATTATGTGTCTAAAACATGATAATGCAATAAAACAAAATAATTAGGCCAGATTGCAGCAAGAATCCAAGTCACTCTTGTTTAAAAACAAAATCATTTAACTCTAGTAGTAATAAGGCAATGTGTCCTCAAACTAAACACCTCAAACATTTCACATATCGAACATAATCACAAATTCAAACGCCGTGCATAACAATCAGCGGAAACATACATCAAACAACAATAACCTACCTCCCAACAATCATAAATTGACTCTGATACCAACAAATATATCCCCATTGACCTGGTCTAGTCGTAAGACCGAACCTAGCGAGCTACATTAGGGTTTATCAAGATAAACCCAAAAGATTTACACTAAAAATGTCCATTTTTTCCTTTTATCTTATCTAAATGCATTTTTAAGTCCTTAGGTGATCAGACTGGTTATGGTGAAGATTACAACTCAATCAGGCGTCGAATTAACATCCAATTGTTCGAATTTGCATTTTAGGGACTGAAATGTAGTTTCTGACATTTAAGAGGATACTTGTGAAATTAAAGTTTCCAATCCTTAATTAGTCATATTTCATACTATCAGGTTAAATCTCAACTCAAAATAACCATCTAAACTCATTTAATTGTATAAACAAGAAACATGGACTAAATTGCAAAAAAAAAACTTTAGAAAGCATCTTAACAGATTTAACGACTAGCGTATCGGTACATGGCCTATTCGTATCGAAATAGGGACAAAATACAAAGGCGTACCGATACAGTCCTCAAGCATATCAGTACGTGTATGTGTTTTTGAAATACGAAATTCCAGTAGCTAAAGGTTATACCCATACGACTACCCGTGTACTGAAACTAGGCTTATTTACTAGCTACGCATACCGATACAGTTACCGGGTGTATCAATACGCGTCGGTAATTTTATCTAGATTGAGCCGAGATAGGTCCCCGCGTACCGATCCCTGAGAAACTGTAGCGGTACGGACAGACCTGTAATGACCTCTTGGTTCAACATATGACACTTTGACTCAACCAAACACACTCTAAACAATGTATAAACATCATATAAAACCATAAACATCAACTTATCAATCAAAGTAGCATGGTAGAAGATCATTCTCAACATGGCATATTCGAGACAAATCCATATAGGCATGATATCTACCCAAGCATGCATAAGGTTTCCCAACCCCTCAAAATCAAACATTTAGCACCATACAAGTCCAAAACATCAAACCAAACTTATACAAACAAGGAGTATCCAAGGTAAACCCCCCAATTGCAACTTGGTCACATTAAACTTATACAAACAAGGAGTATCCAAGGTAAACCCCCCAATTGCAACTTGGTCACATTGTCTTTTATTACTACTTAGTATTTATAAAACCATACGTTGAAAAGTCTCGATTCTTGGATCCTCTCTTGCGCGCTTGCTTTCCGAAAGGCTATTTCTCTGGATTGATGAGAAAAGAGAGCATAAGCTATAAGCTTAGTGAGGTAATCTCTAAAACGCTCATCAATGCAATTTAAATAATTTTAATTCAAACCAAGTGCATAGGTCTCATGGCAAAATCATATCATGCTTCCATAATCTCTTTCAAATGTACATTTCAAATCATTTACAACACATGTATCACGGATTTCATCTCTACCTCAATTTAAGCTTCAAATGCCAAATCTCTATATAGGAACCTTAAAGAGCATCTCATGTATAAACCATATTATACAAACATAATCTATTTCTCATGGTACAATATCTAGTACATTGGCTTTCAAGTGACTCAAAACAAGTTCCAATTCTTTACAAAAACACATCAAATACACAAATTTCTCAAGTGGTTCCCACAACCACTTCACATACATTCCTCAACCAGAGCAACAGAACATTTACCCACCTCAACGGTTCAAACCAGAGCAACAGAACATTTACCTACCTCAACAATTTGGATGTATAAATCCACCAGCGATAAAAATGGAGCATTTACCATCCTCAACCGCTGCGGTTCTCATGGTGGAGTCTATGGTGCACTCACAACCCCTCGACACACATAAGGCAACTTCTTATAGTGCACTTTAAACCCTATGGCTAGCCAACTATATCCGGTAACATTTTAATCTCACCCACTTGCCAATATACTCAATAAATCCACATTACCTCACCGTTTTACATATGCATCAAATCAAACCAATTTCCAATACATTAAATCATGTATTCTAGCATCCTCAAAATTCATTTCATAAACCATTTGTAGTACTCAATAGTCATCATATATGATCATTTACAACCTCTTTCATTTCTAAAACATGCATAATACAGTGAGTAATCAAAACCATAAACATGTGTATGAGATTATATTTCGTAATACTGAAAATGAGAGAGAGCTCAACCAATACTTACTTCCTAGCTTATATAACTGTTTCAAACTTATTCTAAACTCTGAAAACTTCTTTCAAAACATTTTTAGAGCAGTATAACACATTTCCACTCACCGACAACCCAAAGCTCGCTAGCTGATATGCGATCACCAAGATCACATCAAAAACCAACTATAAACAACCTAGAAAATTACAATTCACATAGTTTCAGGATTACTTTAATTATCCTTTTCTTCTAACATTAAAACACATCATATAAGAGATCTAAACCCACTAGATTCATTACAAAATAAATCCAAATCAATTTTTATCCAATTTATATACAAAACTCAATTTAATTACCAAATCCATGTTTAAATCATAATTCCTTAACATAAGTCAATAGCAAAGGATCAAGAACTTGGGAATCTCAATAAAGAAACTTTAATTAGAGGAGAGAAACGAAAATCACCTTTAATTGCTGATTTATCCCTTAATTGGCAAAGTTTGGTTAAAATCCAAATAGATTTTCTTGCAAGAATCAAAGGAATCAAGTAGGTAATCAAAAGGAAATTAAAAGGAATTGATTCCTGGAAATTTTGGAAAGATTTTGATAGTTTGGCTACTAAGAAAGTTGAGAGAAAAGTTGTATCAAAGTTAGTTACGTAAGAAAGTGATTTTGTGAAAATGAAATCCTTTTATTAAATCTATGTTTCGTAAATATTAAAACCTTTTAAAAACACTTTAAAAATAGCATAAATTAAGGGAAAATCTGATGGAAAAGTTTGGTCAAATAGCTCCTTAAAGATTTTAAGTTTTGACCCTTTAACGATTTAGTCACCAAAAACAGTTTTGAAACTTTTCGATTTAGTGATTTAATCATTTACTTCAAATTTAATTTACCAAAATAATTAAAATATCAATTAAGTATTTTATAACATTTTTTCCAAATTTTATTTAACTAAAAATAATTTTATAAGGTTTAATTCTCAAAACTAACTCGAATTGCCTAACCGAATTCTCCCGAACCGTCTAATAAATCCGATTAACTTCTAGGCCCAATTTTCAGGTGTTAAAAAACTAGCAGTAGGGGATTTCCAAATCCATTGCATTCTAGGAATGTAAGGATCGCGAAGCACTTCATCGTTTTGTGGCATTAGTGGCAGCCACCTCAAAATCTGTGTGCTTGTCCTCATCGTTGCTCAGGCCAAAAAATTGGTTGATCATTTCAACAGAAAATTCCACAAGCTTGCCACGAATAAACACCATATTGTCATATGCCTTTCTTATATGTATGTAAAACTCGCGTACCCATGAAAGATTTATCCTCCCTGGTTGTCGGACAAACTCTTCCAAGTTATGGGTAGCGATGTCAGTGCTGGTAGTGGCGTCGAACTATAGTTTATAGTCATCAGAAAACTCTAACCCCTTCATCTGGTATGAGAGGTCAGTGTTGGAAAAGTTCGTAACACTTCTTCATTTCTTCGTTGTATAAGTTCCTATGTTGGTTAAGTTCTTCCGTGACAGGAATGTGACGCCGAGAAATGAAGGAGTATGCCTTGTCGACAGCGAGGGGCAGGTGACTCCTTGCAGAGCTGGTGAGTTACTTGTCACAGCACGAGCGGCTGTTCTTGTTCTTGCCAACGTATTTTTAATAGAAGATGATTGGAAGAAAATGTTTTCTAGGGTTAGGATAAGAAGTGGTATGGCTAATTTGGGAATGGGATTCAACTCTTTCACTCAGGTTTATAAGGGAAGTTGAAGGGAAGACGGAAGGGTTTTGGAGAGGCTTGGCTGTGGAGAGAAATGAGGGTTTATTGCGTTTGATTGATGGAAAAGACATGTGGCTGTAAGGGGAAGTTGCGTAGGTTAAAGTTGGAGGAGAGAGTGTGGGTCTAATAATCATGTAAAAAGGTAAGGTGTAATTAATTACACATATTCCCCCTTTTCGTCCTTTATATCTGCCAATATTCCCTTTTATGAGAATAAAATTGAATATGCCAATAAGCTTATTTTCCAAGGTCTTAGGAAGATCTCCTAATTCTCTTGCTATAATAACAACCAAAAATAAACAAAACAAACATTAAAGAAAACCTAAACCTAAACAAACAATACTAATAAAAGAAATCTAAAAATAAAATTGCAGAAATTAAGTAAAGTGCAAAATAAAAATACAGAAAAATAAAAGTGTGTAACGCCCTAAATTTGGGCCTAGAAGTTAGCTAGGTAGATTAGACGGTTTGAGTGAACTCGATTAGTCGGTTCCATCTAATTTCGGGAATTAAATCGTAATAAATATTTTTAATGTGAAATAAAATATGAAAATGGTGAAAAATACTTAATTATTATTTTGAGGGTTTTAGTAAATTCAATTTAATGAAATAATTTTGAATTAAATGACATTTTGGTTTGGTGACTAAAATGTAAAGTTTTCAAAACTGTTTTAGTGTCTAAATTATAAAAGGGTCAAAACTTAGAATCTTTAAGGAATAATTTATCCATATTTTTAATCAGACTTTTCCCTTAATTTATGTTATTTTTTAAATAGTTTTAAAAGTGTTTATTAAATAAAAATAAAATAGACTTAATTGAAAGATCTGGTAGGAATTCGGGTCAGAAAGTGTTACCGGAACAAAACGATGACCGATGTGATACTTCATTTAATAATCTATACAGATTTGAGGATTTCATAAGCACGTTTAAGCAATACGACACAAATTGGATCAAATTAAACATCTCATAAACTTAAGGAAGTTTAAATTAGTAAGTTCCAGTGATTTATCAGGGAGATTTATCAAAATTTATATAAGGGTATCAATATGCTCCCAAGCCGTATCAATACACCAAGGCAGACATGCTTCCATATTTTTCCAGTGCCAAAGACACGTACCGATACATATCAAGGCGTATGGTACGCCTAGAAATGACTATTAATACCGATAGATTCCTCAGACCCGTATCGATGCGTGACCAAACCGTATCGTTACGCGATCAATTCATTTACAGACTCGATAGAGTGTATCGATACGCACCCAAATTGTATCGATACTGAGCTGAACCCAAAATTTTAGATTCAAAGCACCATACCGATACATCATCACTTGTATCGGTATGCCCCTTAACCCATTCCCAGAAACACAAATCCGTACCAATACGAGAATGTCAATTTTATCTGGTTTAATAGCGCTTTGCTCGACCAAACCATTTTTGAATTCAATGAAAAATTATCAGCATGTCTATTTAGCTAAAATCTATTAGAATACCAAATTTTAGGGTCAAATGAATTTGTTTACAACGTTCTCTAATTTAGGCTAAGTATGCATAAATAGCTATTTTTAGCAACTTTTAAAAGGTCAAGTTTAACCCCTTAAACTTACACAAGCCAACCATAATACATACATATCAAAAAGGGTAAAATTGACTTATAGAACACTTATGCCATCATACTAGGAGTCTATAAAGTTGATATACTTTACTTTATCAACGTAGTGACTGGTCCAAAAACCTTTTCTAGCTCTGATCTCGGATACTGTATTGAAACATTGCTATTGCTTGTCGATATAGAAACATGGCTATTGAACTATTGCTATTGATAACATTAAATAAATATCAATGTTCCAGTGGCCTTATTCAATATTCAATGATCAATGAATCAATATGCCAATACTTCAATGATTTTGATAACAATAACAACAATACTATGAACAATGAATCGATGCAATACTTACCAATAGTTACCAAATTAGCCATCAACAGTGGTCTTATGCAATAACCTTAATACATAAAGTTAGCAATGCTATAATTGATATTCAAAGGTTTGGGAAAGTCTCCAAGCCTACTCCCGAGACTCCAACTACACTCCTTATCCGTAGATTGAGATGGTGCCCTATTTTTCTCCAACTCTTGAGCTAGAGAAGAATAATAGAGAGTGTTAAAATCGATATAAAGATATCGAAGTTAATGCTTAAATTTAAGGTAGCCAATAGGCTTATTAGGTAACCATAGATTTAAGCATTGAAGAAGCATGAGCTTAATTTAAAGGCTTTATAAATTTAACTTCAAATTGATCATCAATCATCCATGGAATTTAACAATTGATTAAGGGTTTATCCTTACCCAACCAATAGCTATTCAAAAGTATTAACAAATCAAGGGAGCTTGAGTTTAGGAGGTTCAACAAGTGAGGTGTTAGCTTGAGTTTAAGGTGGAAGGCAATAATGGTAGAGCTTGCTTAACTTTAGGAAAAAGATGAAGGCATGAGGGGATAAGGCCTCTGTGTACTTTTTCTATCAAATGATGGCTTTTTGACTAGAGCAAGTACTCTATTTTAATTAAAGGTACAACCGAGAGGTTACCCTCAATGAAGGGTAATCTATATTTTAATATTTCCACCTACCACTTAATTATTAGCCACCCACAACATTCCTATCTTTCCTTCATCATCTGGCCTAATTATATGGATTAGGACAAAGCAAGTAAGCGAGTTATCCTTAAATTGGGATAATTACGAGGGTAGTCCCTCAACTTTCAAGATTTATACTTTTGCCCCACAAACTCTCAATTTTCACAAATTAGTCACAAAAATTATTTTTAAGGAGTTCAATTTGGTCCAAAATCTTTAAATTGAACTCAATTAGTTCATAATTAGGATTGATATGATATTTGAACCTTACTGACATAGATTTTTCGATCGTCGGAACCTAATTTCGACTGGACCATTTTTTGGGTATTACAATTCTCCCCTTTAAGAAAAATTCGTCCACGAATTTTACCTGAACTGAAGAGATGAGGGTATTGTTGTCTCATTGTTTCCTCCGATAGTATGACTCCTCTAGAGAACTTTTACTAACGATATGGTTTTGTTGCGAAGTCTTTTAACTTCTCTTGTAAGGATCTGAACCAGTTCTTCCTCATATGTCAAATTCGGTAGAATCTGCACAAAATCTGGCTCGATAATGTGTGAAGCGTTAGAACGATATTTTCGAAGCATCAAAACATAGAATACATCATGGATTTTGCTTAATTCTGAAGGCAAAGCAGACGATATGCCACAGGTCTAACTCTTTCGATAACTTCAACGGGGCTAATGAATCAGGGACTCAATTTCCTATTTTTACCAATCCTCATAATTTTCTTCCACGGTGAAACTTTAAGGAAGGCTTTCACATCAACTTCATACTGTATATATCTCTTATTCTAATATCAGTATAGGACTTTTGACAGTTGAATCACTTAGGTTGAGTGGTCGGTTCCCCTTGTTGATGTAAAACTTGCGGTCGGCATGTTGTAGTCTTGATAATGGTCGGTCATTAAGGGAGATCCGTGTATCCGATGTGTAAAGTTAATGGTCGGTTAAATAAGGATTAGTGGTCAACTAATCAAGGATAGTGGTCGACTATCCGGGGTCACTATAATTGCCAATATATGAAAGTTCGATGTGTAAAGTTAATGGTCAGTTAACTAAAGATTAGCGGTCGGCTAATCGAGGATAGTGGTCGACTATCCGGGGTCACTATAGTTGCCAATATATGAGAACTCTATTGTTGAATCTATTTTTAATGCTTTGGAATTTAAGCATGGTTTTGTATTTGATGCTTTGGAATTTAGCATGGTTTTGTACTTAATGCTTTAGAATTCAAGCATGGTTTTGTATAAAATGCTTTGGGGGTTTAAGCATGTGGTATATATTGTTTTGCATATGGTCGATATGCTTAATTTAAATTGGAATTATTGGAACTTTCTGTTGATTAATGATACATGTTGTATATGGTTCAATATGCTAGTTTTAAAAGATGTTAGGTCCATGGTTTTAAAGGTATGATAATGTTTAAGTGATGTTTTAAAGGATGATTGAAATGAGATTTTAGTGGAATGTTGAGAAATGGTTTTAAATGCATTGATGATGTTTTGCTTTTGAGCATTCCTCACTAAGCCTAGTGTGCTTACGCTCTATTTGTCCATCAATGCAGAGGATTAAAAGCTTGGAAGGCTGCAAGAAGCAAGGGATCAATACAAGACTTGGTAAGCAAAGTATGTTTTAAACTAGACTATAAGTAATAAGGGCAATAGGGGTTTTCGTTGTTATTTGGGAGACGTTTTGTTGAACTCCCTGTTTGAGCAAGTTTGTTTAGTTGCTCTTGAGTTGTAAACGGCCTTTATGGTTTATTTTTGGTGATTATATGAAGTTTAGTTTTTTGCTTGAATGATTTGCTAGGAAGCATGCCTATAGTTTTTCATTTGATACACGATGCCATGAATTGATGTTAAATCTGTGTTACTTTGCTGAGATTTGTTCCTTATTTGTATTTGTTGTATGTTAGGAGCATGTTAGATTGTTTTGTTATGGTTGAAAGCTTGTTAAACCAACAAAAATGGACATTTTAGGTCCAGGCGTACCGATACGGATGTCTCCATTTCGGTACGGGAAAGCCATTTCAGGCGTAGTGTACAGGCACGCAGGCAGCTGTTTCGGTACAGGTTAAGGCAAAATAAGCCAACGTTTCGGTACGCGGGTATCCATTTCGATACGACACAGTATTTTATTTAAGGGTGTTCCGATACGCGGGGGCGTATCGAAACGAATTTTGGTTACTAGAATCTAGGGTGTTCGAGACAATAAATTTGTACTGATACGCATGTACCAATATCGATACGGGTTGCTGTTAAGTTGGTTGTATGGAATATTCTAAGATTCTATTTACTTACATTTTGATCTCGGAATGTTGCGGTTGCAATTAGATGAGTATGGATGATCGTATTGAGCTAATTTTTGACATGTAAGCATGAAATATATTTAATCAAAGGTTGTAACTTAAAATTGGGAAAGTCCCTGTAGATTATCGAAATTGCAATTTAGTCCTTAAATTGTGTTTGGGTCCAACTGGATATCGTTTCAATGCCCAATTGAGATGAGTTCTCACCTGTGAACTGTATGTACATGTAGGAAAGTAAAAATGCAACTAGAAAAGATAAAAGAAAAAACTGGACGCATTTTAGGTTTCATCTTCCCAGTTTACTTCGGTAAACCTAATGTAGCTTGCTCGGTTCGAACTTGCGACTAGGCCAGGTCGAGGGGGTTATAGAAGGTATCGGTCTAGATCCACAGAAGATTGAGGCAGTCGTAAACTGGAAGCAACCTAAGTCGGCGATAAAGGTCTATAGTTTCTTAGGGCTAGTAGGATACTATCATCGTTTTGTGGAAGGTTTCTCAATGATTATTTCTCATTTGACAAGGTTGTTACAAAAGGATGTAACTTTTGAGTGGACGGAGAGTAGGCATCAAGCGTTTGATAAGTTGAAGAAAGCTTTGAAGCATGCTCTTATCTTGATTCAGCCTGAGTCAGGGAGGGGTTTGTAGTTTATAGTTATGCATCTTATGTTAGTTTGGGGTGTGTGCTGATGCAAGGGGAAAGGTTGTGGCTTATGCATCTAGACAGTTCAAGGTGCACGAACGCAACTATCCTACGCATGATATAGAGCTTACCGCGATGGTGTTTGCATTGAAGATTTGGAGGCATCACCTGTATGGTGAGAAACGTATTTTGTACATGGATCACGAGGTTTGAAGTATTTGATGTCACAAAAGAAATTGAATCTTAGGCAACATAGATGGTTGGAATTGCTCATGTATTATGATTTGACGATTGAGTATCATCTGGGTAAGGCTAATGTTGTAGCCGATGCCTTTTTTAGAAAGGTTGCAGTGGAGTTGAGAGCAATGTTTGCTCGGTTGAGTGTGATGCAAGACGGTGGTTTGTTGGCTGAGTTGCAAGTAAAGCCATCGTTGTTGTAGTTGTTCAAGGAGAATCAACTGTATGTTGAGTTGTTGGTACCGTACGTTAAGGATATTATGGATGGCAATCAGATGGAATTTTGTTTTAATGACGAGTGTTGTTTGTGCTTTAAGAGTAACGTGGTTGTGCAAGTTTTCGGTTAATAAGGCAATGTGTTCGCCATGTTTTTGGGAATTGTAATTCTATTTTTCCCTTGGTTTTTGAGCATGTCTAATGCTGTGTTTTGGAGTTAGATTGATGTTGATATGTATGTAGTTGATTCTTGCTTATGGTTGATGCTAAGTGGTTGCCTAGGTATGCATCTAGTTAGCCTTGGTGGAATGCCATGTTTTGGTGTTTCTAGCATGTTGATTTTGTTGCAATAGTTATTTAAGTGTGAAGTATATGCTTGTAAATGTTCAATTGAGTGCTTTGGTATGTTTGGTAAGTGGTTTAGGGAGCATGCTTATAGATTGATCTTGTGGAAGCATATGTGATGTTGTGCTTGCTAAATCTTTGTGCTAATGTTGGAATATGGTTGGATGATTAGTTGTATGCATGGATGTGAGTTGCTAGGATCCAAATACATCTAGTTTCGATTGAAAAACCAGCTAAAAATGACATTTTGCGTCTAGGCATACCTGAACGCATCCCCACGTACCGGTATGGCTAGGCCATTTCAGGTTTAGCATTTCGATACGCATGAGGGGTGTTTCGATAAATGTAAGCCTTTTAGGCATAGCGTTTCGATACGCAGGGAGGTGTTTCGATGCGGGTAAGAGCAATTTGGCTGAGCGTTTCAATACGCGGGACCGTATCAGTACAGTTTTGAGCTACTGAATATGAGTTTTGAAAATTGGGCAAGGTGTACCAAAACACCTGTATGTATACCGATATGGGCTGCAGTTAAATCTATTATTGAGGTGGTTGAAAGTTTCTGAGTCTTCCATTTTGGTCTCTGATTGTTGTGAATGCAATTGCTTGAGTTTGGATGATCGGATTGAGTCGAGAATTGACATGCAAACATGTAATTTTACTAATTGAGGATTGGTAACACTAATTTCAGTTTTGGTCCATCAATTTACCAGTTTTACATTTTAGTCCTTAAAATGTATCGTATACAATTGGTTGCCTTGCCATGGTCCGTTTCCTTTGTAAATTCATCCGCTCCAAGCATGATCACTTAGGGTTAATAAAATGCATCTAGACAAGTTAAATGGGAAAAAAATGGACCGATTTTTGTAATCTCTCTCTCTGGTTTGCTTCGGCAAACCTAATGTAGCTCACTCAGTTCGATCAGCCGTCTAGGTCTGGTCGAGGGGGTTACAAATTCCTTAAAACCAAAGTTACCAAACCTTAATTAGTCAAGTTTCATGCATATAGATTAAATCTTAACTTAAAATAATCATCCAAACTCATTTAATTGCATGATCAAGAAAAAAGGGACTAAACTGCAAAGATTCAAACTTCAGATAGCATATTACCAGAAATAACTAACTTGGTATCCATACGCTGCTTGCCTGTATCGATACGGGTGTAATTAACAAAGGGTATTGGTACGGTCCTTAGGCATACTGATACAGTATCTTGATATTGAAAATAGGGAATTCTAGCAGCAAAAACGCGTACCGATACGATTACCCGTATATTGATGCCAAGCTTAATTTCAACTATACGTACCGATACGTCCATAAGGCTTATCGATACACTTGTGCAGTTTTATACGGATTTGAGCCAAGACAAACCCCGCGTACCGATCCCTGAGGACACGTACCGGTACGACTGAGTCTGTAATGACCTCTTTGTTGAACATATGACAGATTGGCTCATTCTACCATGCTTCAAATACCTCTCAAATATCATTTAACATTCCACACAACATTTCCACAAACAAATAACCATGATAGAGGACCAATCAAACCATAGCATAACCAATCAAAGATCTTATAGCATGATCTCTATCCAAGCATGCAAATCATACCCCAACCCCTCAAAGTAAGACATAATGCATCATACAAGTTCAAAACATCAAAATAATCATGTCCAACACAGGGAGTAAGAATACAACCCTCCCAATTACATCTTGGTCACATTTCCCTTTATTTACTACAAGTTCACTTAACAAAACCATACTTGAAATGTTTCAAATCTTAGATTCCTTCTCACTTTCTCGATGCCTCGAAGGCTTACTTTCCTACATTGTAACACCCCTTACCCGGTTTAGGGGAAACCAGTTTAAGAAGTGTTACTGAACAAAAACCAAGCAAACATAAGGCATTTTAACAACTCTAAACTAATCATGCAACCAGAAAATAGGGGAATTTAAAACTTTTTAGCAACTTTCAAAGATCAAGACCACAATGCATTTCATGTTCAAGCAGGTATGCTTACACATTATACGTAACAAGTCATTTGATAGCTCACAGCTTATACTTTATTTGATAAACTCCAATTATACGAAGCACACTCAATTAAAATCAAAAAACGTTAATACTAATCTTAAAAGTTTGATTAACCAATTTTAGCTAATCTTGTTTCAGGTCTTGTCCAGTTCATGTTTATCATTCAAACAATTACGGAGAAAAGACTATAACCAACGTCTCTTTTAAAAGTTAATTAAACTATGTGATTCTTGGATTAGGCATAACAAGGATTCCATATATATAGACATACGACAACCAACTCAAGATCATAGCAAGTATATAATTACTTACACTAGTCTCATTCGAATCCAATCACATTCGCATGACCTTATCATATACCTATTCATAAGTTTACTTACCAATTATTTAATTTTTGACCATCAATCTAATCATATGAACTATGTCATTTTTATTAGGGTTTAACACATGAATATATATAGGTATTTAAACAATCAAACAATCATTCTAACTATTATGACTCATATAACAAGCAATTATGGAATAATTAAAGGCCCATTACAAAGCTTTGAATACTTATAAAGCTTATAAACATATAATATCAAACATGAAATTGTAATGCACAATGCATTCTTAACAACTAGGTGCCACCATCTAGGAGTTCTTAAAAAGTACGAACATACACCTTGACACTCGTGATCTCGTTTGAGCTCCAAAAGTACTTATAAACAAGTTCATCCTAAATTGCAATGAAAGAAAAGAGTAATCATTGACTTAGCGAGATAGCTTAAAGTGACTATTAGTATGAAACAATAATCCATCCTTTCACATACTAGGCTTGGACATGAGGTTAGTCATATTAGGACAAAATATTCACAAACAAGCACATATTCTTATACATGGTATTCAAATTAAGCATGAACATAAACATACATAATGTTCAAACAAAGCATACACAAGTATACTTGATTACTCATACAAAGTCATGGTTTAACATATAAACTTTCTTGGTTTCTTTTAACTTAGCCCATTGACACATAAGTTACTTATTATTCAAGTCATCAATCATAGCATATCAAAGTCCTGGTTTCTTATCACACAAGTTATCTAACATAGCATAACATGGTTATTTTCTATATAGGATTTTCCTTTAACATAGTCTCTAATGTACATCGTTATTTATTACATAAGTTATCAAACTAGCATATCAATACTCAAGTTGTTTTACACAAAATATCAAACATATCAGATCATAGGTATACAATTATGTATTCAAGCAGTCCATAACATGTTCATTTACAATTACATATTCCAAAACACCCTAAGCAATATCCATTCTTATTCAAAACAGTCCACAATTCATATATTTACAAATATGTTCCAAAATAGTCCAGGCAAGATTTATTCTTATTTAAAACAATCCACAATTCATACATTTACAAATATATTCCAAAACAGTCCAGGCAACATTTATTCTTAATCAAAACAGTCCACAATTCATGTATTTACAAATATATTCCAAAACAGTCCAGGCAACATTTATTCTTAATCACAATAGTCCACAATTCTTATATTTACAAATATATTCCAAAACAGTCCAGGCAACATTTATTCTTAATCAAAATAGTCCACAATTCATGTATTTACAAATATATTCCAAAACAGTCCAGGCAACACTTATTCTTAATCAAAATAGCCCAGAATTCATGTATTTAGAAATATATTCCAAAACAGTCCAAATAACACTTATTCTTAATCAAAACAATCCACAATTCATGTATTTACAAATATATTCCAAAACAGTTCAAACAATATATATTCTTAATCAAGACAGTCCACAATTCATATATTTACAAATATATTCCAAAATAGTCCAGACAACACTTATTCTTAATCAAACAGTCCATAGTTCATGTATTTACAAATATATTATAAAATAGTCCAAACAATATTTATTCTTAATCAAAACAGTCCACAATTCATATATTTACAAATATATTCCAAAACAGTCCAAGCAATATTTATTCCTAATCAAAACAGTCCACAAGTTATATATTTACAAACATATTCCAAAACAGTCCAAGCAATATTTATTCTTAATCAAAACAGTCCATAATTCATATATTTACAAATATATTCCAAAACAGTCCAAGCAACATTTATTCTTATTCAAAATAGTCCACAATTCATGTCAATCATAGTATCTCATATACATATGTCACTTATCATATAAATGATCATGCATGGTATAATATAAACATGATTTACTTATCAAATAAGCTATCAACATGACATATTGTAACCATGTTTTACTTGTCACATAAATTATCAAAATAATACGTTAGTTTAATTTGCAATTTCATATTTGTCTTTAACATAGCCTTGAGAATCAAGTAGCCTAGGCATACGAATCCCCAACCAACTGTCGCCAAACAAAGTGGTACTCAAAGTACCGGTCGATCCTTCCTACTGTCGCCAAGTGACCAATATACATCCCTCCTACTGTCGCCTCATAAGGACTGTAGTTCAGGACCGTAGTCCACCCTAAACACAAGCTCTATGGACTCTATGGCAGGCCAACTATACATATGACTAACTAGAGACCAAGGCTTTACTTATATCATTTATATTAGAATCAGAATTGAGCTTAACTCCTTAACTTGGTATTGAAAACACATATCTTATTTACCAAGGGTAAACAAAGTTTCAAGTTCATAGCATTACACAAATAAGGCTTATAACTTATCATTTCAGGGGCTGAAAGAGCATAGTTTCTTAAGCAGCATATTGTATAAACAAAGATTATTGTCCGTTTCATATTAGGCATGTATTCAAGTCATGCGAATTTCTCGATACGTCATCACTCGTATTAGTCGAATAGCATATACTACTACCAAGCATATTCAAATATGGGTAGTTTTCAATTTGAGAATATCATTGATTCAAACATAACACATCATATACTTATATAAACCTTATCATTTATGTACTCACTTCGATCCAAGCTCATCTAAGCATAGCTTTGCACAGATAATAGAAAATATATATAAGACAACAAAAGATACTCGAGAAGGTTTCTAGCCTATCCCGAGACTTTAAACTACACTCACAAGTTGTTCCGAGTTAGTTTTGTTCCCGAATCACGATCCACTTTAGTCCTATTCTTCACTCCTTCTTGGTCTAAACATAACAAGAGTACAATCATATATTAGATCAATCCATAACAACTTTTCACTTGCAACACAACTCAAATTGCCATTTAGTTCGCACAAAACAATCTCTAGCATTCATATATATACATATATATATATATATATATCCAATTTAATCCTTAATATACAAGCATACCATCACATAAGCACAAAACAATCCATAAATATTTATATACATGCCAAATCAGTCTATTATATTTACATACATATTATATATATATCAAAACAGTTTTCAATACATTTATATACATGCAGAATGGTCCCTAAACTTATAAAAATAGTCCTTATAACTTCCCAAGACAATCCCCTATTTTTTATATTTACAAAACATTCCTTAAACATCATAATTTCATTACAAAACAGTCCAATTACTCTCACAATGTCTAAAACAGTCTATTATACATGTGTATACATACATAGTTTCACAAAACAGCACCTAACATGTTTTTTGTACATACAACAACTCGCAAAGTTCCTTATACACCTAAATCAGTCCACATAGTTATCAAAATAGCCCTTACACAATTAGTCATGCTCAAAACAGTCCCTATAGTTCATGTAAACACATATTCTGCCATGTTCTCGTATATACATTTATTCACCCAAAACAGGACAGCACACATACATATGTCTATACATTCGAACAGCTGCTCTAACTTACTTATCAAGCAATATAATTTCTTATTGATTTTAACTATAACAATACAAAGCATCATGGTCCAATCTTTTACATGGTTTATTCGAACACTTAAAGAAAGCCCATAACATATATTTTTATTTCTCTAACTACAATTAACACAAATTTCATTGAATTTATGATTCAAACTTAATTTAGACCCTATTTTATTGGAATAACAAAAAATGATTATCCTCCTCCTTTGATAGCCTAATCAAGGATTCAAAATCCATGGATCAACAAGCTTGCTCCTAAGATTTCCATGGCTACCTAGCTCTCCCTCTCTCTTTTTTTATTCGGTTAAGGAGATGGAAAAAGGAGAAAATGATGAACCAGCTTGTTCATTCTTCCAATTCCATGCAAAATACCGTGAGTTACCCATCTTCTCTTACACTTGCTTTGTCCTTTATTGTACAAGTGTACAAGTCCCCCAAAATAATTCCATTTAACATGCAAACTCCTAGTTTAACTTAGTGCTCGATTTAGTCCTTGAATACGTGTCATTCTTCCTTTCTTTTCTTCCAAATTGGTCATAGATCCTCAATTAACTTTAATTTAATTATCTAATCCAATGATATCTATTCATCAATTCGAGTTACGAACAAATAAGCAACATACTTCTAAACTATATTTTGGAATATCACATGATCTCAAAACAAAACAAAGCAAAAATAAAAACAATTCAATTGTCATTTATAAATTAGCAACATTCTTCTAAGCCCAACTTTGGGATGTTACATGCATTGATGAGAAAGGAGAGCATATGCAAATAATGTCTAGTGAGGGTCGCTCTAAAAACGCTCATCAATGCATTTAAGATCATTCTAGTCAAAACAAACTTTGAACATCATGCTTAAACATCTCATGCCCTTTCTACCTTTGTAAAACATGCATATTAAACCATATGCAAGACATGTATCATGGATCTCATGCATAATCCCATATGCAAAACCTCAATTTAAACCTTCACATGCTTATTTATCCAATAGCAAAGCTTAAAGAGCATAACATGTGTAAAAATCATTATACAAAACACATTTATCCAACATGATACGTTAATTCATATACTGGCTTTCAAGTGACCCAAAAACATAATCTTTCCTTATCAAAAACACACTGGATACATGGATTTCACAAGTTGTTCCTTCGACCACTTCACATACATCCATAACCGAAGCAAATGACATAATTAACCGTTCGATGACTATGATGTATAACATCTAAAATAGGAGCAAACGACTCATTTAACCCCTAAACCATTGTGATCCCTAATCCACCAGCGGGAGAATACAGCACATGTAACCTCTCGACCACTACGGTTCCCATAGTGGAGAATACGGCACAATTAACCCCGTTGACGCACATGAGGCAACTTATTATAGTGCACTTTAAACCCTATGGCATGCCAACTATATCCGATAACATTTAACCATTGTCATTTAGGCAATATATTCCATTTTAAACATGACACCTCACTGTTTTTCATATGCATTATTCAAATCAAATTCCAATGCAACAAAACATGCATTTGTATATCTTTGAAAACCTTTCCACAATCATATGCCATTCTCTAGTATCATCAATATAAGATCATTTGTAGCAAATTCCATTTCCAAACATGCATAAAACCGTAGGTATCAAAACATAAACATAGGCATGAGAAAATCAACTTTGCCAAACTGAAATTAAGAGTAAAATCATCCAATACGTAATTCTGAGCTTAGACAAGCATTTCAAGCATAATCTAAACTCCCAAAAATCAATTTCAAACCTTTAAAAAGCTGTAAATCTCTTTTCAACTCACCGGCAACACAAAACTCTACTCCCTGATGTGAAATCAAGCTTCCAACGCGTCCTAAACCTCTCCAAAAGATGAAGGATCTTTCTCCCTTATTTTATCCACACAAAAATAGAGGATAATGCATTTCCATGCATCTCTAAACACAATAACACATCTCCTCAACTTTGCCTCACTAAAAGCCATCAAACGCCTCTTTAAAACAACCGAAATCATCACCAAACTTAATCTAAACAAAGACCATCCAAAACCTAACTAATTAAACATCTCAACATCATCAATTAACATCCAAAAAGATCAATATATTAACCTTATACCTCCAACAACCTATTAACACTAAGATCACCTCAAAATCTAACTATTTACCACCTAGAAAATTAGCAATTCACTTAGTTTCAGGATTCCTTTCATTAATCTCTTCTCATAACTTTAAAACATATCTTAATAATGATCTAAATCAATTAGAATCAACACAAAAGAGATCCATTACCAAGATTCATCAAATCTCTTAACAAAACTCAATTAAAACCTTAAAAATCATGATTAAATCATAAATAAATAACAAAAATTAGTTGTAAAGGATAAAGAACTTGGGAATTTCAGTAAATAACCTTTAATTAGAGGAGAGAAACAAAAATGACCTCTAATTGTTGATTTCTCCCTTAATTGGCAAGATTTGAGTGAAATCTCCAAGAAAGCAAATAGAATTTGATGCAAAAATCAAAGGAATCAATTAGGACGTCAAAAGGAAATAAAAAAGGAATGATTCCTAAGAATTTTTGTAACACCTCCTTACATGGCCTAGAAGTAAACCGATCTAAGAAGTGTTACTTAACAAACAAGGAACTCTAACTTACCCATAGGTAAGTCTTCGATAAGAATGTAAGGTCAACAAGAAAAGAACCTAGGATTTTAAGTCTAATTTATTTTTAGTGATCAACATCCAATTAAAAGACGTGCTTTACTTGAACCAAAGATTCAATTAAAGATGGTTAACATTATACTATACGAATGGCCCCAAAAGAAAATTTTCTTATTGAATAGAACACTTAGACCTAACCACACTATACATTGTGACTAGATTTATAAACAAGATATAGCTTAAAATTTATGTTAGCCAATGCCAATCAACTACATTCATAGGCATACAAGCAATACCAACATCAATCCTTTAAAAGAACTATATTCAATTAGTTAACCTATTAACACTAAAACATGTATAAACTAATCACAAAATAGTCATGTAAATAACTATTTCAAATACATTAATTTTCAAACCATCAAATCAAAAAATAGCAATTTACTTAAACATCAAGTAACATTCGAACACTCCAAAATAGATTCTAATATCAACCCAAGCATTTTAATTCCATCAAAGCATAACTTAATTACTTAAACTTTTAACCGACTTTTATCATGACTTAAAAACTATACAATCCTTTCAAACATTAGCATAGCAAAACCCAAAATAACCACAACCATATTAAGGATTAAAGGCCATTACAAACCACAAAATTACTTAGCTTACTTATACACATATGTAACAAAAAGGATCATCTAGATGCATTATGCATAACTATTAAACATGTGCCACCTACTAGGAGTTGTTGAAAGGAAATTACAAAACATACATCTTGGATTTTTGTGATCTTGCCCGAGTTCACAGCTGACCAAAACAGCTTCAACCTGAAGAATGGTGAAAGGATAAGTAAGTACAATTACTTAATGAGGTAATTTAAAACACTAAAGCATAATAGAGTTATCGAATCATTTCACTCAAAAGTAGTTAACCAGGTACATCTCTAGCTTGGATAAGAAATAACCATTTTGCTAAACGTAAGAGTGTAGCCTAACTTTTCATGCTTATTCATGTAATTACTAGTCCTTACACATTTAGCATAGAATGATATGGCATTGATCATTCGAATAATTATCAATAATCATAAAGTGTAAGAGAAGCACTTAACATGGCATAATGAGATTATAGATTTCTTAACAAGAAAGTTACAAAGCAAAACTTATCCAAATATGTATTACATGCTTATTAAGTTATCGATTTAATTCACAATAATTATTGATTGGAACGTTTTAACAGAGCCTTGAAATCAAGTATCAACCTAGGTACTCGGATCCCTAACCAACTGTCGCCAAACAAAACGGTACTCATAGTACCAGTCAATCCCTCCTACTGTCTCTGTAATATCCCAAATTTTGTCCAGTGACCAAAATGTAATTTTTGAAAGTTTTGGGGTTAAAGTATAAACTTTGGAAAATTTTAGGGACTAAAGTGTAAATTTCCCCAATAAGTAATTTTATTTAGTATAAGAGTGAATCAGATCGAGCTAAGTACCTTGATATCGGTTTTAAGAATTAAGATGTAGTAAAAGGTACTGAATTTGGATCGAATAAAATTGTTAAGCGTACTCAGGCAAGGGAAATATTAGCATGGGTGACCTTCGGGAAGGTCCCATGAAAGTTTTTCTAATCGATATTTTGGACTCAGTAAAGGTAAAGAATATTCGAATGGATTATCGATAACAGATTTCTAAGAGAAATTTTATTCTATGGAGATTTTCGATAATTATCGGAATAGTAGACTGAGTTAGGAAAATTCAGTCCAAGACTTTAGTAAAGGAAATTTTTATAAGATGATAATGTTCATTTTTCGAATATGGAAATATTGAATTTTTGGATTAAATCTGATAGCTCGATAAAGGTGAAATCACAGTAAAAGTATTTTATGAATATCAGGAGATCAAATCGAATCGAAATTTTAGAGGTTCATCCAAAAGCCATGGAAAAGTCATAAAATACTATTTTATGAATATTTTATTATAGTTGGTTGGATTTCAACTAGACTTAGATGAATTTCTACAAGAATGGCAAGCTAGTAAATAAAGACTAGTTGGAGGCAAATTGGTCATTTGACAAGGATGGCAATTTTGAAATATTGAGGGCAATTTTGGAAGGTGAATTACACTTGGACTAAATCATGGCCATTGATTTTTGATAAGATTAAGTCTTGGCCATTGGATTAAAAGGGCAAATTAGTAATTTCATTAATTAATTGAATTTTAAATTCATTTAATTTTAACATGTAGATTTAAATAAGTAAAAGATGAACCAAATTGTTCATCTTTCTTTAAATATTTCGAACTAAGGGGAGAAAAAAAGGGAGAAAAATTTTCAAGCCCCCGAAACTTGATTTTCAGTTTGGATACGAATGAAAGAGGATTCGAGATACTATAAATGAAAGGATCGAGTAGAATTTAGTGAGGCATACTATTACATGGCCTAGGTGAGTGCATTTCTAAATGTTTGCATTAAATTGAAAATGGCATTGCATTTCTTTATAATACATGATATGATACAATGCTCGAAATGGCAAGCTTGATGGAATACCAGGTACGAATTATTGTTTGCATAAATGATGATGCATTATGCATACATGAAATATGGATAATGACAAGATTAAAATGAAACAAGATACACCTAGGGGATCCAAGCCCATAGTGTAAAATGCACTAACGAGGTGTTTAATATAATGAGCAAAGATAGTCCTTATATGAGGAGCAAAGAGCATCCTCTCGATTACATACTCCACAAGGCACTACGGTGCAGATGGGCTACGGGGTTTCCATGGGCCTCTAGCTACACACAATGATAATAATAACAAGATGTTACATGATACATGATACAGATGTTACATGATTACATGATATAGACGTTACATGATACATGATACAGATGTTACATGATTATGTGATACATGAAAAAGATGTTACATGATTTCATGATACATGAAAAAAGAAGTTACATGTTACATGATAGAGAAATACATGACATACATGATAGAAATGTTATTGATATATGATAGACATGTTACATGATAGAATACATGATATGCAAATGATTGCATAATGAAAACATGACCATGATAGAATACATGATATATGTACATTTTGATATACTTTCCATGCTATAGAGAAAACGAAATGCACTTATATATATGACATACTGTATTACATTATTTCAGGATTTTAAAATAAATAAGTTTAACTGCCTCACTAAGTTCGTACTTAGCGTGTGTCTTATGTCACACGTAGGTTTCCTGGAAATCGTCTATCGAGGAGGAGCAAAAATTTGGGAAAATCAAGTTACTACAATAAGTTTAGTAAGTACGTCTTTACCATAATTTGATAGACTAGTGGGCATGTAAGTATTTTAAAGGTGAACTGTCTACAGCATAAGTTTACAACGTAATCATATGCTTTTATGGCTGGATAAGCTTAAAAATACGAATTGTTAACAATATCAAAATCTTTGGTATGGTTAAAATGTTGTTTAGCCCTAAACGCGTAAAAATTTTAAAATCAATAAAGGGTCTAGGCAGCTTGTGTAGTTTTCACCCTGAATTATATATTTTTTATTTTAATAATTCAATTATAAATTTTGTAAACACGAATTTAGGGTCAAAACTAGCTGTACCTACACAACATAGTTTTAAATTTAAAACCGATAAAGGGTTAAACTACAAATTAAATTTTGGTATAAAAAATATATTTACAAGTCAAGATTTCTTCCAATGATTTCGTAACATCTTAAATGTAGATTTGATCTATGAGTATACGTTAAGGGTGTTACATTTACTGGTATTAGAGCTACAGGTTTAGCCGATTCTGGAGGCTAAATCATGTTTAATATGATTTGATGTTAAATACACGCCCCTAGGATGTCATGTTACTGACGTATTGTTGTGTAACTTGATTATGCTCCTCAATAACACGAATAAGTTATAGTAGAAATAAGTAATGTCAAGTATTATTGAACTGTGTTAGACATCTGATAATTGAGACCAGAAGGAGGCCCAAAGTATAAGTAATGAAATACAAAATGTTCCATCTCTGGCTCTTACCTCAGTAGAGCCACTCTTATAGCAGAGAACTCTAGTACAAAAATATGAATCCTTAGTATGAGCTTTAAAGGTTGTGGTTATTAGAATTAAGACAATTGTGCCTGCACCAGCCTGGTATCTGCAGCAGTAAGGGTGTTGATTGTTAAGGAGGTTAAAAGTTAGGAGCTCCTAAATTTAATGGAAAAAATGATCCGATAATTGCCAATTTATGGCATAAAGATCTTAAAGTCATGCTATAGAGGAATTAAACTGTCTATATACTAAGAAGTTAGAAGAATTTGTATCCTGCTAAGGGAACATGTTCGTATTTAGTGGTCTAATGCCACGGAGTTAGTACCTTTTAAGGATGTGATGTGATTTTTAGTAATCCATTTGGACATAGTGAATGGGTGACTAGAATATATACGAAATGTCCATTAGTAATTCAATGCATTAAGTTTCAAACAAATTTAATGGAACTTCCATTTCATGAATTTAAAGTTATCCTTGGAATGAATTGGCTATCTGCATATGATACATAAGTGATGTGTAAAAAAGGTTAGTGCTTCAAGAACATGATGGTTCTGAAGTAAATGTGATAGAAAGAGCTGACTGTTTAGAGTCAGTGATTTCTATGAGAACAGCTTAGATGTTGTTAAGTAAATGGATATAAGGCATGTTAAATTTATGTGATGGTTATACAGATGTCACCCAAGAAGATTAAAGATATACCGATTGTGGGAAAATTTCAAATATGTTTTCAGATGAGTTATTAGGATTACCTCCGGATAGAGAGGTACAATTTGGGATTGATGTCTATCTTAGAATGGACCAGTATCGATAGCACCACATAGGATGGTGTCAATTGAGGTAAGAAAGTTGAAAGCTCAATTGTAAGAAAGATGGTTCTCTACAATTATGTATAGATTACCGGTAGTTGAATAAAGTAACTATTAAGAACAAGTATCCACTACTAAGGATTGAAGATCTATTTGATCAACTTAGAGGTGCAACAGTGTTCTCAAAGATAGATCTTCGATCGGGTTATTATCAACTCAAGGTCAAAGAAGAAGATGTATCAAAGACAGTATTCAGGGCTCGTTATGGACATTAAGAATTTTTGGTAATGCCATTTGGACATGTAAATGCCCCTGTTGTTTCATGGAGTTGACGAATAGGGTATTCCAATACTACTTAGACCAGTTTGTAGTAGTAGTCTTCATGGACAATATTCTGGTATACTTAAAGATAGAAGCTGAGCATGATTATTATTTTTGAGTGGTACTATAAACATTAAGAGATAAGCAGTTTTATGTAAGGTTTTTTGAATATGAATTTTGGTTATCATAAGTAATTTTCCTTAGACATGTAGTATTGGCTGAAGGAATAAGAGTTTAATTCCAATGAAGTACAATCTATTCTTGAATAGGAGGTACCGAAAAATGTCTCTAAAGTTTGGAGTTTCTTGGAAATTAGCTGGATATTATAAATGTTTTGTGTATAATTTATCTATTATTATTCTACTACTTACTCAACTATCATAAAAAGGTATTCCATTGGAATGGTAAGAAGTGTCCTAGTTACACTGATCACAAAGGTATTATGAAGGTATCATCTCAGAAATCTGAAGTGTAATTAAGATAAGTTGGTTATCTGTGCACAAGGTAGAAGTGATTATAAGAAGAAATGTTTACAGTTTTTTAAAAGAAATTAGTTCCTTAATGAAGTCAAGGGAAGTGTGCTTAGTTGAGGATTGTTTTGACTAATAGAAATTTCCCTAGAAGTGTTTATAGACAAGAATAAGAGTCTCGGATCACAAGGATTATAAAGATACCCGTAACAGTAATAATGAAATGAAGTATGAACTTGTTCTGATTTCTATTTTGATTGAGCTATTGGTGCAGTAATGAGCTTAAGTACAAGAACAAGAAGTACCTAAGAGGTTGTAACCTTCGACATCTGTATATAATAAAACAATGGTTGTTTAAATGTTTAAGCTGTTGATAGCCTTAAATGTTAGAGCAAAAGAGAAGTTATGATTGTTTATTTGAAGATGAAGGATGATAAAACTCCTATAGAAGAAGAAATATTGATACAGAGGAAGTAGTTTGGAAAACTTCCTAGAACGGTGTTAGAAATAGGAGTCAGTGATTAGTTCATAGGAAATGATTTCACTGATTTTTGAGCTTTGATAAAGTACTCACATTGTTTATGAGAAAAAGTGTGAGATCGGTGGGTTAAGCCAGTATGACAAGGAATAATTTTATATGAAGAATTATAGTATGACTACTAATAAATGATTTGAAGCATAGTACAAGAATTATAAGAAATTTTAAGAACTGCCAGTTAGTAAAGCTTAAATTTAAGCCAGTAATCTGAGAATTCTAAAGCCAATTTTAAGATAAATTGGCTATCTATATGAAATGTATAAGTAAGATGTAAAAAGAAAGTTGATCTTTGGACAAGATGTTATTAATTAAAGCTAAAAGAATAGAAAAGAAAAAAAGTATCAATTCGAGGAAGGATGATTTGTATAGGTCAAAAAGGGAAAAACTTGGTTCTAGAACAGTTATACCTCAAGGAATCGTGAAAGAGTTGGACCAAGAGTATATTAATGGGTCTTATCTCTAGAAGTGAGCAAAAGTCTATAGTATATGTACTTATGTTTTGGGGGCATTAGCTAAATTATTTACATGTCATCACTTCTAAATAAATTGAGATGTAATTAGATTTGATACATGGAGGAATTAGTAGAAATATTGGTTTGAGCTACAGGATCGAAATGTTGGGTATAACCCAAAAGTTGGAAGGGTTGATTTGACACGTGAAATAGAGGATAAAGTAAGAATTATTTAATATAATCTCAAGGCTGTCGCAGATCAACAAAAAGGATTATGCATACAAGAAGAGAAAGATGTTAAGTACGAAGATAAGGACAACGATTTTTAAAGGTTTCAACTTAAAAGAAGTTGTTACGTTTTATTCAAAAAGGAATGCTTAGTTCCATAATTATTGGGCCATACGGGATTCTAAAAGGAGTTGAACTAGTGGTTTATCAACTGGCGTTACTCCCAGATATGAGTAACGATCAATGAAAATTTTGGCATATAAAGTTAAAAAGTTAAGGAAGAAGAAAATTTCAATGGTTAAAGTCTTTTGGAGAAACAATAAAGTGGAAGAAGTCACATGGAAAATTGAAAGGAGAATACAAGGGTAATGCCCAGAATTGTTTGAAACGGGTAAACATTGAAAATTCAAGAATGAATTTTCTTAAGAGGGGGGAATTGTAATATACCAATTTTGGCCATTGACCAAAATGTAATTTTTGAAAGTTTTAGGGTAAAAGTATAAACTTTGGAAAAGTTTAGGGACTAAAGTGTAAATTTCCCCAATAAGTAATTCTATTCAATATAAGAGTGAATCAGATCAAAATAAGTACCTTGATATTGGTTTTAAGAATTAAGATGCAGTAAAAGGTACTGAATTTGGATCGAAGAAAATTGTTAAGCATGCTCAGGCCAAGGAAATGTTAGGATGGGTGACCTTCGGGAAAGTCCCATAAAAGTGTTTCTAATCGATATTTTGGACTTAGTAAAGGTGAAGAATATTCGAATGGATTATCGATAAAGGATTTCTAAGAGAAATTTTATTCTATGGAGATTTTCGATAATTATCGGGATAGTAGACTGAGTTACGAAAATTTAGTCCAAGACTTTAGGAAAGGAAATTTTATAAGATGATAATGTTCATTTTTCGAATATGGAAATATTGAATTTTTGGAATAAATCCGATAGCTCGATAAAGGTGAAATCATAGTAAAAGTATTTTATGAATATCGGGAGATCCAATTTAATCGAAATTTCAGAGGCTGATCCAAAAGCCATGGAAAAGGATAGAAATTTTTACAATTTTATTATAGTTGGTTGGATTTCAACTAGACTTAGTTGAATTTTTACAAGAATGGCAAACTAGTAAATAAAGACGAGTTGGAGGGCAAGTTGGTCATTTGACAAGGATAGAAATTTTGAAATATTTTGAAATATTGAGGGCAATTTTGGAAGGCGAATTACACTTGGACTAAATCATGTCCGTTGATTTTTGATAAGATTAAGCCTTGACCATTGGATTAAAATGGCAAATTAGTAATTTCACTAATTAATTGAATTTTAAATTCATTTAATTTTAACATGTGGATTTAAATAAGTAAAATATGAACCAAATTGTTCATCTTTCTTTAAATATTTCGAACTAAGGGGAGAAAAAAAGGGAGAAAATTTTCCAAGCCCCCGAAACTTGATTTTCAGTTTGGATGCGAATCAAAGAGGATTCGAGATACTCTAAAGGAAATGATCGAGTAGAATTTAGTGAGTCATACTATTACATGGCCCAGGTAATTTCATTTCTAAATGTTTGCATTACATTGAAAATGGCATTGCATTTCTTTATAATACATAATATGATACAATGCTCGACATGGAAAGCTTGATGGAATACCAGGTACAAATTATTGTTTGCATAAATGATGATGCATTATGCATACATAAAATATGGATAATGACAAGATTAAAATGAAACAAGATACACCCTGGGGATCCAAGCCCATAGTGCAAAATGCACTAACGAGGTGTTAAATATAAGGAGCAAAGAGTGTCCTTAAATGAGGAGCAAAGAGTGTCCTCTCGAGTACGTACTCCACAAGGCACTACGGTGCAGATAGGCTATAGGGTTTCCATGGGCCTCTAGCTAGACACGATGATAATAATAACAAGATGTTACATGATTACATGATACATGATACATGATATAGACGTTACATGATACATGATACATATGTTACATGATTACATGATACAAATGTTACATGATTTCGTGTACATGAAAAAGATGTTACATGATTTCATGATACATGAAAAAAGAAGTTACATGTTAATTGATAGAGAAATACATGACATACATGATAGAAATGTTATTGATATATGATAGACATGTTACATGATAGAATACATGATATGCAAATGATTGCATAATGAAAACATGACCATGATAGAATACATGACATATGTACATTTTGATATACTTTCCATGTTATAGAGAAAACAAAATGCACTTATATATATGACATACTGTATTACATTATTTCAGGAATTTAAAATAAATAAGTTTAACTACCTCACTAAGTTCGTACTTAGCATATGTCTTATGTCACATGTAGGTTTCGTGGAAATCGTCTATCGAGGAGGAGCAAAATTTTGGGAAAATCAAGTTACTACAATAAGTTCAGTAAGTACATCTTTACCATAATTTGATAGACTAGTGGGCATGTAAGTATTTTAAAGTTAAACTGTCTACAACATAAGTTTACAACGTAATCATATGCTTTTATGGCTGGATAAGTTTAAAAATACGAATTGTTAACAATAGCAAAATCTTTGGTATGGTTAAAATGTTGTTTAGCCCTAAACGCGTAAAAATTTTAAAATCAAGAAAGGGTCTAGGCAGCTTGCGTAGTTTTCACCCTGAATTATATTTTTTTATTTTAATAATTCAATTATAAATTTTGTAAACAAATTGAGGTTCAAAACTAGCTGCACCTAGACAACATAGTTTTAAATTTAAAACCGAGGAAGGGTTAAACTACAAATTAAATTTTGGTATAAAAAAATATATTTACAAGTCAAGATTTCTTCCAATGATTTCGTAACATCTTTAATGTATATTCGGTCTATGAGTATACGTTAAGGGTGTTACATTCTCCATGTGACCACAATACTTCCCTCCTACTGTCGCCAAATAAGGACCGTAGTCCACCCCAAAACTGAGCTCTATGGACTCTATGGCATGCCAACTATACCTAAGACCGACTTGAGACCAAGGCTTTTCACATATTCTTATCTTATCAAATCAGAATATGAGCTTAGCTCCATAATCATGTAATATTGTACATATTCCAATCTTATCATAATCAAATCAATTAAGCATTGCTCCTTATCATAATCAGATGCATATCATGTTACTTAACTAATAACACATATATGAACATGTAAATTCTTTCATAATCATAGCTTTGTGGTAACTTAACCAATATGTCATGTCTAAATTTTCATCTTATCATGCGCATACTAGGATCAATGTTCAAATAAAACATTCTTTATATAAGGTATTTGCATAGCATGAATTATTTCAGCACATCGATACAAACCTCAATCCAAGCTTAGATGATGCATTGCTTATCAAAATATAAAGTAAAGAATTTAAATTGGTAAAATGCTCGGGAAGGCTTTTAGCCTATCTCGAGACTTTAAATTACACTATCTGATCAATCCAAGCTAAGTTTGTTCTTGAATCACAATCCCCTTATTCTTGTCTATTGATTGATCTACTATTGTTCTTACACCTTTAATAACTTCATGATCTAATGTGGCATTAAGTGTAACTATGCATTAGAATAGATTCCAAGCAATCAATCACATATGAAGCTACTTTAGTACATATGAGCACATGTGAATCCATACCAACAGTCCATTAACATTTTATAGAGGTAAAATAATCCCAAATTACAAACATATACATGTATAATTATTCACAATAGTCCCATACCCCAACTACATTTATTTACATGCATTATACCTATTTATGCATGTAACCCCCTGGACCTGGCCTAGCTGCAAGACCGAACCGAACGAGCTATATTAAGTTTACCAAAGTAAACCGAAAAGAAGAACTTGGAAAAACGCAACCATTTTTTTCCTTTATCTTATCTAGATGATGGTTATTACCCTACGTGTACATACAAACAATGAGTGGAAACCAAACTCAATCGGGCATCGAATTGATATCTAATTGACCACATTACAAGAATAGGGACCAAAACGTCTGTAAATCTATAAGGGTTAACTTGCAATTTGCTTTACTAATATTCGATTAGTCAGGTTACAAGCATACATGCCAAATTTCAACTTAAAACGATCATCTGAACTCATCCAATTGCATACATAACATCTAGTGACCAAATTGTAAATTCCATTATTTTGAAGGGCCAATTCCACAATTAAAGTTACTCATCCCCAATTAAACCAATTACATGCATACTGGTGAAATTTCGGGTCAAAACGATCATTCAAACACATTTAATTGCAAGTAAAACAATTAGGGACTAAAACGGCAGAAATCAAAAACCTTAAACATACTTTCAACTAACTTAACCACTGCCCTTATCGATACGCAGGCAAGTGTATCAATACGCCTGAGCATTCACAAAAACTCGAGATTCCAGTAGCTCAAAACCGTATCGATACACCTTCTCGAGTATCGATATGCTATGCTTAAAACTGTAGACCCATATCGATACAGTCACCTGTGTACCAATACGCTAAGCCTGAGATGTGCTTATCCGTATCTATACGATCACACGTGTATCGATATGATGTGCCTGGAAACACTTACTTGTACCGATACAGCTATAGGCGTATCGATACGCCCTGGCTTATAATGTCAAAATTTGTTGGTTTTTAGCCTCGTTTTAGAATTCTAACACATAAGCATGCTTCTAACAATCAAATAACATCATCATTGGTCATTTACCATCAACTACCATAAACCAAAGATCTAGGAACAATCATCATGCTTCAAAGGTAAACTAAAGGCATGCTTCCTAATACTCAAGCAACCAAAGCATGAACCATATGCAAAATCCAATAAACCAAGATTATCACAAGTCCAAAGCAACAATATAAACTTTCTCAAACAGAGAAGTAACCACTCAAACCCTCCCAACAACATTTAAGCCACATTGACTTTATTACTACTTAAAACTCAACATACTTTGGTAATTCAAGTCTTGGAATTCCCTCCTTGCTTGCTAGGCCACTTGCACTCAATCAGTCTGCATTGATGATAAATGAGAGTGTAAGCAATCATTGCTTAGTGAGGAATGCTCGAGAATATAAAACTTCTTCCAATGCAATTTAGAACCATTTCAATCCATCATGCCATTCTTTCAAACCATGCACTTAATCTTTATAAAATCAGCATATTAAACTATATGCAACATGTATCATGGATTCCATAACATAATCCCATATGCAATTCTCTCTACTAAGCTTTCCCAAGCATAACATCCCATATGCAAAGCTTAAGGAGTATAACATGTATAAATCACGTCATTCAAACCAATCCATCAACATGATACAATTAAAAATATTATATTGGCTTCCAAGTGATTCGTTACCATATACATCTTTTCCATAAATCATCATTAACATCGGATACACGATTTCCCAAGAGATTTCGCAATCTCTTGCAGCCCATTGGCATGGAGTTGTGCAACACATGCACCACCTGTACACTACCAAGGCTAATCCTCCAACTTGGAGTACACACACTCAACACATCAACCTCTACAGCTCATGGCTGGATTAAAAGCCATCTAAGTATTACCTCAACAATATTGGGGTTCCCATGATCGGAGTAAGTACCTTTCGTACTACCTCTACAACCATGGGTGACTTATTATAGTGCACTTTAAATCCTATGGTCGGCCAATTATATCCAATAACATTTCAATAACATTTTTGATTCATCACTTGCCAATATAATCCACTTTTATAAACATACATCGCTATTTTCATATGCATTATTCAAATCATTTTATTGTGCATTAAACCATGCATAAGTCATGTTCATAAACATTCTTTAAAAAAATCATGGATTACTTTCCAAATGCATCTAACATCATTTCATATCAATTCCCAGCATTAAACCATGCTCATTTCATGCATAAAATAGGAGGTAAACAATCATTTAACAAGTGCATCCGTAAATCATTTACCAACAATAATCAAGAGAGAAATCCACTTTACTTACTTCCGAGTCTTAGACCAGCGTATGCCAAGTCTAGACTCCCATTAAACCTTTTCAAATCTTTGAAAAGCCATTCTTATCCGTTTCACTCACCGACAAAGCAACGCCTCTCTTGCCGATGCCAAATTAAGCTTGTGACGACTTCTCAACACCAAGGTTCACTTCCGGATTAACTTCCCATGTTTCAAACACATCACAACAGAGGATCCAATGCATTATAATACGTCCAAACTCACAGCAACCATCAATTAACATTTATCTAACTATAATCCCCCACAACACCACAACCTATAAACCGAAAACATCATCGATTCACCAAAAACGTCAACCCCTACGAATCTCAACCTTCAAATAACATCAAATAACATCAAAACAACAACATAAAACAACCTTATACCTCCAGCAACCAATAATTAACCTCAACACCTCAAAATCTCTTAACTACCAAACTAACAAACTAGAGATTCAATAGATTCTAGGATATTATCATAAAAACTTACTTCATTATCATATTAAACATCAAAATCAAGGTATAAACCAATCCTTAACTCAGCAAAAACAGATCACTACAAATTTCTTCAAATTTTCATCATAAACCATCAATTAAACCATAAATCTGAGTTTAATTAATTAAAACCCAATGAAAATCATATAAAATGGATCAAGAACTTACGAATTCCAATAAAGAACCTTTCATTAGAGGAGAAGAGCGAATCCTTACCTCCAATGCTGATTTCTCCCCTCAATTACTTTATAAACCATGAAATCAAGGTAGAAACAATAAGTATTTGATGTAAAAGCTTTAGAAATAAATTGGAAATCAAAAACACTTTGAAATCCTAATTTTACTTGAAGAAATTGAAGCTGTAAATGTGTTTGGCTGTAGAGAATTTGAGAGAAAGAAGTTACAAAGTTAGTTACGTGAAATTCTTTTAAGAAGCTTAATTGTGTTTAATTACATCTCTCCACTATTTATACCTCTTAAAAACTTAATTGAAAATAGTTAATTAAAGGGAGAAATCTGATGAAACCCTTTTGGATTATTAGCTCCTTAAAGACTCAAAGTTTTGACCCATTTTTGAAACAATCACTAAAAACAGTTTTGCAAACTTTGCATTTTAGTCACTAACTCAAAATGTCCCATTTTCGAATTTCTTTTTCCAAAATTGTTTTCACCAAAATCATTTATATAATTAATAAAGATTTTAGACTATTTCCCGTATTTTTATCCCTTATATAAAATATTCAATCCAAATTAAATCCCGAATATGACTCGAATCTTTAATTCCGGTCCACCGGACCGACTAAACCATCCGAAAACCCCTAGGCCCAAAAATTGGGGGTGTTACAACTCTTCATCACTTAAGAAAATTCGTCCGCGAAATTTTACCTAGAGGAAAAAGATGCGAAAATTGCTCTCTCATGTCTGACTTACTCTCCCATATGGCCTCATCAACTCCCCGATACCGCCACAATACCTTAACAAGCTCTATCATCTTCCCACGTAGAACCTTACAACTGGTATCAAGAATATCTACCCGTTCCTCATCATAAGACAAATCCAGCCTCAACTCCGCATCCTCCACCAGCATAACGTGCGATGGATCAGATCGATATCTCCTCAACATCAAAACATGGAACACATTATGAATTTTCTCCAACTTGGGAGGCAACCTCAACCGATATGCTACAGGACCCACACGTTCAATAACCTCGTATGGTCCAATGAACCTCAGACTAAGCTTTCCCTTACGTCTAAATCTCATCACCTTTTTCCACGGTCACACTTTCAAGAATACGCGATCTCCCACTGCATATTCAACCTCCTTACGCTTCATATCAACATAAGATTTCTGCCAATCCACAGCTGCTTTCAAACGGTCGTATACAAGCTTAACTTTTTCATCTGTATCTTTCAATACATCTGGCAGGGTAACATGCTTTTCCCCTACCTCAGCCCAACATAAGGGCGTACGACATCTCCGACCATATAGCACCTCATAGGTGCCATCTGTATACTCGCATGATAACTGTTGTTGTAAGCAAACTCAGCAAAAGGAAATTGCTTCTCCCAGGTTCCTTGGCACTCAACAATGCAACATCTCAGCATATCCTCCAAAACCTGAATAACCCGCTCAGACTGCCCATCCGACTGAGGATGATATGTAGTGCTAAAACTCAACCTCGAACCCAAAGCCTGGTGCAGACTTCTCCAAAACCTTTCCGTAAATCTCGGATCCTATCCAAAACAATGGATTTAGGTATACTATGCAAGCGCACAATCTCAGCTATATACAAATCCCCAGCTTGTCCAAGGTATATGTTGTATGCACTGGTAGGAAATGTGCACACTTTGTGAACCGGTCAACAATCACCCAAACAGATTCCTTTTTAGCCGGTGTCAACGGCAAACCTATTACAAAATCCATGGTGATTCTCTCCCATTTCCACTCTGAAATTTTCAGCGGTTGCAACAACCCGAATGGAAATTGATGCTCAGCCTTGACCCACTGGCACACCATGCACTTAGAAACAAACTTAGCCACATCATTTTTCAACACAACCCAATAGTATGCCTCCCTCAAATCATGATACATCTTAACACTACCAGGATGCATAGCAAAAGGACTAGAGTGTGCTTCCACCAAGATAGTGCGCCTGAACTTCGAATCATTTGGCACCACCATCCGACCCTTAAAGCACAAAACTCTATCATCATCAAAATGAAAATTCGACAGATTTCCATTCGCTATGTCCTTAACATGCCCAACCAACGAATTATCGTACGGTTGCTTAGCTTTAATCAACTATGATAACGTAGGTGTAGCGATCTCTTTTTTACGTTCGCTTAAAAATAGGTTTCGAGGTGTTTTGGGTTTTTTTTTCAGGTATTTAAAAATATGTCTTCTACGGGTTTTAGAAAATTTGTATTTTATCTAAAAATAGAGTCGCCACCGGCCACTAAGGTAGGCCGGACACCATAAAACCAGAGATTTGAAAACTGTTGGGTTCAGGAGTCGGTTACGGATGGGGAAGAATTAGCACCCCCCACACTGGCCAAAATTGGTACTTTAATAATTACCACTTTATTAATATTAAACTTTCCGGATGAAAGTGACGATTAAATTAAAATTTAGTCATAAGTGCGAGTAAATTTTAAGGGCCCCGTTATTCGAGAATAAACCGATAGACTACCATCACTTCACTTGATACTGGTCACATTTACGCTAGAATAAAAGAGCACCGCATTGACAAAAATAAATCTGTTATGCAATCTTAGAAAACAAATTATATAACATATACGAACATGATATGACACCAATAAAACATCTAGACATAAATAAAACATTAAGCCAAGGCAATAAACATAGACATGATACTAGAAACAAAAACATTAAATAAAAAACTAAAACTTAAACATGATAATTTTGCACAAAATGAAACAAACATGTAATAAAGGATTTAATTACCTATCATGCTTCAAGATCAAACAAACACATAAATAACATATTTATATAAATAAAAAAACATGGCATAGATATAACATGATATTAGACTAATAAGAAAAGCGACATGATAATATAAAAAAACTAATACTTAGCTTAGCACATAACACAACTTTTACACATGATATAACAACATGACATTAAAATTAATGTACAAAATCACAACACCGATATGCAATTTAAGACACAAAATGGACATAGAAAACATGATGTTAACAAGACTAAACATGCCATGAATTAACATGTAACATAACGTACGAAACAAACAAACAAAAAGCATGGTAACATATGGACATGAATATACAAATTAAATTAAACATAACATATAAAATATACATGTATATAATACGAACAAAATAAATTAAAACACAAAAGCATGATATCACAAAAAAACACATGTAAAAAAACATAAAATATAAAAAACATATAAACACTCGAGGGCAATGCAACCATACTAAAAACAAAAAAAATATAATTATTTAAACCACACAATGGGGACTGAAATGAAATAAAAACAAGATCAGAAAACAAAAATTAAATGAACAAAAGACTCATTAAGGGACTTAATTATAAACTGAAATAAACTTGCAAGGACTTAAAATGCAATAAAACCAAGGGGCAAGCTCGAAGTGCAAATATCCAAAATGTGGAAGGACCATGACGGTAATTTTACCATTTTGAAACTGATTCGGTTTAATTTTAGGACCAAATTGAAAAGTTTTGAAAAGAAATAGGGATCGTATTTGTAATTGTACCAAAGGACATACTCAAACTAAAAATTCCAGAAACGAGGGAGGATTTAAGAAGTAATTAAACCATTTTTAAAGAACTAAAACTCTATAAAACCCATTTATCTGGCCAAATTTCACCCCTTTGCCATTTTTTTAAAACCCTCGAATAAAACTTCCCCCTCTTTCATTTTTCTCTCAAACCCGAACCCCAAACCTCTAAAAACCACCCCGGCCACCGTACTCAGTCGTGCCCGGTTGGTCTCAGGCGAGGTTTGGCCGTAAGGCCACCTCAAGCCGTCCTAGACTAGGGCTTCCGGCCACCGAAAAACAACCCTAAAAGGACCAACCACCCCTCTACTTTAAGCCAAAAAATTTAAACCCTTTACTAGTCTGAACCACAAGGACGAACCCCTCTAAAATGGCTAACCAAGATGGCTTATCGCCAGCGATATAAGGTTTTTGGACTCCGGTAAACCCTATTCCTTTATTATTTTGATTTTTTGTTTACATGCATGTATGAGAGAGAAAAGAAAGAAAGATTACCACTGGATTTTTTTGAACTTGTAAGACTCTTTTTTTTGAAAACTCCTTGTTGTTCCATTAGACTTAGTTTAGGGTTTCGGGTTTAGGGAATAGTTAATTAAAGGGAGAAATCTGAAGAAACCCTTTTGGATTATTAGCTCCTTAAAGATTCAAAGTTTTGACCCATTTTCGAAACAATCACTAAAAACAGTTTTGCAAACTTTGCGTTTTAGTCACTAACTCAAAATGTCCCATTTTCGAATTTCTTTTTCCAAAATTATTTTCACCAAAATCATTTATATAATTAATAAAGATTTTAGACTATTTTCCCATATTTTTATCCCTTATATAAAATATTCAATCCAATTTTAATCCTGAATATGACTCGAATCTCTAATTCCGGTCCACCAGACCGACTAAACCATCCCAAAACCCCTAGGCCCAAAAACTGGGGTGTTACAACTCTCCCCCACTAAAGAAATTTTGTCAGCAAAATTTTACCTAGAGGAAAAAGATGCAAAAATTGCTATTTCATGTCTGACTTACTCTCCCATATGGCCTCATCAACTCCCCGATACCGCCACAATACCTTAACAAACTCTATCATCTTCCTACGTAGAACCTTACAGCTGGTATCAAGAATATCTACCCGTTCCTCATCATAAGACAAATCCAGCCTCAACTCAACATCCTCCACCGGCATAACGTGCGATGGATCAGATCGATATCTCCTCAACATCGAAACATGGAACACATTATGAATTTTCTCCAACTTGGGAGGTAACCTCAACCGATATGCTACAGGACCCACACGTTGAATAACCTCGTATGGTCCAATGAACCTCAAACTAAGCTTCCCCTTACGTTCGAATCTTATCACCTTTTTCCACGGTGACACTTTCAAGAATACGCGATCTCCCACCGCATATTCACCTCCTAACGCTTCAGATCAACATAAGATTTCTGCCAATCCGCAGCTGGTTTCAACCGGTCGTATACAAGCTTAACCTTTTCATTTGTATCTTTCAATACATCCGGTAGGGTAACATGCTTTTCCCTTACCTCAGCCCAACAAAAGGGCGTACGACACCTCCGACCATATAGCACCTCATAGGTGCCATCTGAATACTCGCCTGATAAATGTTGTTGTAAGCAAACTCAACTAAAGGCAATTGCTTCTACTAGGTTCCTTGGAACTCTATAATGCAATATCTCAGCATATCCTCCAAAACCTAAATAACCCGCTCAGACTGCCCATCCGACTGAGGATGATATGTAGTACTAAAACTCAACCTCATACCCAAAGCCTGGTGCAGACTTCTCCAATTAAACTCGGATCCTTATCCAAAATAATGGATTTAGGTAGACTATACAAGCGTGCAATCTCAGCTATATACAAATCCCCCAGCTTGTCCAAGGTATATGTTGTATGCACTGACAGGAAATGTGCACACTTTGTGAACCAGTCAAAAATCACCCAAACAGAATCTTTTTAGCCGGTGTCAACGGTAAACCTATTACAACATCCATGGTGATTCTCTCCCATTTCCACTCTGAAATTTTCAGCGACTGCAACAACCCGGATGGAAATTGATGCTCAGCCTTGACCTGCTGGCACACCATGCACTTGGAAACAAACTTAGCCACATCCTTTTTCAACCCAACCCAATAGTATGCCTCCCTCAAATCATGATACATCTTAACACTACCAGGATGCATAGCAAAAGGACTAGAGTGTGCCTCCACCAAGATAGTGTGCCTCAACTCTGAATTATTCGGCACCACCATCCGACCCTTGAAGCACAAAACTCTATCATTATCAAAGTGAAAATCCGACAGATTTCCATTCACTATGTCCTCAACATGCCCAACCAACGAACATGATATGACACCAATAAAACATCTAGACATAAATAAAACATTAAGCAAAGGCAATAAACATAGACATGATACTAGAAACAAAAACATCAAAATAAAAAACTAAAACTTAAACATGATAATTTTGCACAAAACGAAACAAACATGTAATAAAGGATTTAATTACCTATCATGCTTCAAGATCAAACTAACACATAAATAACATATTTATATACATAAAAAAACATGGCATAGATATAACATGATATTAGACTAATAAGAAAAAACGACATGATAATATAAAAAAACTAATACTTAGCTTAGCAAATAACACAACTTGTACACATGATATAACAACATGACATTAAAATTAATGTACAAAATCACAACACCAATATGCAATTTAAGACACAAAATGGACATAGAAAACATGATGTTAACAAGACTAAACATGCCATGAATTAACATGTAACATAATGTACGAAACAAACAAACAAAAAGCATGCTAACATATGGACATGAATATACAAATTAAATTAAACATAACATATAAAATATACATGTATATAATACGAACAAAATAAATTAAAACACAAAAGCATGATATCACAAAAAAACACATGTAAAAAAACATAAAATATAAAAAACATATAAACACTGGAGAGCAATGTAACCGTACTAAAAACAAAAAAAACGTAATTATTTAAACCACACAATGGGGACTGAAATGAAATAAAAAAAATCAGAAAACAAAAATTAAATGAACAAAAGCCTCATTAAGGGACTTAATTATAAACTGAAATAAACTTGCAAGGACTGAAAATGCAATAAAACCAAGGGGCAAGCTTGAAGTGCAAATATCCAAAACGCGGAAGGACCAAGATGGTAATTTTACCATTTTGAAACTGATTCGATTTAATTTTAGGACCAAATTGAAAAGTTTTAAAAAGAAAGAGGAACCGTATCTGTAATTGTACAAAAGGAAAGACTCAAACTAAAAATTCCAGAAACGATGGAGGATTTAAGAAGTAATTAAACCATTTTAAAAAAATAAAACTCTATAAAACCCATTTATCCGGCCAAATTTCACCCCTTTACCATTTTTTTAAAACCCTCGAATAAAACTTCCCACTCTTTCATTTTTCTCTCAAACCCGAACCCTAAACCTCTAAAAACCACCCCAGCCACCGTACTCAGCCATGCCCGATTGGTCTTAGGCGAGGTTTGGCCGTAAGGTCACCTCAAGCCGTCCTAGACCAGGGCTTTTGGCCACCGAAAAACAACCCTAAAAAGACCAACCACCCTTCTACTTTAAGCCAAAAAACTTAAACCCTTTACTACTCTGAACCACAAGGATAAACCCCTTTAAAACGGCTCACCAAGATGGCTTATCGCCAACGAGATAAGGGTTTTAGACTCCGGTAAACCCTATTTCTGTATTATTTTGATTTTTTGTTTACATGCATGTATGAGAGAGAAAAGAAAGAAGAGATTACCACTGGATTTTTTTGAACTCGTAAGACTCTTTTTTTTGAAAACTCATTGTTGTTCCATTAGATCTTAGTTTTTATTTACATATATGTTCTCTGACATTTTGTTTTTGTAGAGATGAACATAAAATACAAGCTTTTTTCTGATTTGGTGTTGACAATATTAAAAACATGTTTTTCTTCCCTATTTTTGCACGTCCTTGAGTGGTGGTTGAGGGGCCAGTGAAGGAAGCATGGTGGAGGCATTCACTCTGTCAGACTCGTTCTCGGTCGTTGGATCAGATCTGAACCAACGACTGGGATGCCTTGCTGCATGGACGACCCATATGAGATGTTGGAGGTGGTGGGTGTTGCGCGTAATAAGTGCTACGCAAATGTGCAAGTATACACGTCGCAAGTTATAGTATAAAATATATCGTCTCCACAGGGATTGGTGCTACTTCAAGAATCTAGTCTCTTGCACGTAAAAATAAAAACACAAATAAAAGATTATAGAAGTTTAACTAATCTAGAAAGCAAATAAGTAAAAGAAAAGATGAATTCAATTGAGAGAGATAGGCCAGGTTATCGTGAGTTGAGGTGTGATAGCCGATTGGATCGTTTTGGTAAAAGAGTGCTCGGGCAACTCAGTTGCCGTGGCAACTTGCACAACGGGGTTGCCTTGGCAACTAATTGATGGTTGCCTAGGCGACTAGTTGGGCAACTACTTGGGCGTCTGGGCAGCAACTTCAAGGTTCGGCGGAGCGTTCTTCAATGGTTTCTTCTTATCCCTAAGTCGAAACTCTACCTACTTGTACATGCCTTGATAATACATCCCTGCGTGATTCAAGGGTGAACAACAACCAATCTTGCGCTCCTCTTAGCCGTTAAAATCCTTAACTTATTCCTAAGCCGGATTAATCTTCACCATCATTGGATTGAATAAAGATCATATTCATTCATTTCTTGAATCTAACTCTCCCGATATTAGATAAATGGATGAAATCACGAGATTCTCTCCCAATTCACTCGCAAACAATAATAAGAACCAAGAATGAATAAACCTTGAAATAGAAAAGTGCAAAGTCTTATTACCTAAACAAAAACCAATAGTTTCTCACAACCATAAAACACAATAACCATAGCCAAGTAGATTTAGTTCATGGCTAGGTTCCAAAGAAACACAAGATAATTAATCCCTAGCATGAACCCAATCGAACAAGGAAGAAAAGATGAAGCTTGTCGAAAATCCCTTGCCCTAGAAGCTTGCCGAAAATTCCCCTTTGCTTCCTCTCTTGGACTTGTCGAATTTTGCCCTCTTCTCTCTATCAAGTAGTCGAAATCTCCTTGCTATTTATAGGGCTAGGCCAAAGTCCTTCTTTGAGGAGGAGTTTGAGTTGGAATTAAATTATCTTTAAAGAAAATAATTCTTTATTATAATTTTATTCCTATTAGAACTTCTCCTATCTTCTTGGAATTTAATTCTTCTTTAATCTCTGCATGGCAATCAAATTCCTTTGGGCTTGGGCCTTGCTCCATGTCATCTTGGGCTTGTAAAGTCATTAATTTCGATATCCCTATTGCATTTTCTCTTTGTCGACAATTGCCATGGCATCTGGCTCGGCGTCTCCTTCATCCATTGCCCTGGCAACTAGCTCGGCATATCCTTCATGCATTGCCATGGAAACTAGCTCGGCATTGCTTTGGCAAGTGATCCTGCACATACACACAAAGCACACCAAAGCAGCATCTTTTCCACAAAAACTACCAAGTTATGTAATCAAGCTCAATGATGGAAGGAAACATGGATTAATGCATGAATGGTTAACTATGCAACTAATATGAGCCTAAGTCTAACAATAATATGAGTAAAAAGGGTAAGAAAAATAGTACTTTTGAACACTTATCGCACCCCAAACTCGAACTATTGCTTGTCCTCAAGCAATGCAAACTCATAATTACCTGCCAAGACTTCAACTTTCACAAACTTAGCTTTGAACTTGATTTCAATTCTCTAAACCGGGGCACAAAGTATGATTGGCTTTTTATTTTTCAGAAAACTGAGGAATTACTCGGAATCAAACTATAATGCTTGTGAGTGTGTGCGGAGTTGTGTGCAAGTTGATTTTTCGGATTCTATGCAAACAATAGGTTTTCAAATTACTTCATTGGGTTCTTTTTAACATGTTTTAACTAGAGCCAATTTCGGGCACCTCTAGTGTTTTGTTTTTAGTTTTCGTAAGTTAATTTAATCGACTAGGGCCAGTTTCGGGCACCTCTAGTAAAAAAATTTTAACACTTCCTAGAGCCAGTTTCGGGCACCTCTAGTGATCAATTTTTTAGCATATGCTAGAGCCAATTTCGGGCACCTCTAGCATTCATCCAATTTTTATTCTAATCCCCCAATTTGTTAATTATCAACCTAAGTTTACTAGAACTCCTTAAATCAATTTCATCAAATTTAGCATCATAGTAAAATTCTAAGTTTTTCCATGGTTATCCTAGAATAAAAATTCTATCAATTAAGTGCACTGGCAAAGTCATCATCGAATATTCATCAAATCTAAGCAATTCTTGTTTCGATTAAAGGCATGGCAAGCAATTTATGTATCCTAAATGTAATATTTAAGATGAATGTAATTAAACATGGTAACTACTAATAACAATCCCCCCCAAACTCGAGTGAGGCATTGTCCTCAATGCATGCATAAAATAAAAATAAAAATGCATACGAGGACTTACTCCGAGAGTTCGTCATCGTAGATGATTAGTTTCCTTCTTGTCGGTGTCTTGATTCTCTTGATTGAACGCAATGGTTGTTTTCTTGTTGCCGGTGGTGGAATCGATCCTCGTACGGGGTTCTCCTCATCGTCCTCTTCATCAATATCAATGGCTTTTCGCTTGGAGGATTCAATTGGTGCGGTCTTTATTGGTTCAATGGAGGACTCGTCCGAATCTGAAAAATCAGAGAATGATTCCGTAGGAGTTGATTCAGGCATAGGTGCTTTACCTTTGGCTTTTGCAGTGGTTGCCGGGATGTCTTTAGCTTTGGTTGCCGTGGCATCTTCAGGGTTGGTTGCCGTGGCGTCAGCTTCCTTGGTTGCCGTGGCGACTGCTTCATTGGTTACCGGGGCAAGGATCTCGGCGGGAAAGATTGGGAACGGCACGCGATTGTCCGAGTACTTTTCTAGGATGACTTGGGTGATGGCATTTTTGTGCTCCTTCATGTACCGCATGAACATTAGTTGCCGATCTTCAATTTGCCTTAGGCGGCTTGCCAATGGGTGCAAAAGTGCTTCAAAGTGTCCCGGGATTAATGGCCGAGTTGCCCTGGCGTTAGGTGCTTGGGCATTAGGGATTTCTGCGGCGGTAGGAGTTGCCGTGGCAATTGGAGGCCTTGAAGAATCTCCCGGTGCCTCTCCCATTAGCTTCTGGATTAGTGCTTGATTCCAACCAGACTTGGGTAGGGCCTTTTCATCGGTGGACTCACTCGGGACATGCATCTCCTTGCCAAGATTAGAAATTAAGCAAGGGAAGAAAATATAACCCTTATCTTTTGAGCTGCATACAAAAATCTCATCACAAATAATTTTTCCAATGTTAATGATGCGATTATGCAAAATAGAATGTATGAGCAAAAGACGTGGTATATCAACGGTAGTATTGCGTGTGGAGGGCATTAAAGAAGTTTTAACAAACTTATTCCATAGTTTTGCCTCGGGTTTAAGCCGAAGGCGATTTACCGTGCCCTTGTATTTACCGTCATTCCAATGAGTTCCCGGTTGAGTGAGTTCTTGAAGAACCTTGTCGAGTTGCTTGGGATTGATTTGGTCAACGAAGGCTTGATGCTCGTCCTTCTCAATGTAAAGTCCGTAAAAGGTGTTGATGCTTTCGGGACTTATAAGTATGGCCTTGTCACGAACAAAAACATAAGGATTATCCGAGTTAGGTGAGTGAGCATAGAATTCTCTTACCCATGAGATGTTACCCGGTTCCGGTTGATGGCAAAAGATTTGCCACTTTTGATGTGCAATCCTCTTGAAGATGAATGGTTCAAAGCCGAAATCTTGATGAGAGTTGGAGTATTCAAAGCCTTGTTCTTCATGAATCTTCCGGCTTTCAAACTTGGATTGAAATCTTTCTTGAACCGCCGGTGTAGCAAACTTCTTGTATCTTGGTTCTTTGGAGGAACTTGGATGAACTAAAAGTTTAATCATGGATGCCATGTATGATCTTGGTTGTGAGTAAAAACAAAGAAAAGAAAAGAAAAGAAAAGAAACTAAAAAGTTGCAAGATAGAAGGTAGGAATAGGTTAAGGGTGATGGGTTTTATAGAAAAGATAGGTGGTTGAGATTGGGGGAAATCGAAAAAGGGTTTAGGGTTTGGTAGGAATTTTCGACAAAGGGGTTTTGGTTAGGATGAATTGGTGGCTTTATATAAGCCTTAGATTCAGCCCATTAGTTTCCTTGTTGAAGATGTTTTCCTACTTGGTTTAGAATTCCTTCTTTATCTTGAACTTCCTTTCCTACAATTCAAAAACAAATCAAATAAGGATTAAAATTAAAGATAAACTAATAAAGAAAATAAATAAAGATGTGTAATAGGATTCTTAAACTAAAAAAAATATATCCTAAAACTACTTAATAATCGAAAAAAAATAAAAAAAATAAAAAATAAAAAAAATCGGAAAAAATAAAATACTTAAATAGTCTAAAAAATAAAAATAAAAAATAAAAATAAAAATATAAAAAGGGAGAGCATGCTCATGCATCTCCTAAATTGACCACTTCCTTGTTACGTTCCACATGGGCACCATTGTAGTGCTTCAATCTTTGTCCATTAACTTTGAATTCATGGTTGTCAGAGATGGACTTGATTATCACGGCACAATGAGAGAATGGTTTGACGACTTCGAATGGTCCCGACCATCTTGATTTCAGCTTTCCGGGGAAAGGTTTTAGCCGAGAATTGAATAGGAGAACTAGTTGCCCTGGCGTGAATTGCCGTGGCAATAGTTTTTTGTCATGCCATCGCTTTGTTTTCTCCTTGTAGATTCGTGCATTGTTATAGGCGAGTGCACGAAATTCTTCTATCTCATTGAGATCCATCAAGCGCTTTTGTCCGGCACTTTCCCAATCCATATTCACGGTCTTGATTGCCCAGTACGCCTTGTGCTCGATTTCCACCAGTAGATGACATGTTTTACCATAGACAAGTCGGAAAGGGGACATACCTAAGGGTGTTTTGAATGTAGTGCGATATGCCCAAAGTGCGTCATCTAGTCTTAATGACCAATCCTTCCTTGAGGGATTTACAACTTTCTCGAGTATTCCCTTCAACTCCCGGTTGGAAATTTCTGCTTGCCCGTTGGTTTGTGGGTGATATGCCGTGGCGATCTTGTGTGATATGCTGAAGCGTTGCAACATCTTGGCAATTAGTCTGTTGTCAAAATGCTTGCCCCCGTCACTGATAATTGCTCTCGGCATCCCAAACCGTGTAAATATGTTTTTCTGCAGGAATCGTTGCACGGTCTTGGAATCATCGTTGGGAACTGCAGCTGCCTCTACCCATTTAGACACATAGTCGACGGCGAGTAAGATGTAGAGGTTGCCGAATGAAGATGGGAAAGGTCCCATAAAGTCGATCCCCCATACATCGAACAGTTCCACCTCGATGATGTTCTGGAGTGGCATCTCATGTCATCTCGAGATATTGCCCGTCCTTTGGCAATGATCACATTGCTTGTAAAAGTCTTGGGCATCTTTGTACAATGTTGGCCAATACAACCCAGATTGCAAAACTTTGGCCGCGGTACGAGTTCCTCCAAAATGTCCTCCATAGGGTGAAGAGTGGCATTGCCGGAGTACATTCTGCTGCTCTTCTTCAGGGACACATTTGCGTATAACTTGATCTGCACATTGTTTAAACAAAAGAGGCTCGTCCCAAAAGTAATGCTTAGCATCATGGCGGAACCGCTTCTTCCCTTGGTGAGTAATGCCATAAGGAAAAATACCACAAACAAGGAAGTTAACTAAATTCGCGTACCAGGGTATTGCCGAGGCATGTGCTGCCGTAGTGACTGCTCCCAGAATTGCCGAGGCATGCGCGTCAAAGACTGCTGCGGCGTCAAGAGTTGCCGAGGCGTGTGCATCCATGGTTGCCGAGGCGTCTAGGGTTGCCGAGGCAACTAGAATTTGTTCATCCGAGAATGCATCGCATATCTCAAGATTCGCGTCCTCCTCCTTATTGCATTCCAAACGTGATAAGTGATCGGCCACTTGATTTTCTGTTCCTTTCCTGTCCTTAATTTCAATATCAAATTCTTGTAAAAGTAATATCCAACGAATCAAACGAAGTTTAGCATCCTTTTTAGCAAATAAGTATTTGATTGCCGAATGGTCCGTATAAACAATTACCTTTGTACCAATTAAATAGGATCGGAACTTGTCAAATGCGAAAACTACAGCTAGTAACTCTTTCTCCGTTGTTGTGTAATTCACTTGAGCGCTATTAAGAGTTTTACTAGCGTAGTATATCACATGGAAGGTCTTACCTGTGCGTTAGCCTAGGACTGCTCCTACCGCGAAATCACTTGCATCACACATGAGCTCAAAAGGTAGCGTCCAATCTGGTGGAACGACAATGGGTGCCGAGGCAAGCTTTTTCTTTAAGGTTTCGAATGCTTGGGGTGCAAGAATCATCAAAATCGAAGACTTTATCCTGTTCAAGCAGATTACACAAGGGTTTAGTGATTTTAGAAAAATTATGAATGAACCTCCTGTAAAAACATGCATGTCGGAGAAAACTTTGAATTCCTTTAACCGAACTTGGTGGGGGTAATCTCTCGATCACGTCCACCTTGGCTTTGTCTACTTCAATTCCCTTGGACGAAATCTTGTGGCCGAGCACTATTCCTTTATCTACCATAAAGTGGCATTTCTCCCAATTGAGGACTAAATCCGTTTCTTCGCATCTTGCTAACACCCTCTCTAAATTGCCGAGGCAGCCGTCGAAGTCATTACCAAAAACCGAAAAATCATCCATGAAGATCTCAAGGAAGTCTTCGACCATGTCTGAAAAGAGTGCCATCATGCATCTTTGGAAGGTTGTCGGGGCGTTACACAATCCGAACGGCATCCTTCGGAAGGCATAAGTGCCGTATGGGCATGTGAAGGTTGTCTTTTCTTGATCTTCTGGTGCTATGGCAATCTGATTGTAACCTGAATAACCATCAAGAAAACAATAAAAGGGTTTACCTGCAAGACGGTCAAGCATTTGATCAATAAAGGGTAATGGGAAGTGATCTTTCCTAGTAGCTTTGTTTAGCTTTCGATAGTCCATACAAACCCTCCAACCGGTCACAGTCCTGGTTGGGATAAGTTCATTATTTTCATTGCTTACCACTGTTATACCTCCATTTTTCGGTACACATTGTACCGGGCTTACCCACATACTATCAGAGATAGGGTATATAATGCCGGCGTCAAGCCACTTGATGATTTCTTTCATTACAGCCCCTTTCATGGCATGATTCAGTCTCCTCTGGGCCTCAATTGAAGGTTTGTGATCATCTTCCAACAAGATCTTGTGCATGCACACCGCCGGGCTAATTCCCTTCAAGTCGGCAATTGTCCACCCTATTATCTTTTTGTGTAGCTTCAACATCTTGATCAGCTTCTTTTCCTGCTCAGGCTGTAACTTAGAAGAAATAATTACAGGCAATGTATTATCGGTCCCTAAGTATACATATTTTAGTTGCTCTGGCAATTGTTTCAACTCAAGAATTGGTGGTTGTTCAATAGAGGGTTTTTCGAGCTTACCTTCCTTACCTGAGTAGTCCAGTGGTTCAAAGTATGTACCTGGTCGATTGACTAGCCAATTTGCCTCTTCTGGTTGTTCCTCATCGACCGGTTCTTCATACTCCTCATGTTCCTCTTGATCGGCAATGTAGTTGTCGAGGCAACTAAATTCCTCATCGAAGTTAAACTCCGCCGTGGCATGAAGTAGTTGGCATTCTTCTGGATCATCGGCATGCCTTAGTGTTTGAAACAAATTTAGTTTGACCTGCTGGACATTCACCCTCATTGTGAGTTCTCCTTTTTCAACATCGATCAAGGTTCTCCATGTTGCTAGGAATGGTCTCCCGAGAATGATAGGTGCATGCTCATCTGCTTCACAATCCAAAATAATAAAGTCAGCGGGAAAAATAAATTTATCGACTTTTACCAAATGTGTCTTCGATTTTTCCTCTGGATGCACATAGGATCTGTCGGCTAGCTGCAGCATGACTGTTGTAGGTCTTGCCTTCCCGATTCCTAGTTTCTGGAAAATCGATTTAGGCATCAAGTTTATGCTAGCCCCAAGGGCGCATAATGCTTTCCCGATATAGTGATTTCCAATGGAACAGGGTATTGTGAAACTTCCGGGATCCTTCAACTTAGGTGGCATACGATTGTGCAACATTGCCATGCATCCCTCTGTCATGCAATCTGTTTCAAACTCTCCTAGCCTTGTTCTTTTGGACACAATGTCTTTAAGGAACTTGGCATAGTTTGGCATTTGTTCAATTGCTTCCACCAGTGGCAAGTTGATGTGGACTTGCTTTAGGATATCAAGAAACTTCTTGAATTGGTATTCTTGCTTTTGTCGCTTCAACCTTTGTGGGAATGGTGGTGGAAGTCGGATATCTTCGATCCTTTCATTGGTTTGAAACCTGATTGACGGCATTGTCGGGACATCTGGAGTTGCCGAGGCATTATCAACTGGGGTTGCCGAGGCATGCTTATCACAAGTTGCCGAGGCATGTTTATTGCCGGTTGCCGCGGCAATTCCTGGTTCAGCATCTGAGGCTTTGCCGCTAGGTTCGTCTTGATCTTTTTGTGGAGTTTTGTTTGACGAGCGGGTTTGAACCTCTCTAAGTTGTTGGCCACTTCGGTGGTGATTGCCTTACATTGCTCATGGCCGTTCCTCTTGCGACTTCAGATCGTTAGGTAAACCTCCTTGTGGTCTAGTGTTCATTTTGAGCAAACCGTCCGACTTGATTTTCCAATGATTTGATTGCCGCCTCTTGGTTTTGCAATCTCATCTCGGTCCTGTTAATAAAAGCATCGATTCTTTTTATGAAATTACTATTCTCAGCCATATAAGATTCAGTTTTCATCATAAAAGCATTTAGAGAATTTTCCAAAGAACTAGATGTCGCTCGGTTGTTGCTACGGGCATCTGCTGTCGTGGCATATTCTCACCGGAATCCCGATGCTTGTGCATTCTGATTGTTCGGTTTAGAACATTGTTGGGATTACTCCATGAAAAATTCGAGTGCTTCTTCCAAGCTGGATTGTATGTATTGGACATCATGTTGTTGCTCGATTGTAATTCCCACACATAGAAGCTGGATTCGGATTCTCGCATACATTCAGAAAGAATTATGGTTATCACCACATAACTCACAAAAAGAATCCATTACCTTGACTTCATGTGTGTTGTTTGGTTTTTGCATGTTCGGACCATCTTGGTTAAAGCGCCAATTGTGCCGAAATTGAATCGATGATCCTAGTTCATGTATTGTGGCTTAGCGTCTAATTCCTCCTCTTCTAGTAGATGGGAATTGATAATCATTCTTGGCCAGCCTGTTTAAAATTTGCATTGCTTCTTCCGCGACTTATCTAGGAGTATGCCGTTTGCCGAGGCATCTAGCATCATCCTTGTTGGTGTATTCACGGCGTTGTAAAACATTGTTACTTGAGTCCACACCGAAATCCGTGTAGGGGGCATTTGTGTAGAAGTTCTCTATATCGCTCCCAAGCCTCGTACATGGATTCATCATCCGCTGCCGAAAAGAAGTAATGTCGTTACGAAGCTTATCACCAAATTTGTAGGATTAAATCTAGCAAGGAAATCACGACAAAGATCAGTCCAAGATGCTATGGATCCGGCAGAATGCAATTCAACCATGCTTTCGCCCTATCCCTCAAAGAATAGGGAATAATCTTAATCGTAGGACATCGGGGTGACTTCGTGTATCTTGAATGAGTTGCAAATCTCGAGGAAAGATTTCAGATGTTGTCGTCGTCTTTCATTCTTTGAGCCGCCAAATTGACCTATTGTGTTGATCATATTAAACATTACCGGTTTCAACTCAAAGTGGTCGGCTTCAATTTCAGGTGCGACAACTCTGGGTTAAGTCCATCAAGATCTTCTTCAAGATAGTCTCGAATAGTTCTGTTTCGTGCAAGAATCACTCCTCCTCCCGCCGAACATCTTGATTCATATTGCCGTCTTGATTTGCCATTACTTCTCTTATCCTTCGTCTAAGTCTTTGTAAGGTTCGTTCGATTTACGGATCAAAGGGATATTCTGGTGAAGTCGGTCTCGCCCTGGTCATATACCAATGCAAAACCAAAGTTTGTTAGCCCTTTGAATTTTAAACAAGAAAAATAAAAAGAAAGTGCAAGAAAGTAAAAACAAAGTCGCTATTGCCAATCCCCCGCAACGGCGCCAAAAACTTGTTGCGCGTAATAAGTGCTACGCAAATGTGCAAGTATACACGTCGCAAGTTATAGTATAAAAGATATCGTCTCCACAGGGATTGGTGCTACTTCAAGAATCTAGTCTCTTGCACTGTAAAAATAAAAACACAAATAAAAGATTATAGAAGTTTAACTAATCTAGAAAGCAAATAAGTAAAAGAAAAGATGAATTCAATTGAGAGAGATAGGCCAGGTTATCGTGAGTTGAGGTGTGATAGCCGATTGGATCGTTTTGGTAAAAGAGTGCTCGGGAAACTCAGTTGCCGTGGCAACTTGCACAATGGGGTTGCCTTGGCAACTAATTGATGGTTGCCTGGGCAACTACTTGGCCGTCTGGGCAGCAACTTCAAGGTTCGGCGGAGCGTTCTTCAATGGTTTCTTCTTATCCCTAAGTCGAAACTCTACCTACTTGTGCATGCCTTGATAATACATCCCTGCGTAAATCAAGGGTGAACAACAACCAATCTTGCGCTCCTCTTAGCCGTTGAAATCCTTAACTTATTCCTAAGCCGGATTAATCTTCACCATCATTGGATTGAATAAAGATCATATTCATTCGTTTCTTGAATCTAACTCTCCCGATATTAGATAAATGGATGAAATCACGAGATCCTCTCCCAATTCACTCGCAAACAATAATAAGAACCAAGAATGAATAAACCTTGAAATAGAAAAGTGCAAACTCTTATTACCTAAACAAAAACCAATAGTTTCTCACAACCACAAAACACAATAACCATAGCCAAGTAGATTTAGTTCATGGCTAGGTTCCAAAGAAACACAAGATAATTAATCCCTAGCATGAACCCAATCGAACAAGGAAGAAAAGATGAAGCTTGTCGAAAATCCCTTGCCCTAGAAGCTTGCCAAAAATTCCCCTTTGCTTCCTCTCTTGGACTTGTCGAATTTTGCCCTCTTCTCTCTATCAAGTAGTTGAAATCTCCTTGCTATTTATAGGGCTAGGCCAAAGTCCTTATTTGAGGAGGAGTTTGAGTTGGAATTAAATTATCTTTAAAGAATATAATTCTTTATTATAATTTTATTCCTATTAGAACTTCTCCTATCTTCTTGGAATTTAATTCTTCTTTAATCTCTGCATGGCAATCAAATTCCTTTGGGCTTGGGCCTTGCTCCATGTCATCTTGGGCTTGTAAAGTCATTAATTTCGACATCCCTATTGCATTTTCTCTTTGTCGACAATTGCCATGGCATCTGGCTCGGCGTCTCCTTCATGCATTGCCCTGGCAACTAGCTCGGCATATCCTTCATGCATTGCCCTGGCAACTAGCTCGGCATTGCTTTGGCAAGTGATCCTGCACATACACACACAAAGCACACCAAAGCAGCATCTTTTCCACAAAAACTACCAAGTTATGTAATCAAGCTCAATGATGGAAGGAAACATGGATTAATGCATGAATGGTTAACTATGCAACTAATATGAGCCTAAGTCTAACAATAATATGAGTAAAAAGGGAAAGAAAAATAATACTTTTGAACACTTATCAGTGGGATTGCATGAGATGGTGCATGTGGCGTCTAGGAAACCAAGGAGTCTTGTGCGTAGACGTCACGCGTGCGTGGGAGATGGACGGCCCGCGCGTGACCTCAAGCGGCCAGCTGGAAAGACAACCTTGCTTTGATTGTGGCCATTGGATCTGGATCTAATCCAATGGCTCTTAGCTGGCTGCGCATAAAGAGATAGATATTTTTAGGGTTCAGTTTAGTTTGGGTTTGGGTTTGGCCGGTTGGACCATGTAATTTCTTAATTTTGGGCTCTGTAATTATGGACTGGACTGTTAGCATTTTGGATTTAAATACATTTGGGTTTTATTTTATTTAAGTTATATTTTAATATAGCCTAATAATAATATTATGAATAACAATATTCATAATAATCATAACAATAATAATACCCTATACGTATACATACATGTACGAGACACACAAGTATACACATATATACGACATACGGGCACACATGCAAACATTAATATATGTAACACATCCTTAATTAATATAGTATACAAACACACATGCATATATAATCATACATGTAATTGACATAAATATCCACACATTACTCATACAAACAATACACTCATAAAATGTAAACATACATATGACACACATATACCATGATAATTATAAATATGTACGCATACATAATACATACGCTATACATGCATTCACACACACCACACACACATGTATTACGTATATATTAATAACATATACACACACATATATATGTAAACATGCACTAGTGATATCAATTAATTATTACACTAATATATTAATATGATATTTACAGACCAAATAAAAATGAGTGATTATAGTTGCCCCTCTTTGCTTGTTCTCGTGGAACGAGAACAAAGCAAAGATTATAAGCACTCATTTTTATCTGACTTCCCTATTCGTAGCTTTGAAATCACGTGTTCTTCTGGAACTCTCCGCTCTTCTTCGGCTGAATCTTCAGGCTTGTAAGTTCTTCCTATATAGAACTTCTTCACCTTCCAATCTTGGAGCTATAACCTCTTCTTATATAGAACCTTTCGCTTTCTCAGGCAGATCCTTCAGACTAAAAGTTCTTCCTATATAGAACTTTTTACCTTGAAATCCTGGAGTTAGGGTTCTTCCTATATAGAACCTTTCACTCTAAAGCCTCGAGCTACGAGTCTCTCCTATATAGAACTTTTCACTCTAAGACGGTAAAGCCTGGAGTCCTTCCTATGTAGAACTCTTCACCTTCAACGCTGCGGGTTTTTCCTATATAAAACCTTCTACGTCACAGATGGATTCTTCTGACTGGGAGTTCCTCCTATATAGAACTACTAGTCTTTAAACCCTGGAGCCGCAAGTCCTTCCTATATAAAACTTTTAGCTTCTGAAATCTCGAAGTTACGGGTTCTTCCTATATAGACCCTTTCACTGCAAGAGCTTGAAGATATAAGCCCTTCCTATATAGAACATTTATCTTTAGATTAGGGATTCACGCCAAACTGGTTACCGTTCTATCTGGACTCACGCTACTAAGGCTACCGAGATTTTTCTTCAAATTTGGGGATTCACGCTGAAAATGGCTACCAATCTTTCTAGACTCACGCTACTAAGGCTGCCTAAATCTTTCTTCAAATTAATCCATCTCTTCAATACGAAATCGTAGTTCAAAAGTCATTGGTAACCTGTAAGTACCTGTTTAAAATAAAGAAAATGTCGTAATAGATGAGTTAACATGCTCCTAATCCTAGGGATGCCTAACTATACATGATGCATGAGTGTTAATATTCCAATGTGCTTGCTCCTGCAATCAGTCAATCCCGATCCTTTGCTTTCTATCCCTTTTCGTCTTTTGGTGGTGGTACTCCATCTCACTGTTGGGTTCAACCATTTCAGCCTTTCTTTTTTGAGTTTCTGGCTCTAAGTTCTAAACCGCCCTTTCGGGTTTTCGCCTTAGATTTTTTCTTTTCCCTTTTTTTTCTTTTTCCCTTTTTTAGGCGCCCTTACGGGTTTTCACCTGGGAGATCTCAATTGTCGTCTTGAATATTTCCTCAGACAAGTATGAATGGTGCATAACATTGTATTTTATTCTGATGCTCGAAGTCTTCCCCTCATCGTGCCTCAACCTACATTATGTAGAAAGCTTGAGATCAAAGTTAATTTTTGTTTTCTAATCACCTACTTTCTTAGGGTTAGATCATAATAATGCTCATAAAGTCTTTTGTTTACCATAAGTCTATGTTAACTTGTTTTCATGATGCTTATGAAAACAATGAGAAAACAAGGAAGGGAAGGCACAAAAATATGATCTTATTGACATTAAGGACTTGGAACAGTTTTGGAAAAGTCATGGCAAACATGAGGAAAAGGGAAAGCATAACATGAAATAGAAAACCCCAAATATCCACTATATGAATGATGCTTGATCCTGTCAACTGAAATACGATATTTTCCTAGAGTTCTTTCTTCTAGTGCCCATGAGGATAATTCTTCTTGTCAGAGGCCCAATCTCAAAATTTATCTGAGTCGCCCTTAACGAGTTTTCAACTCAGATCCTTCCTTTGCTTGAACATGCCCTTTCCGGGTTTTTGCCTTGAGCTCTCCCTTTTTTATCTAAGGCGCCCTTTGTGGGTTTTCATTTCATTTTTTTTCAAACATAATATTTCTTAACTGAATCAGAATTCATATGATTTTTTAATTCTTCTAAATCCATTTCACTTAAAATCAACGCTCCTCCCAAAAATGCCTTCTTGACGACATATGGCCCTTCCCAGTTAGGCATCCACTTCCCTCAAAAATCTTTCAGAATTGGAGAATCTTCCTAAGCACCAGATCTCTCTCTCGAAATTCTCTCGGGCACACTTTCTTATCATATGCTGCATCATTTGTTTCTGGTACATTTGACCATGGCAGATGGCTTTTAGCCTATTTTCTTCGATGAAATTTAACTAGTCAAGCCTGGTTTGCACCCATTCTGATTCAACCAGTTTTACTTCATTCAGAATTCAGAGTGACAGAATCTCAACCTCAATGGGTAGTATCGTCTTTGTACCGTACACTAGGGAATAGGGCGTTGCCCTTGTCGATGTGCGAACAGATGTCCGTTAGGCAAATAGAGAAAATGGTAGCTTCTCATGCCAATCCTTGTAGGTGTCTGTTGACTTTGCAATGATTTTCTTTATGTTCTTGTTTGCCGCTTCTATAGCCCCAATCATCTTAGGACGGTAGGTCGTTGAATTATGGTTTGTTATTTTGAATTGGCTGCACACCTCAGCCATCAATTTGTTATTCAAGTTGGAAGCATTATCGGTGATAATCCTTTCTGGCAACCCATATCGGTAAATGATCTCCTTCTTCAAGAACTTGCACATCGTTGTCCCGGTGATATTAGCGTAAGATGTAGCCTCCACCCATTTAGTGAAGTAATCAATGGCAACCAAAATAAAACAGTGCCTGTTGGAAGCCTTCGAATGAATCTGTCCAATAACATCCATGCCCCCATGCTACGAACAGCCACAGTGAGTTCATGGTGTGTAAAGGTAAATGGGGAGCATGGATCTTGTCGGCATATATCTGGCACTTATGGCATTTCTTGACGTGAATGATGCAGTCTCCCTCCATAGTCTACCAAGAGTAGCCATATCTCATGATTTTTTGGGCTACTAACAGACCATTGGCGTGCGTTCCACAAAAACGATTATGCACTTCTGCCAAAATATCTCTCGCCTCCCGGGCATCTAAACATCTCAACAAAACTTGATCATGGCCTCTTTTCTACAGAATCTCACTGTCCGAAACGTATCATGTTGCCATCCTTTTGAGTGTCTTTCGGTCATTTTCGTTTGCCCCTTCGGGATAGTTTTGAAACTTGATATATTGTAAGATATCGTAATACCAAGGGTTGCCATCTATTTCTTCTTGCACATTGTAACAATGAGCTGGCCTTTCAAAAGTCCGCATCACAATTGGCTTCATTTCCACTTTCGTAGTTGCTTTGAACATGGAGGCCAGGGTTGCCAAAGCGTCTGCCATCTGGTTGTCTTCTCTAGGAAGGTAGGTGAAACTAACGTTTTCAAATTCTTTAATGAGCTCTTAGATCAACTTGTAGTATTTGACTAGCATCAGATCTCTAGTTTCCCACTCTCCTCGTAACTGATAGATCACTAAGGACGAATCTTTGAATACTCGAAGTTCTTTGATCTTTCCTTCAATGGCAACATTTAGTCCCATGACACAGGCCTCGTACTCAACTATGTTGTTTGTGCAAAAGAATTCTAGTATGTTGGTAAAGGGATAGTAGACATCTTCTGGAGAAATTAGCACGGCTCCTATTCCGTGGCCGAGGTCATTGGAGGCTCCATCAAAGTAAAGCATCCATGAGCCGTCATCTGAAACTATCTCTCCCTCAATTGTAATGCACGTCAAATCCTCGTATGGGAAATTGAAGTTCAACTATTCATAATCAGCTGAAGCACAGCTAGCTAAGAAATCTGCTATATCACTTTTTTTCACAGCTTTCTGACTCACATATACAATGTCGAACTAACAGCATCTGCCAGCAATCCATCATCCCCGTTAATGCCGGTGCTTCGATTAGAAACTTCAAGGGGTCTAATTTGGATATCAACCAGGTGGTGTGGTATAACATGTACTGTGTAAGCCTTTTGGTAGTCCAAACCAAAGCACAACATAGCTTCTGAATCGGCGGGTACTGTGCTTCGCAATCAGTGAACTTCTTGCTTAGGTAGTTGATGGCTCTTTCTTTCCCCCAGACTCATCATGTTGCCCCAACACGCAACCCATCGAGTTTTCAAAAATTATTAGGTAAAGGATCAAAGGCCTGTTTGGTATCGATGTGACTAAAATCGGAGCATTCGTCAAGTATTTCTTAATCTTCTCTAGAGCTTCTTGACATTCTTTATCCCAGACCCCTGGATTATTCTTCCTATGTAGTCTGAAGATAGGGTCACACTTATCTGTTAATTGAGAGATAAAACGAGAGATGTAGTTTAACCTTCCTAGGAAACCTCAAACTTCTTTCTGAGTATGAGGCAGTGGAAGGTCCTAGATAGCCTTCACTTTTTCTGGATCGATCTCAATCCCCTTCCTGCTCACTACAAATCCCCTTCCTGCTCACTACAAATCCCAAGAGCTGTCCAGATGTGACTGTGGAGGTGCATTTTGCCGGGTTGAGCTTCAACTGGTATTTGCGTAGTATCTGGAATAGCTTTCTTAGGTTTTGAAGGTGTTCTTCCTCAGTTCGAGACTTATCGATCGTATCATCCACATATACTTCTATCTCATTGTATGGAAAAGAGTCACCATCGCTTATTTATAAGTAGCCCCTGCATTCTTGAGTCTAAAAGGCATCACCTTATAACAAAACGTGCCCCACATGGTTACATATGTGGTCTTCTCCATGTCTTTTAGGTCCATCTTTATCTGATTGTATCCTGAGAAACCATCCATGAATGAGAACCATAAGTGTCCAGCGGTATTGTCAACCAACGTGACGATATGTGGAAAAGGGACATTCGGACTTTCCCGTCCTTCTTTGGCACCGGTATGATGTTTGTAACCTATCAGGGTATTTGGCAACCTCCAAAAAGTCACCATCGAACTGCTTTTTTACCTCTTCTCTAATCTTTAGCAGCATGTCAGTCCTCATTCTTTTGAGCTTTTGCTAGATTGGTTTGCATTCTGGCCTTGTTGGAAGCTTGTGTACCACTATGTCTGTGTTCAACCCTGACATATATTGGTAAGTCCAAGAAAAGACGTCCTTGAACTCTTGGAGCAGGGCTATCAGTTCACGCCTGGTTTTTGAGGAAAATGTGGTCCCAATTTTCACTTCTTTTCTCTCCTCATCGATTCTTAAGTTCACAATTTCTGTTTCTTCTTGATGGGGCATGATTTGCCTTTCTTGTTTGGCCATCATCCTTACCAACTCCTTAGGAACCTCACATTCTGCCTCGTCATCCTCCTCATTGATTTCTGTCGAGATCTCAGGGCATTCGAAATCTACCTCGGGATTGGATTCAGAATCATTCATACAGTTAATCATGGGGACCATGCATGAAATAAGAACAAAAGTATTGGGAAGAGAATGATTTTAAATGAAGTGAATGAATATGAGTAAAAATGAATGAATGAAGTAAATGAAATGTTTGCCATTTAAGAAAACGAGGAAGACATTCTTTTATTGCAAACAAAAAGTTAACATAGATGCGCTATACAAAAGATCCCCATTGCCCATAGGCAAAAACAAAAGGGTTAATTTAGAGCATTACTCTGATCTAGACCTAAAGACTACATGTAGATCAATGTAGCTCCAGTTATTGAGAGTTTCCCCGAGACGAAAAGGGCAGATGCTGGTCAACACGTTGCTGCCATTATCATCTTCAACTATCATGTTGATGGACATCCCTTCAAGCGATTCATTGAACATCTCGTTCTCATTAAGTTTATCATTTTCTCAAATTGTTTCCTATAATTTCTGTTATGTATGGTCGAATCCTCCAAAGACAAAAATATCTTTTACATAAGGGAAAGACACCGGTCTCCATGGAATATCTTCTCCCTTGAATCTAACCCTCCTTTGTTCTTCTTTGTTTTTGTATTCCTCTCTCCTCTGCTGAATGCTCGGTTTGTAGCCAAGCCCAAAACGATCTTTCTTGGTGATGACACTTCTGGGTTGTAGGCTTCCATACAATCTTCTTTCTAGCCCTCTTCCTGTTTTGGCTCCTCGGCCTAAAGTTTCGAAAACAGTCACTTAATGTAGTTGGATAATCTGAGGCTGGGGATCCGATTACCTTCTACAACAAATGTAGCATTTACAAGCTCTAATGCTCGAAAAGAGCATTCCACAGCATCTTCATCACTCTGGATGTAGGGGGCATCTGATGTTACCGAGGCGATAATTTCTTGCTCGGCCTCTACAGTGACCAACTTGCCTTCGATCACAAATTTCAACTTCTGATGGAGTGATGAGGGAACGGCTCCCGCAGAGTGAATCCATGGTCTTCCCAATAAGCAACTGTAGCTCGACTTTATGTCCATTACCACGAAATCAATTGTGTATTCTATCGGTCTGATCAATAAAGGTACCTTAATTTTTCCAAGTGCTCCACTTTGAGTACCGTCAAAGGCTCTCATGGAGTTATGACAGGTTTTATGTGGGAATCATCTACCAGTAGCTTTTGCAGAGTCACCATTGGTAGTACGTTTAACGTCGATCCATTATCAATTAGTACTCCCGGCAACACATACCCTTTGCAGTAGGTAGTGATGTTTAGAGCAATGGTGGACCCCACACCTCCCTCCGAGATCTCGTCATCGTTGAATGCAATGTGGTTGTATGCAGTGATGTGCCTCACTATTCTAACCAGATTAGATACAGAAATGTCACTGGGTACAAACGTTTGGTTCAACACCTTCAATAATGCATCATGATGCTTTTTCTAACTCAAAAGCAACTCTAACACCGTAATCCTTGTTGGTTGCTTTCGCAGCTGCTCCACTACATTATACTCATTATGTCTTAGGAACTTCAGAAATTCTTGTGCTTGAGCCTCAGTTACAGGCTCGTTAATCTTTGGAGGGGGCTCTTCGCCAAATATCTGCACAGGACTAGTCGATGTACCTTCTCCCTTATCCTTTGTAGTTCGGTAGACTTCAAAGCTTCCGAAGAATAGCACCTGCCACTCCTCGTAAAGTGGCCTACTTCGTTGACACTTTCATCTTTCTTTGTCTGTTCATCTTTCTGTGTTGGCTCTTCTTCTACCCTTTGTTCCTCTTCCTCACTAGGTTTCGACTTCTCTGGTATAGTCACATTAGCTGCATAATTCCAAGAGGTCTGCCACATGTCTTTGAACGAAAATGGCGTTGGTGCTGAGATGATGATTTTAGGGGCCACCTTTGTAGCTTCTGCTTGAGAAGAACTGGCTTTCTTTGGTCCGGAGGGGACGACAAAGGGTCTGTCTATTCCATACTTGATGTCAAGGCTATCTGATGCACATACATCTAACCCCTTCCTTCCCACAACCTCCTCAAAGAACTCTATCTGTTTACTATCCATCTGCTATTGAATCAATCTCCTAAATTCTTCACACTATTGGATGTCGTACCCCCTGTCCTGGTGGAACTCGCAATAAGCTCTACATCCCTTCTACACCACTATCATGTCTCTGTCAACAAAACGGGCCATGCATAGTTGTTGGAACACCCACCATAAAGGAGACTTAATTTCTGACACATCTCTCTTGGCTTTTCTAGCAGAGTACTCCTCGATAGCGTTCACTCTGCAGTTCCCATGATTAGGCAACATTTTGGAGGCCAGGTTAAGTTCATTAAACTTCAATACCCCAGAGTTAATTAGGTTTTGCACAAGTTTCTCAAATGCGAGGCAATTTTCGTGGAGTGACCAGGGGCACCGCCATGATAATCGCAATGCACGTTAGGATCATACCATGACAGAAATAGAGGTTTGAACGGAGCAACATAGTATGGCCAGACCAAATCAGCTTTGTATAACTGAGAGTAAAGCTCGGAGTAAGAAACTGGCAAAGGAGTAAATGATGCTTTCTCTTGTTCCTTTCTTGGAGCTTTCCCTTCTCTCTGGTTTGGGTTCTGAGCCTTCCCCATCGATGCTTGCGGCTGAGAGACCATAAAGTTCTTTGGAGCATTGTAAGTACTCATAGTATTTACCTCATTCTCTCTTATCTTGTTATACTTTCGAGAGCTATCCCCACTGTCAATCCTGCCACTCAGGATTGCCAATTCGAGAGACTCGCCAGTCCTGATGAAGTCGGTAAAGCTCTGAGTTGTATTGTTGATAAGGCGATTGAACAATGTTCCCTTTAGAGTATTCACGAATAGGGGCATAATCTCATGCTCACGAATTGGTGGCTAGATCTGAGCGGCCACCTCTAACGTATTGTCGCAAACTCTCATTAGACTTCTGCCCCATGTTTTCCCACATGATCCTACTAGGGGTCATTATGTCACATGTTTGTACTGGTCAATGAACTCCTTTGAAAGGTCCTTCCAAGACTTGATATTTACCCGGCTTAATTATGTGTACCACCAGAGTGCTATCCCAGTCAGACTATTCTGGAAACAGTGGATTAAAAGCTTTTCATCCTTGATGAAGGCTGCCATCTTTCAGCAATTCATGGTCACATGCGCGGAAGGACATGAAGTTCCATCATACTTGTCAAATTCTGCAGTTTTGAATTTTGGTGGTAAAACAAGGTCGGATACCAGGCTCAGATCACTAGCCTCATTCCCTGGTTCATCTGTGGCTTGCAGTGCGTTAAATTTCTCTTCCATGAGACGAAATCTTTCCTCCCATTTCTTTTCCACTTCCATTCTAATTTCCTCGACCAAATTCAGATCCGGCACATCTTCTTCGCATAATGCTTCTGTATCGATGGGTTGGTTTTCAGATGCCCCTGCCTGAAGACTAGCAGATATCCCTACAGGGTCAATGTATACTCTTCATACCGCGTCTTTGGTTGAACCTTGTTGTGAGATGCAATACCTTCTGGCTCCTAGATGACTTCGTCTTTAACCTTCTCTTTCCCATAGCTTTTTTTCCAGCAACACGGCTAAGTCTGATTCTATCGCAGCTCGTGATTGAGCGATCTGGTCGCTGAGGTGTTGTCTAGCTTTTGCAGAGCGTACTTCCAAATCCTTCTACCCTTTTTCTAAACTAACTATTATATCATCCATTAGTTTGCTTTGGAACCGAGTAAAGTATGGATGCAGAATGGTTGCGGCTTATCTTTTAGTTTAACTGCCACAATGTGTACACTATTAATATTTTTGCAAAGAAAGATGAATGCATGTATAATGATGCAAATGCCATGATGCAAGAATGCATACAAATAAAGGTAATGATTCCGTTGGTAATCACCCTTTTGAACTACTTTCATGGGTATTAAAGGGTCCAGATTACAAAATAGTAAAGTAGAGTTCTACACATAAGCCCTAGCTCTAGCTCCTAACTTCTCAATAGCCGTGAGTAGCTTGATGAACCTAGGCGCTTCTTTCATGTACGAGGTTATGAAAGGTCGAAGCGCTTCAGCTTTTGTAGCTAAATTCGTCACATGTCCCGCAACTTGTCGTATCTCTGCCATTAGGGTCACGTAATACTGGTCTCTGTCTTGGATCATCTAGGAGGCATCACAAAGCCTTCACCGCCAATAATTGTCTCCACCTGCTGCAGCTTCTTTGAATACCCTAATTCTCCCCTTGTAATCCTGAACGGTTGCCTCAAGTGACTCAATGCGGGCTCGTAACATACAAATTTCACGTTCCCTTTCTTGTAGTTCGATGAAGCCATTCCTCTAACGATAGGTCTGAAAGGATTGCTCTAACTGTGTCAATCTCCCTTTTAAATTGGCATTCTGATCTTGGCTCTAGTTCAGGCTTTGAACAGTGTCGTTGAACAAGTTTTGCATCTCTAGTAGTCTATTCCTGCTCCCTATGGATTTCCTCTTCAAAACGGCTATGTTCTCTCTTTCATAGAAAATTGCTTGCTTGCCTTTGTCGATCTCTTGCCTAGCTCTCTCTTTCTCTTGGTTAATGGCATCCCTAAAAGATTGCCTTTCACTCTCGATGGCTAACTTGCAGCTTTCTATCTCCTTCTCAATTGCTCGTTTGCCTTTCTCTTGTTCTTCTTCGACTAGACGCACACCGTTCATCCTTTCCTTCTCCAAGGCTAGGAACTGGCTTCGGCCGACATTCTATACCTTTTCTTGAAGTTGGAGAGTATCTTTCTGCTAAAGAGCATTATTCTCACTCAGATCTGCATTCAGCTTCTTCAATTGCCTAATGGTCCCATCTCGTTCGTCGAAATCCAAACTTGCCATGTAGAGCTCGCCCATATGCTAAGTCTGTAAAGCCTCAATCTTCTTCTTAACCTCCACGAGTTTATTTCACAAAATATTGGCCTCGGATGGTACTATGCTCATATGTTCCTCAAGTGACATGGTTGGTCCTTGGTCGGGTTCTGGAATCTTGTCGTTAACCCTCAAACGCCTCCAAAGATCGTAATCCAAGGTGGTCATGCACTCGATATCTCCTTCTACCCTTATCCGATAATAGTGATCCCAAGCTCTCATGATGTTATGAACCTTCGCCCTGAACTCGCCCTTGAAATGAAACTCACTTTGACTTAAACCAGCAGTGACTGGAACAAACTGTATAAGAAGTAACTAACCCTGCCGAGCAACGGAACTCACCACACTATGTCTTCGTCTTGAATGTTCCTAAAGATCTGGGACCATTTCTTTAAGTTCAAGTCTTCTCGCCATTCCTTTTCTAAGTACTCTCGCAAAGGTGAAAAGTCTCGGAATGATATTCCTGGTAAAACCCTCGTTGGTGTCTTCCACATGTGACTCTGAATGGAAACTTGTAGTAATTGTGCACACCCTCTGAAACGTCCATCTTCATGCTTTCGGCTTGCATTTAGAGAAATGAAAGTTTCGGTTAAGATGGCCGGTACTGGATTCGCCTTCCGCTTTATACGCTTAAATAGGTATAGAATGGCTACATCGATGTTTCCAAGAACCCTCGGAAAGATGACCAAACCATATATTCCTAAGGCGAATAGGTTCATCTTCTTTACCTCATATGGGTATGCGGGTATGATGTCTCGGATACTCTCCCATGCAATGGCTAGGCTGTCTCCTTGAACCTGAATCAGGCCATTAACCCAGTAATCACTCATCCCGACAAAAGTTTTGAGCTTCGAAGGGTAATTCTGGTTCCTTGGTGGCTTTGCATAGATCCAATCTTTCTGGACATTCTTTTGATTAAGCAGAGCCGTGTATTCCTCTACTGTAGGCATCATATCTTGACCATTGAAAGTGAAGTAGCAAAAAGCAAGATTCCAGAACTGGAAGATGGCTCGGAGTAAAGGCTGGTTGACTCGGACATACATCAACCGTGCTATGTCGCCGTAACTATCACAGAATAAGTCTTGTAGTCTTCGATCCCATCCTTCCCAAATCCTTGTAAGATCCCATAGGTCATTCTATTGGAGGCTCACGTAAGTATACCCTTGCACTATGCGCTCGCTCGGCAAACTATTACCTTGGGTCCTCTGATTGACTTTTGACTAATGTTGGACGGCTGAGTGGAGTTCGTCCTTCTTAAGATACCTTTTCTCTACGAGGAAAGATTTTCTGATCGGGCAAACCACTTGTCCAGTACCTTTATGCAACGCAGATGCGATGATATATACAAAAAAAAAAAGCAAAACAAAAAAGAAAACGAGTCAGTACCGGATAAATCAATAAATACATAAATAAAAGGACAAGTTAAATAAGATAAACAAACAGAACAACCCTATTTACATCCCGTCTAAAACACCTAGGTTATCCGCATGGCTTTAAAGGGTGGGTCTTTTATGTTCTCTACATGCAGTGTTGGTGCTAGGAGGTACCCGAATTGTCCTTGTTGTCCCCTACTAAGAGTAGCAAGGCCCCCGATCATCACCCATTATAGGCTCCTTTCAACCGGGTTCAATTCAGGGGGACCCATTTGCTTATGCCCATACGAAGAACGATATCCTCGCGAAAGCATAAGCTACTCGAGCCCCGAAGGTACTTTGCTAGGCCCATACGGAGGAACGATATCCTCATGAAAGCACTAGCGTTTTCCCCCACTTAAAAAGGACGGGTTTATATGCCAAATTTTAAATGCATTAAAATAAACACGCAATTATAACCGAATATTAATTTAATAGTCATTTTAATCAGAACTTTGAATATTGCTTGAAGCGGTAATTATTTAAAAAGCTTGTCTCTCTTTTGTTTTTGAAAAACAAAAAATGTTCCCAGCAGAGTGCCATCTATAGCGATATCTTTTTTATGTTCGCTAAAAAACGGGTTTCGAGGTGTTTTGGGGTTTTTTTGGGTATTTAAAAACATGTCTTCCGCGGGGCTTTGGAAAAACCGTGTTTTATCTAAAAATGGAGTCGCCACCGGCCACTAAGGTAGGTTGGACACCATAAAACCATAGATTTGAAAATTGTTGGGTTCGGGAGTCGGTTACGGATGGGGAAGGATTAGCACCCCCAAACCTCCCAAAATTGGTACTTTGATAATTACCGTTTTATTAATATTAGACCTTCCGGATTAAAGTGACGTTTAAATTAAAATTTATTCATAAGTGCAAGTAAATTTTAAGGGCCCCATTATTTGAGAATAAACTGATAGACCACCATCACTGCACTTGATACTGGCCACATTTACGCTCCAATAAAAGGGCACCGCATTGACAAAAATATATCCGTTATGCAATCTTAGAAAACAAATTATAAAACATATACGAACATGATATGACAACAATAAAACATTAAGCCAAGGCAATAAACATAGACATGATACTAGAAACAAAAACATCAAAATAAAAAACTAAAACTTAAACATGATAATTTTGCACAAAACCGAAACAAACATGTAATAAAGGATTTAATTACCTATCATGCTTAAGATCAAACTAACACATAAATAACATATTAATATACATAAAAAAACATGGCATAGATATAACATGATATTAGACTAATAAGAAAAAACGACATGATAATATAAAAAAAAACTAATACTTAGCTTAGCACATAACACAACTTTGTGCACATGATATAACAACATGACATTAAAATTAATGTACAAAGTCACAACACCGATATGCAATTTAAGACACAAAATGGACATAAAAAACATGATGTTAACAAGACTAAACATGCCATGAATTAACATGTAACATAATGTTCAAAACAAACAAACAAAAAGCATGCTAACATATGGACATGAATATACAAATTAAATTAAACATAACATATAAAATATACGTCTATATAATACGAACAAAACAAATTCAAACACAAAAGCATGATATCACAAAAAAACACATGTAAAAAAATAAAATATAAAAAAACATATAAACACTAGAGACCAATGTAACCATACTAAAAAAAAAAAACATAATTATTTAAACCACACAATGGGGACTGAAACGAAAGAAAAACAAAATCAGAAAACATAAATTAAATGAACAAAAGACACATTAAGGGACTTAATTATAAACTAAAATAAACTTGCAAGGACTAAAAATGCAATAAAACCAAGAGGCAAGCTCGAAGTGCAAATATCCAAAATACGGAAGGACTAGGACGGTAATTTTACCATTTTGAAACTGATTCGGTATTTTAGGACCAAATTGAAAAGTTTTGAAAAGAAAGAGGGACCATATAGGTAATTGTACCAAGGGGCAGACTCAAAATGAAAATTCCAGAAATGTGAGAGGATTTAAGAAGTAACTAAACCATTTAAAAAAAGTAAAACTCTATAAAACCCATTTATTCGGCCAAATTTCACCCATTACCATTTTTTAAACCCTAGAATAAAACTTCCCCCTCTTTCATTTTTCTCTCAAACCCGATCCCCAAACCTCTGAAAACCACCCCAGCCACCGTACTCAGCCGTGCTCGGTTGGTCTCAGGCGGGGTTTGGCCGTAAGGCCACCTCAAGCCGTCCTAGACCAGGGCTTCCGGCCACCAAAAAACAACCCTAAAAGGACCAGCCACCCCTGTGCTTTAAACCAAAAAACTTAAACCCTTTACTATTCTGAACCATAAGGACGAACCCCTCTAAAATGGCTCACCAAGATGGCTTATCGCTAGCGAGATAAGGTTTTTAGACTCTGGTAAACCATATTTCTTTATTATTTTGATTTTTTGTTTACATGCATGTATGAGAGAGAAAAGAAAGAAGAGATTACCACTGGATTTTTTTGAACTCGTAAGCCTCTTTTTTTTTAAAACTCATTGTTGTTCCTTTAGATCTTAGTTTTTATTTACATATATGTTCTATGACTTTCTATTTCGTAGAGATAAAAATAAAATACATGTTTTTTTTTCGATTTGGTACTGACAATATTAAAATACATGTTTTTCTTCTCTGTTTTTTGCGAGTCCCTGAGCAGTGGTTGAGGGGCCGGTGAAGGAAGGGTGGTAGAGGCGTTCACTCTATCAGACTTGTTCTCGGCCGTTGGATCAGATCTTATCCAACGGCTGGGATGCCTTGCTCCATGGACGGCCTAGATGCGATCTTGGAGGCGGTGGGATTGCATGAGATGGTGACACGTGGCATTTGGGAAACCGAGGAGTCTTGTGCGTAGACGTCACGCGCACGTGGGAGATGGACGGCCCGCACGTGACCTCACGCGGCCAGTTGGAGAGTTGCCCTTGCTTTGATCTCTTAGTTGGCTGTGCATAAAGAGATAGAACAATTAGGGTTATATATTTTTAGGGTTCAGTTTATTCTGGGTTTGGGTTTGGCCGGTTGGGCCATATAATTTCTTAATTCTGGGATCTATAATTATGGACTAGATTGTTAGCATTTTTTATTTAAATACATTTGGGTTTTATTTTATTTAAGTTATATTTTAATACAGCCCAATAATAATAATATTCATAATAATATTCATAATAATCATAACAATAATAATACCATATACGTATACATACATATACGGGACACACAAGCACTCACATATATACGACATACGGGCACACATGCAAACATTAATATATGTAACACAACCTTAATTAATATAGTATACGAACACACATGCATATATAATCATACACGTAATTGACATAAATATCCACACATTACTCATACAAACAATACACTCATAAAATGTAAACATACATATGACACATATACCATGATAATTATAAATACGTACGCATACACAATACATACGTTATACATGCATTTACACACACCACACAAACATATATTACGCATATATTAATAACATATACACACCAATATATATATGTAAACATGCACTAGTGATATCAATTAATTATTACACTAATATATTAATATGATATTTACAGACCAGATAAAAATGAGTGATTACAGTAGGCTTAACTTGTAACTCGGCTAACAAGCCCCCATCACGATATATACTCAACCGAGCAAACATAGCTCTCAACTCAACCACAGCTTTTCTACTCAAAGCATCCACCACCACAATTGCTTTACCCGGATGGTACTCAATGGTCAAATCGTAATCCTTAAGCAACTCCAACCATCTTCGCTGCCTAAGGTTTAACTCCTTCTGCGACATCAGATACTTCAGGCTCTTATGATCCGTAAAAACCACACACATCTCACCATAGAGGTAATGTCGCCAAATTTTCAAAGCGAACACCACAGTCGCAAGCTCCAAATCATGAGTTGGATAATTGCGCTCATGATCTTCCAACTGCCTCGATTCATAGGCCACAACCTTTCCGCCTGCATCAGTACACAACCCAAGCCAACATACGATGCATCACTATAAACCATAAACTCCTTCCTAGATTCAGGCTAAATCAACACAGGAGCATGTGTCAAAACCTCTTTCAACTTTTCAAAACCCTTTGTTGCTTCTCCATCCACACAAAAGGAACATTCTTTTGCAACAACTTGGTCAACGGTGCTGCAATACTCGAGAACCCCTCAACCAAAATAGCGATAATAACCAGCCAACCCAAGAAAACTACGCACCACCGATATAGACTTAGGTTGCTTCCAATTGAGAATAGCCTCAATTTTCTGTGGATCAATGCGAATACCCTCCGTGGAAACCACATGACCAAGGAACATCACCTCTTTAAGCCAAAATTCGCACTTGTTCAACTTAGCATATAACTGATTATCCTTCAGTACTTGCAACACTATTCGCAAATGCCAATTATGCTCTTTCTCGGTACGGGAGTACACAAGAATATCGTCTATAAACACTACCATGAACTGATCAACGTACTCATGAAACACTCAATTATCATGTCTATAAATGCGGCCGGGGCATTTGTCAAACCGAAAGGCATAACCAAAAACTGATAATGCCCATATCTTGTGTAACACCCTTAACGTATACTCATAGACCGAATATACATTAAAGATGTTACAGAATCATTGGAAGAAATCTTGACTTGTAAATATATTTTTTATACCAAAATTTAATTTGTAGCTTAACCATTTCTCGGTTTTAAATTTAAAACTATGTTGTATAGGTGCAGCTAGTTTTGACCCTAAATTTGTTTACAAAATTTATAATTGAATTATTAAAATAAAAACAATATAATTTAGGGTGAAAACTATGTAAGTTTCCTAGACCCTTTCTTGATTTTAAATTTTTTACTCATTTAGGGCTAAACAACATTTTAACCATACCAAAGATCTTGCTATTGTTAACAATTCATATTATTTTTAAACTTATCCAACCATAAAAGCATATGATTACGTTGTAAACTTATGTTGTAGATAGTTCAACTTTGAAATACTTACATTAACCCTTTTCAAGCTTACTAATTAACCTTAGATACAAAATGTATCAATTCCCATTCTTTTTTTGGCAGATTGCACTACCTTCAAAGAAATATTTCTATAAACTAATCTACAACTCAGAATTCCATTCCGTTTGCTTTGAAAGAAACTATATTCAATAATCTTTTAAACCATATAAATTAATAGCCCAAATTCAACTTTTACGATTTATGGTGGATTTTCAAAGTCAATTTTTAATGTTGATTTCGAAATAGACTGCCATACTGTTTTCTAACCTTTCACCACTTAAAAATTCATATCTTTTTACTCGGAACTCGAAATCAGTTTCAGTTTGTTGGAGGAGAAACTAGATAAACAAATCTTTACATCAGTATAAATTCCCCTTCTAACCATTTTTTTAGAATTTATGGTGAATTTTTAAACTTACTGCCAAATCCAGTTTTCCTACACAACTTCCATAAGTAACTTCAAACTTTATACTAATTTCTCCTTACTTTTCTATTTTTCAATTTGGTCCCAACACTTGATTCAAGCCATCAACTTATCACACTTTTTCGTCAAATAATTATTCAACTTTGATCCCCCTAATTTTTTTCTTCTTTCCAAATTAGTCACTAAAATGCAAAGATAAGGATTCAAACTTCTTAACTTTGCAATTTAGTCCTCAAATCAACATTACCACTTGAATTCTATTATTTCAACTAAAATCAGATTTAGTCCTTCTCTAAAACCTCATTTTCGATTTGGTCACTTAGCTTTGACAATTTGTCAAAATGGTCACTAACTCGATTTAACATCGATTTAACATTCTAACTTCAATTTCACATCTCCAACTTCAATAATAACATAAATAAACTTTAAAATCATAAAAATTTAGATAGTCCTCTAAATTTCAGAATTTCCAAAATGGTCCTTATACCTTTTAATTTAGGGCTTTGCTTCTAAAAAACAAATTCAAGCTTACTAGATCATTTGTCCAACGTCACAAACCCTAAATCAAACTTGAATCCATAAACCCTAATCATCTTCATAATAATCAAAACATGTAGATTTTAAATCCCAACTCAATAACATGATATTTTAACATCACAAAAGCTTGATTTCAACTTGAATTTCAACATGGAATCATAAAATCTCAAAAACCCCAATTGAGTCCATAAACCCTAATTTCTTTCTCATCAAAATTCTTACCAATCAATCATGTATTCCATGAATTATTGACATCAAAAGATAGAGCTTGAAGAGTACAACAACTTTGCAGTTGAAAATATTGCCTAAAAATTGTGTTTCGGGGCTTAAATCGAGCTTAAAAAATCTCCCTTTTTTCTCCCCATAGTTCGAAATATTTCACGAAAGGTGAACAATTTGGTTCATCTTTTAATTATTTAAATCCACATGTTAAAATTAAATGAATTTAAAATTTATTTAATTAGTGAAATTACTAATTTGCCCTTTTAATCCAATGGCCAATACTTAATCTTATCAAAAATCAATGGCCATTATTTAATCCAAGTTTAATTCACCTTCCAAAATTGCCCTCAATATTTCAAAATTGTCATCCTTGTCAAATGACCAATTTGCCCTCCAACTAGTCTTTATTTACTAGTTTGCCATTCTTGTAAAAATTCATCTAAGTCTAGATGAAATCCAACCAACTATAATAAAATATTCATAAAATAGTATTTTATGACTTTTCTATGGCTTTTGGATCAGCCTCTGAAATTTTGATTTGATCTGATCTCCCGATATTCATAAAATACTTTTACTACGATTTCACCTTTATCGAGCTATCAAATTTATTCAAAAAATTCCATATTTCCATATTCGGAAAATGAACACTATCATCTTATAAAAATTTCTTTTCCTAAATTCTTAGACTGAATTTTCCTAACTCAGTCTACGATTCCGATAATTATAAAAAATCTCCATAGAATAAAATTTCTCTTAGAAATTCTTGATCGATAATCCATTCGAATATTCTTTACCTTTACCGAGCCCAAAATATCGATTAGAAACACTTTTATGGGACCTTCCCGAATATCACCCATTCTAACATTTCCTTCGCCTGAGCACTCTTAACAATTTTATTCAATCCAAATTTAGTACCTTTTACTGCATCTGAATTCTTAAAACCGATATCAAGGTACTTATTTCGATCTGATTTACTCTTATACTGAATAAAATTACTTATTGGGGAAATTTACACTTTAGTCCCCAAACTTTTCCAATGTTTATACTTTAACCCCAAAACTTTCAAAAATTACATTTTGGTCATTGGCCAAAACTTGGGATATTACAATTCTCCCCCTCTTAAGAAAATTCATCCTTGAATTTTCAATGTTTACCTTTTTTAATCAATTTTGGGTATTACTCCTGCATTCTCCTTTCAATTTCCCATGTGACTTCTTCCACTTTATGATTTATCCAAAAGACTTTAACCAGTGAAATTTTCTTGTTCCTTGACTTTTTGACTTTATATGCTAAAATTTTCACTGATTGTTACTCATATATGGGAGTAACGCCAGTTGATAAACCACTAGTTCAACTCCTTTTAGAATCTCGTGTGGCCCAATAATTCTAGGACTAAGCTTTCCTTTTTGAATAAAACGTAACAACTTCTTTTAAGGTGAAACCTTTAAAAACACTTTGTCCTCAACCTCGTACTTAACATCCTTCTCTTCTTGTCTGCATAAGCCTTTTTGTTGATCCGCGGTAGCCTTGAGATTATATTAAATAATTATTACTTTATCCTCTATTTCACGTGTCAAATCAACCCTTCCAACTTTTGGGTTATACCCAACATTTCGATCCTGTAGCTCAAACCAATATTTTTACGAACTCCTTCATGTATCAAATCTAATTACATCTCAATTTATTCAGGAGTGATGACATGTAAATAATTTAGCCAATGCCCTCAAAACATAAATACATATACTATAGACTTTTGCTCACTTATAGAGATAAGACCCATTAATATACTCTTGGTCCAACTCTTTCATGAATCCTTGAGGTATAACAGTTCTGGAACCAAGTTTTTCGCTTTTTGACCTATCAAATCATCCTTCCTCGAATTGATACTTTTCTTTATTTTCTCTTCTTTTAGCTTTAATTGATAGCATCTTGTCCAAAGATCAACTTTCTTTTTACATCTTACTTCTACATTTCATATAGATAGCCAATTTATCTTAAAATTGGCTTTAAAATTCTTAGATTACTGGCTTTAATTTCAGCTTACTAACAGGAAGTTCTTAAAATTTCATATAATTCTTGTGCTATGCTTCAAATCATTTATTAGCAGTCATACTATAGTTCTTCAAATAAAAATATTCCTCGTCATACCAGCTTAACCCACTGACCTCACACTTTTTCTCATAAACAATGCGAGTACTTTATCAAAGCTCAGAAATCAGTGAAATCATTTCCTTATGTACTAATCATTGACTCCAATTTCTAACACCTTTCTAGGAAGTTTTCCAAACTACTTACTCTATATCAATATTTCTTCTTCTATAGGAGTTTTAGCATCCTTCATCTTCAAATAAAAAATCATAACTTCTCTTTTGCTCTGACATTTAAGGCTCTCAACAGCTTAAATATTTAAACAACCAATGTTTTATTATATACAGATGCCGAAGGTTACAACCTCTTAGGTACTTCTTGTTCTTGTACTTAAGCTCCTTACTGCACCAATAGCTCAATCAAAATAGAAATCGGAACAAGTTCATACTTCATTTTATTATTACTGTTATGGGATGTTTATAATCCTTGTGATCCAAGACTCTTATTCTCGTCTATAAACACTTTTAGGGAAATTTATATTAGTCGAATAATCCTCAACTAAACACACTTCGTTTGACTTCATTAAGGAACTAATTTCATTTTTAAAAAATTAAACGTTTCTTCTTATAATCACTTCTACCTTGTGTACAGATAACCAGCTTATCTTAATTACACTTCAGATTTCCGAGATGATACCTTCATAATACCTTTGTGATTAGTGTAACTAGGACACTTCTTACCATTCCAATGGAATACCTTTTTATGATAGCTGAGTAAATAGCAGAATAATAATATATAAATTCTACACAAAACATTTATAATATCCAGCTAATTTCCAAGAAACTCTGAACTTTAGAGACATTTTTTGGTGCCACCTATTCAAGAATAGATTGTACTTCATTGGAATTCAACTCTTATTCCTTCAGCCAATACAACATGTCTAAGGAAGGAAATTACTTGATAACCAAAATTCATATTCAAAACCTTACATAAAATTGCTTATCTCTTAATGTTTCTAGTACCACTCAAAAATGATAATCATGCTCAGCTTCTATCTTTATGTATACCAGAATATTGTCTATGAAGACTACTACTACAAACTGGTCTAAGTAGTATTGGAATACCCTATTCATAAACTCCATGAATATAGCAGGGGCATTTACATAACCAAATGGCATTACCAAAAATTCGTAATGTCCATAACGAGCCCTGAATATTGTCATTGATACATCTTCTTCTTTGACCTTGAGTTGATAATAACCCAATCGAAGATCTATCTTTGAAAACATTGTTGCACCTCTAAGCTGATCAGATAGATCTTCAATCCTTAGTAGTGGATACTTGTTTTTAATAGTTACTTTATCCAACTACCAGTAATCTATACATAATTGTAGAGAACCTTCTTTCTTCTCTACAAATAATACCGAGTACCCCCATGGTGATACACTCGGTCGTGTAATCTCGATCTAGCAGTTCTTGCAATTGAGCTTTCAACTTTCTTAGCTCAATTGACACCATCCTATGTGGTGCTATCGATACCGGTTCGATTCTAAAATAAACATCTGTCCCAAATTGTACCTCTCTATCCAGAGGTAATCCTAATAACTCATCCGAAAACATATTTTAAATTTTCCCACAATCGGGATATCTTTAATCTTCTTGGGTGACATATGTATAATCATCACATAAATTTAACACGCCTTATATCCATTTACTATACAACCTTTGAGTTGTTGTCGTAGAAATAACTGACTCTAAATAGTCAGTTCTTTCTTTCATATTTACTTTAGAACCATCAGGTTCTTGAAGCACTAACCCTTTTTTTACACATCACTTCCTTAAAAGGTACAAACTTTGTGGCATTAGACCACTAAATACGAACATGTTCCCTTAGCAGGGTACAACTTCTTCTAACTTCTTAGTATATAGAGAATTTAATTCCTCTATAGCATGACTTTAACATCTTTACGCCACAAATTGGCAATTATTGGACCACTTTTTCCATTAAATTGAAGCTCCTAACTTTTAAGCTCCTTAACAATCGACACCCTTATCAAAAGTGCAGATACTAGGCTGGTGCAGGCACAAGGGTCTTAATTCTACTAACCACAACCTTTAAAGCTCATACTAAGGTTTCATATTTTTTTGCTGGAGTTCTCTGCTATACGAGTGGCTCTACTTTGGTAAGAGCTAGAGATGGAACATTTTGTATTTCATTACTTCTACTTTGGGCCTCCTTTTGGTCTCAATTATCAGATGTCTAACACAGTTCAACAATACTTGACATTACTTATTTTTACTATAACTTATTCATGTTATTGAGGAGCATAATCAAGTTACACAACAGTACGTCAGTAACATGACATCCTAGGGGCATGTATTTAACATAATATCATATTAAACTTGATTTAGCCTCCAAAATCGGCTAAACATGTAGCTTCGATACCAATAAATGTAACACCCTTAACGTATACTCATAGACCAAATATACATTAAAGATGTTAAGGAATCATTGGAAGAAATCTTGACTTGTAAATATATATTTTATATCAAAATTTAATTTGTAGTTTAACCATTTCTCGATTTTAAATTTAAAACTATGTTGTCTAGGTGCAGCTAGTTTTGACCTAAATTTGTTTACAAAATTTATAATTGAATTATTAAAATAAAAACAATATAATTTAGGTGAAAACTACGTAAGTTTCCTAGACCCTTTCTTGATTTTAAAATTGTTACTCATTTAGGGCTAAACAACATTTTAACCATACCAAAGATTTTGCTATTGTTAACAATTCATATTATTTTTAAACTTATCCAACCATAAAAGCATATGATTATGTTGTAAACTTATGTTGTAGATAGTTCAACTTTAAAATACTTACATTAACCCTTTTCAAGCTTACTAATTAACCTTAGGTACAAAATGTATCAATTCCCATTCTTTTTTTGGCAGATTGTACTAGCTTCAAAGAAATTTTTCTATAAAATAATCTACAACTCGGAATTCCATTCCATATGTTTTGAAAGAAAATATATTCAATAAGCTTTTCAACCATATAAATTAATAGCCCAAATTCAACTTGTACGATTTATGGTGGATTTTCAAAGTCAATTTCCAGTGTTGATTTCGGAACAGACTACCATGCTATTTTCTAACCTTTCACCACTTAAAAATTAATATCTTTTTACTCGGAACTTGAAATCAGTTTCAGCTTGTTGGAGGAGAAACTAGATGAACAAATCTTTACATCGGCATAAAATTCCCATTATAACCATTTTTGTATAATTTATGGTGAATTTTTAAACATACTGCCAAATCCAGTTTTCCTACAAAACTTCCATAAATAACTTCAAACTTTATACTAATTTCTCCTTACTTTGCTATTTGTCAATTTTGTCCCAACACTTGATTCAAACCATCAACTTATCACCCTTTTTCATCAAATAATTATTCAACATTGATCCCCTAATTTTTTCCTTCTTTCCAAATTAGTCACTAAAATGCAAAGATAAGGATTCAAACTTCTTAACTTTGCAATTTAGTCCTCAAATCAACATTACCACTTGAATTCTATTATTTCAACTAAAATTAGATTTATTCCTTCTCTAAAACCTCATTTTCGATTTGGTCACTTAGCTTTGACAATTTGTCAAAATGGTCACTAACTCGATTTAACATCGATTTAACATTCTAACTTCAATTTCACATCTCCAACTTCAATAATAACATAAATAAACTTTAAAATCATAAAAATTTAGATAGTCCTCTAAATTTTAGAATTTCTAAAATGGTCCTTATACCTTTTAATTTAGGGCTTTGCTTCCAAAAACAAATTCAAGCTTACAAGATCATTTGTCCAACATCACAAACCCTAAATCAAACTTGAATCCATAAACCCTAATCTTCTTCATAATAATCAAAACATGTATATTTTAAATCCCAACTCAATAACATGATTTTAACATCACAAAAGCTTGATTTCAACTTGAATTTCAACATGGAATCATAAAATCTCAAAAACCCCAATTGAGTCCATAAAACCTAATTTCTTTCTCATCAAAATTCTTATCAATCAATCATGTATTCCATGAATTATTGACATCAAAAGATAGAGCTTGAAGAGTAGAACAACTTTGTAGTTGAAAATATTACCTAAAAATTGAGTTTGGGGCTTGAATCGAGCTTAAAAAATTTCTCCTTTTTTCTCCCATAGTTCGAAATATTTCAAGAAAGATGAACAATTTGGTTCATCTTTTAATTATTTAAATCCACATGTTAAAATTAAATGAATTTAAAATTTATTTAATTAGTGAAATTACTAATTTGCCCTTTTAATCCAATGGCCAATGACTTAATCTTATAAAAAAAATCAATGTCCATTATTTAATCCAAGTTTAATTCACCTTCCAAAATTGCCCTCAATATTTCAAAATTGTCATCCTTGTCAAATGACCAATTTGCCCTCCAACTAGTCTTTATTTACTAGTTTGCCATTCTTGTAAAAATTCATCTAAGTCTAGATGAAATCCAACCAACTATAATAAAATATTCATAAAATAGTATTTTATGACTTTTCTATGGCTTTTGGATAAGCCTCTAAAATTTTGATTTGATCCGATCTCCGATATTCATAAAATACTTTTACTACGATTTCACCTTTATCGAGCTATCAAATTTATTCAAAAAATTCCATATTTCCATATTCGGAAAATGAACACTATCATCTTATAAAAATTTCTTTTCCTAAATTCTTAGACTGAATTTTCCTAACTCACGTCTACTATTCCGATAATTATAAAAATCTCCATAGAATAAAATTTCTCTTATAAATTCTTGATCGATAATCCATTCGAATATTCTTTACCTTTACCGAGCCCAAAATATCGATTAGAAACACTTTTATGGGACCTTCCCGAATATCACCCATTCTAACATTTCCTTCTTTGAAAGCTTAACAATTTTATTCAATCCAAATTTAGTACCTTTTACTGCATCTTAATTCTTAAAACCGATATCAAGGTACTTATTTCGATCTGATTTACTCTTATACTGAATAAAATTACTTATTGGGAAATTTACACTTTAGTCCCCAAACTTTTCCAATGTTTATACTTTAACCCCAAAACTTTCAAAATTACATTTTGGTCATTGGCCAAAACTTGGGATATTACAATTCTCCCCCTCTTAAGAAAATTCATCCTTGAATTTTCAATGTTTACCTTTTTAATCAATTTTGGGTATTACTCCCGCATTCTCCTTTCAATTTCCCATGTGACTTCTTCCACTTTATGATTTATCCAAAAGACTTTAACCAAAGGAAATTTTCTTGTTCCTTGACTTTTTGACTTTATATGCTAAAATTTTCACTGATTGTTACTCATATATGGGAGTAACGCCGGTTGATAAACCACTAGTTCAACTCCTTTTAGAATCTCGTGTGGCCCAATAATTCTAGGACTAAGCTTTCCTTTTTGAATAAAACGTAACAACTTCTTTTAAGGTGAAACCTTTAAAAACACTTTGTCCTCAACCTCGTACTTAACATCCTTCTCTTCTTGTCTGCATAAGCCTTTTTGTTGATCCGCGGTAGCCTTGAGATTATATTAAATAATTATTACTTTATCCTCTATTTCACGTGTCAAATCAACCCTTCCAACTTTTGGGTTATACCCAACATTTCGATCCTGTAGCTCAAACCAATATTTTTACGAACTCCTTCATGTATCAAATCTAATTACATCTCAATTTATTCAGGAGTGATGACATGTAAATAATTTAGCCAATGCCCTCAAAACATAAATACATATACTATAGACTTTTGCTCACTTATAGAGATAAGACCCATTAATATACTCTTGGTCCAACTCTTTCATGAATCCTTGAGGTATAACAGATTCTGGAACCAAGTTTTTCGCTTTTGACCTATCAAATCATCCTTCCTCGAATTGATACTTTTCTTTATTTTCTCTTCTTTTAGCTTTAATTGATAGCATCTTGTCCAAAGATCAACTTTCTTTTTACATCTTACTTCTACATTTCATATAGATAGCCAATTTATCTTAAAATTGGCTTTAAAATTTTAGATTATCGGCTTTAATTTCAGCTTACTAACAGGAAGTTCTTAAAATTTCATATAATTCTTGTGCTATGCTTCAAATCATTTATTAGCAGTCATACTATAGTTCTTCAAATAAAAATATTCCTCGTCATACCAGCTTAACCCACTGACCTCACACTTTTTCTCATAAACAATGCGAGTACTTTATCAAAGCTCAGAAATCAGTGAAATCATTTCCTTATGTACTAATCATTGACTCCAATTTCTAACACCTTTCTAGGAAGTTTTCCAAACTACTTACTCTATATCAATATTTCTTCTTCTATAGGAGTTTTAGCATCCTTCATCTTCAAATAAAAAATCATAACTTCTCTTTTGCTCTGACATTTAAGGCTCTCAACAGCTTAAATATTTAAACAACCAATGTTTTATTATATACAGATGCCGAAGGTTACAACCTCTTAGGTACTTCTTGTTCTTGTACTTAAGCTCCTTACTGCACCAATAGCTCAATCAAAATAGAAATCGGAACAAGTTCATACTTCATTTTATTATTACTGTTATGGGATGTTTATAATCCTTGTGATCCAAGACTCTTATTCTCGTCTATAAACACTTTTAGGGAAATTTATATTAGTCGAATAATCCTCAACTAAACACACTTCGTTTGACTTCATTAAGGAACTAATTTCATTTTTAAAAAATTAAACGTTTCTTCTTATAATCACTTCTACCTTGTGTACAGATAACCAGCTTATCTTAATTACACTTCAGATTTCCGAGATGATACCTTCATAATACCTTTGTGATTAGTGTAACTAGGACACTTCTTACCATTCCAATGGAATACCTTTTTATGATAGCTGAGTAAATAGCAGAATAATAATATATAAATTCTACACAAAACATTTATAATATCCAGCTAATTTCCAAGAAACTCTGAACTTTAGAGACATTTTTTGGTGCCACCTATTCAAGAATAGATTGTACTTCATTGGAATTCAACTCTTATTCCTTCAGCCAATACAACATGTCTAAGGAAAATTACTTCTGATAACCAAAATTCATATTCAGAAAACCTTACATAAAATTGCTTATCTCTTAATGTTTCTAGTACCACTCAAAAATGATAATCATGCTCAGCTTCTATCTTTATGTATACCAGAATATTGTCTATGAAGACTACTACTACAAACTGGTCTAAGTAGTATTGGAATACCCTATTCATAAACTCCATGAATATAGCAGGGGCATTTACATAACCAAATGGCATTACCAAAAATTCGTAATGTCCATAACGAGCCCTGAATATTGTCATTGATACATCTTCTTCTTTGACCTTGAGTTGATAATAACCCAATCGAAGATCTATCTTTGAAAACATTGTTGCACCTCTAAGCTGATCAGATAGATCTTCAATCCTTAGTAGTGGATACTTGTTTTTAATAGTTACTTTATCCAACTACCAGTAATCTATACATAATTGTAGAGAACCTTCTTTCTTCTCTACAAATAATACCGGAGTACCCCATGGTGATACACTCGGTCAAGTGTAATCTCAGTCTAGCAGTTCTTGCAATTGAGCTTTCAACTTTCTTAGCTCAATTGACACCATCCTATGTGGTGCTATCGATACCGGTTCGATTCTAAAATAAACATCTGTCCCAAATTGTACCTCTCTATCCAGAGGTAATCCTAATAACTCATCCGAAAACATATTTTAAATTTTCCCACAATCGGGATATCTTTAATCTTCTTGGGTGACATATGTATAATCATCACATAAATTTAACACGCCTTATATCCATTTACTATACAACCTTTGAGTTGTTGTCGTAGAAATAACTGACTCTAAATAGTCAGTTCTTTCTTTCATATTTACTTTAGAACCATCAGGTTCTTGAAGCACTAACCCTTTTTTTACACATCACTTCCTTAAAAGGTACAAACTTTGTGGCATTAGACCACTAAATACGAACATGTTCCCTTAGCAGGGTACAACTTCTTCTAACTTCTTAGTATATAGAGAATTTAATTCCTCTATAGCATGACTTTAACATCTTTACGCCACAAATTGGCAATTATTGGACCACTTTTTCCATTAAATTCAGAAGCTCCTAACTTTTAAGCTCCTTAACAATCGACACCCTTACTGGTGCAGATACTAGGCTGGTGCAGGCACAAGGGTCTTAATTCTACTAACCACAACCTTTAAAGCTCATACTAAGGTTTCATATTTTTTTGCTGGAGTTCTCTGCTATACGAGTGGCTCTACTTTGGTAAGAGCTAGAGATGGAACATTTTGTATTTCATTACTTCTACTTTGGGCCTCCTTTTGGTCTCAATTATCAGATGTCTAACACAGTTCAACAATACTTGACATTACTTATTTTTACTATAACTTATTCATGTTATTGAGGAGCATAATCAAGTTACACAACAGTACGTCAGTAACATGACATCCTAGGGGCATGTATTTAACATAATATCATATTAAACTTGATTTAGCCTCCAAAATCGGCTAAACATGTAGCTTCGATACCAATAAATGTAACACCCTTAACGTATACTCATAGACCAAATATACATTAAAGATGTTAAGGAATCATTGGAAGAAATCTTGACTTGTAAATATATATTTTATATCAAAATTTAATTTGTAGTTTAACCCTTTCTCGATTTTAAATTTAAAACTATGTTGTCTAGGTGCAGCTAGTTTTGACCCTGAATTTGTTTACAAAATTTATAATTGAATTATTAAAATAAAAGCAATATAATTCAGGGTGAAAACTACGCAAGTTTCCTAGACCCTTTCTTGATTTTAAAATTGTTACTCGTTTAGGGCTAAACAACATTTTAACCATACCAAAGATTTTGCTATTGTTAACAATTCGTATTTTTAAACTTATCCAACCATAAAAGCATATGATTATGTTGTAAACTTATGTTGCAGACAGTTCAACTTTAAAATACTTACATTAACCCTTTTCAAGCTTACTAATTAACCTTAGGTACAAAATGTATCAATTCCCATTCTTTTTTTGGCAGATTGTACTAGCTTCAAAGAAATTTTTCTATAAAATAATCTACAACTCGGAATTCCATTCCATATGTTTTGAAAGAAAATATATTCAATAAGCTTTTCAACCATATAAATTAATAGCCCAAATTCAACTTGTACGATTTATGGTGGATTTTCAAAGTCAATTTCCAGTGTTGATTTCGGAACAGACTACCATGCTATTTTCTAACCTTTCACCACTTAAAAATTAATATCTTTTTACTCGGAACTTGAAATCAGTTTCAGCTTGTTGGAGGAGAAACTAGATGAACAAATCTTTACATCGGCATAAAATTCCCATTATAACCATTTTTGTATAATTTATGGTGAATTTTTAAACATACTGCCAAATCCAGTTTTCCTACAAAACTTCCATAAATAACTTCAAACTTTATACTAATTTCTCCTTACTTTGCTATTTGTCAATTTTGTCCCAACACTTGATTCAAACCATCAACTTATCACCCTTTTTCATCAAATAATTATTCAACATTGATCCCCCTAATTTTTCCTTCTTTCCAAATTAGTCACTAAAATGCAAAGATAACGATTCAAACTTCTTAACTTTGCAATTTAGTCCTCAAATCAACATTACCACTTGAATTCTATTATTTCAACTAAAATTAGATTTATTCCTTCTCTAAAGCCTCATTTCCGAATTGGTCACTTAGCTTTGACAATTTGTCAAAATGGTCACTAACTCGATTTAACATCGGTTTAACATTCTAACTTCAATTTCACATCTCCAACTTCAATAATAACATAAATACACTATAAAATCATAAAAATTTAGATAGTCCTCTAACTTTTAGAATTGCTAAAACGGTCCCTATACCTTTAATTTAGGGTTTTGCTTCCAAAAAACAAATTCAAGCTTACAAGATCATTTGTCCAACATCACAAACCCTAAATCAAACTTGAATCCATACACCCTAATCTTCTTCATAATAATCAAAACATGTATATTTTAAATCCCAACTCAATAACATGATTTTAACATCACAAAAGCTTGATTTCAACTTGAATTTCAACATGGAATCATAAAATCTCAAAAACCCCAATTGAGTCCATAAAACCTAATTTCTTTCTCATCAAAATTCTTATCAATAAAGCATGCATTCCATGAATTATTGACATCAAAAGACAGAGCTTGAAGAGTAGAACAACTTTGTAGTTGAAAATATTACCTAAAAATTGAGTTTCGGGGCTTGAATCGAGCTTGAAAAATTTCTCCCTTTTTTCTCCCTGTAGTTCGAAATATTTCAAGAAAGATGAACAATTTGGTTCATCTTTTGCTTATTTAAATCCACATGTTAAAATTAAATGAATTTAAAATTCATTTAATTAGTGAAATTACTAATTTGCCCTTTTAATCCAATGGCCATGACTTAATCTTATAAAAAAAATCAATGTCCATGATTTAATCCAAGTTTAATTCACCTTCCAAAATTGCCCTCAATATTTCAAAATTGCTATCCTTGTCAAATGACCAATTTGCCCTCCAACTAGTCTTTATTTACTAGTTTGCCATTCTTGTAAACATTCAACTAAGTCTAGTTGAAATCCAACCAACTATAGTAAAACATTCATAAAATAGTATTTTATGACTTTTCTATGGCTTTTGGATAAGCCTCTAAAATTTTGATTCGATCTGATCTCCCGATATTCATAAAATACTTTTACTACGATTTCACCATTATCGAGCTATCAGATTTATTCCAAAAATTCCATATTTCCATATTCAGAAAATGAACACTATCATCTTATAATAATTTTCTTTCCTAAAGTCTTAGACTGAGTTTTCCTAACTCAGTCTACTATTCCGATAATTATCGAAAATCTCCATATAATAAAATTTCTCTTATAAATCCTTTATCGATAATCCATTCGAATATTCTTTACCTTTACTGAGTACAAAATATCGATTAGAAACACTTTTATGGGACCTTCCCGAAGGTTACCCATCCAAACATTTCCCTCGCCTGAGCACGCTTAACAATTTTATTCGATCCAAATTCAGTACCTTTTACTGCATCTTAATTCTTAAAACTGATATCAAGGTACTTATTTCGATCTGATTCACTCTTATACTGAATAAAATTACTTATTGGGGAAATTTACACTTTAGTCCCCAAACTTTTCTAATGTTTGTACTTTAACCCTAAAACTTTCAAAAATTACATTTTGGTCACTGGCCAAAACTTGGGATATTACATCTTGTACGGAAGGCAGTCTTTGGCACAACCACATCCTTCACTTTCAACTGATAGTACCCAATCCTCAAATCTATCTTAGAGAACACTAAAGCACCCTTAAACTGATCAAACAAATCATCAATCTGCGGCAAGGGATATTTATTCTTAATCATCAACTTATTCAGTTGCTGATAATCAATGCACATCCACATCGTACCATCCTTATTCTTCACAAATAACACTGGTGCATCCCAAGGTGAAACACTAGGTCTAATGAAACCTCGATCAAGCAGCTCTTGCAACTGCGTCTTCAACTCCTTCAATTCATTAGGTGCCATGCGATAAGGCGCAATGGACATCAGAGCCGTATCAACATACGTCTCGATTTTAAACTCTACCTCCTTATCTGACGGTAACCCCGGCAACTCTTCAGGAAAAACTTCTGGAAAATCACAAACTGTACGGATGTCATGTACACGTACATCCTTAGATCCAGGATTCATAACATAGGCCAAATACGCCTTACATCTGAGTTTCAACATTCAACTTGCTTCCAAAGCAGAAACAATATTGGCCATGAACTTTGCATTCTCGCCAACCACCATAACTTCATAATCATTGGCAAGATGCAAGGATATCCATTTGGTTTCAAAATACACAACCGCCCTATGCTCGAACAACCAGTCCATCCCTAAAATTACATCAAAACTATAGGATGCCAACTCCATCAAATCCACGGCAAACACATGATCTTGCACCATTAAAGGACACCTTCGATATAACTTTCTAACCACAACCATTTCGCCCAAAGAACTAGTTACTCGAACACCAACATTCAAAATCTCAACAGGTATATCAAGTAACTGTGCATGCTCACTCAGAATATATGAATGGGTGGAACCAAAATCAACCAATGAAAATAATGGCAAAGATTGCAAAGTAAAGGTACCTGCAATCACATCGGTATCGTTTCATCCCTAACAATGCGCATACACCCTCGCAGGACCCCCACCCTCTGGTTGGATAGCAACAGTGTGTGCCACAGTCCTACGCCCACCATCTCTCAGCTGGAAATATCCTCGTCCATGCCCTCGACCTCTCGGGGCAACCATAGTAGGTGCAGAAGCTTGCGCACCTATAGCTAACATAGGGCAATCACGCCTCACATGATCAGTCGACCCACAACTCCAACAAGCACTAGCTGCAATTGGTGCAGGAACTAGACCAACTCGTCCTGTCTGGGAACAGTTGCGTCTAACATGGTCTCGAGATCCATAACCCTAGCAAACCCTATTCGACCTCCAGCAAACCTCAAAATGTTCTTCCCATACTGAGCATATTCAGGTATTCTACCTCCAGAACTCTACCCTAACTGACCTCTCCGCCCAAGCTCAGGTCAATGTCTCTGGTCCCGATGCCTCTTATACCGACCACCACCAATATTAGAATTAGATGCTCTCTTACCATGACCAGATCCTCTAGCACGGGATGTCAAGCCAAAGCTCTGTTCAATATCCTTGGCTCTTGAAACCAACACATCAAAATCAACATACTCAGCAACCAACATATATGTCTTAACCTCCTGAGCCAATCCATAATGGAAGCAGTCGCAAAGGCTCCTCTTATCAGGCATCAACTCAGAAACATATTGGCTCAGCCTCACAAACTGTATCTCATACTCAGATACCAACATATCCCCCTGTACCAAAGCCATGAACTTGTGTTTCTTCTCATCTTGGTATCTAGCTCTGAGATACTATTTCCTAAAGGCAGATTGGATGGTTTCCCATGTCATATTGTCAGCCTCCATACCCCTAATCACCGTAGTCCACCAGCTATACGCATCTCCCTCCCTGCAGCAGAGATACAGCACATCCCAGCTTACGGGCGTCAGAATAACCCATCTGATCCAATATACGATATGTGCTGGCAAACTACTTCTCGAAAGCCTGAAGCATCAACCCTCTAAACTCGACCCCTCCCAGGCCACGTAAATGCTCTAAAGGTAATCCTGGATTACCAGCAGCGATTGGTGTTGGTGCAGGCACATGCACTCTAGCCATCGCGGCCTAGAACGCTCCCGTTATTTCATGTATCAAAGGTGTCATATCACCCAAAGCTGGCCCAGCCGGCACAGGTGGTACTTGTTCCACACCCGCAGGTGGATTCGGCGGACGAGGTGGCAACCCCTCAATAGGCATAACATTATCCTTACCCTTCTGCCTTCCCACATTCGCATTAAAACGTAATTCTCTCCTGGTGGTATCATAAACAAAGAATCTATGGCATGATAATACACCAAAACAAAAATGATTAGGCCATCTTCAAGCAAGGGTATAAGACTTCCATTTCAAATCAAAAATATTTTACATTAGTAGTAATAAGGCAATGTGTCCCAAATCATACCCCAACATGGCATATAACACGCAATCAATCACCATGCATAGCAATCAACAAAAATCAATCAACATACATATCAAACAACTTCCCAACATGCATAAACCAACCATAACCCACTCTCAACAATCATAACCTGGCTCTAATACCACCAAATGTAACCCCCTCGACCTGGCCTAGCTGTAAGACCGAACCGAGTGAGCTACATTAAGTTTACTAAAGTAAACCAAAAAGGAGAACTTGAAAAACGCAACCATTTTTTCCTTTATCTTATCTAGATGCTGGTTATTACCCTACGTGTACATACAAACAACAAGTGGAAACCCAACTCAATCAGGCATCGAATTGATATCCAATTGGCCACATTACAAGAATAGGGACCAAAATATAAATCTATAAATCTATAAGGTTTAAGTCGTAATTTGCTTTACCAATCTTCGATTAGTCAGGTTACAAGCAAACATGACAAATTTCAACTTAAAATGATCATCTGAACTCATCCAATTGCATACATAACATCTAGGGACCAAATCGTAAATTCCATTATTTCGAAGGTCCAATTCCACAATTAAAGTTACCAATCCTCAATTAAACCAATTACATTTATACTGGTGAAATTTCAGGTCAAAACAATCATTCAAACTCATTTAATTGCAAGCAAAATAATTAGGGACTAAAACGGCAAAAAACAGAAACCTTAAAACATACTTTCAACTAACTTAACCACTGCCCGTATCGATACGCATGCAAGTCTATCAATACGTCTGAGCATTCACAAAAACTCGAGATTCCAGTATCTCAAAACTGTATCAATACACCTCCTCGAGTATCGATACGCGATGCTTAAAACCGTAGACTTGTATCGATACAGTCACCTGTGTACTGATACGCTAAGCCTGAGATGTGCTTATCCGTATCGATACAGTCACCCGTGTATCAATACGTTGTGCGTGGAAACACTTACCGTATCGATACGGCCATAGGCATATCGATATACCCTGACCTGTTATGTCAAAATTTGCTAGTTTTTAGCCTCGTTTTGGACTTCTAAAACTTGAGCATGCTTTTAATAATCAAATAACATCATCAGTGGTCATTTACCATCAACTACCATAAAACAAACATCTAGGAACAATCATCATGCTTCAAAGGTAAACTATAGGCATGCTTCCTAATATTCAAGCAAAATGAACCATATGCAAAATCCAACAAACCAAGCTTATCACAAGTCCAAAGCAACAATATAAACTTGCTCAAAGAGAGAAGTAACCAATCAAACCCTCCCAACAACATTTAAGCCACGTTGCCTTTATTACTACTTAAAACTCAACATACTTTGGTAATTCAAGTCTTGGAATTCCCTCCTTGCTTGCTAGGCCACTTGCACTCAATCAGTCTATATTAATGATAAATGAGAGCGTAAGCAATCATTGCTTAGTGAGGAATGCTCAAGAATATAAAACATCTTCCAATGCAATTTAGAACCATTTCAAACCATCATGCCATTCTTTCAAAACATGCACTTAATCTTTATAAAATCAGCATATTAAACTATATGCAACATGTATCATGGATTCCACAGCATAATCTCATATGCAATTCCCTCTACTTAAGCTTTCCCAAGTATAACATCCCATATGCAAAACTTAAGGAGTATAACACATATAAATCACGTCATTCAAACCAATCCATCAACATGATACAATTTAAAATATTATATTGGCTTTCAAGTGATCCGTTACCATATACATCCTTTCCATAAACCATCATTAACATCATATACATAGATTTCCCAAGAGATTTTGCAATCTCTTGCAGCCCATTGGCATAGAGTTATGCAACACATGCACCACCTCTACACTACCAAGGCTAATCCTCCAACTTGGAGTACACACACTCGACGCACCAACCTCTACAGCTCATGGCTGGAGTAAAAGACATCTAAGTGTTACCTCAACAATATTGGGGTTCACATGATCGGAGTAAGTACCTCTCATACTACCTCTACAACCACGGGTGACTTATTATAGTGCACTTTAAATCCTATGGCCAGCCAATTATATCTGATAACATTTCAATAACATTTTCGATTCATCACTTGCCAATATAATCCACTTTTATAAACATACCTCGCTATTTTTATATGCATTATTCAAATCATTTCATTGTGCATTAAACCATGCATAAGCCATGTTCATAAACATTCTTTAAAAAAATCATGCATTACTTGCCAAATTCATCTAACATCATTTCATATCAATTCTAGCATTAAACCATGCTCATTTCATGCATAAATCAGGAGGTAAACAATCATTTAACAAGTGCATCCGTAAATCATTTGCCAACAGAAATCAAGAGAGAAATCCACTTTACTTACTTTTGATTCTTAGACCAGCGAATCAAGCATAGTCTAGACTCCCATTAAACCTTTTCAAATCTTTGAAAAGCCATTCTTATCCGTTTCACTCACCGACAAAGCAACGCCTCTATTGCCGATGCCAAATTAAGCTTCTGGCGACTCCTCAACACCAAGGTTCACTTCCGGATTAACTTTCCCTGTTTCAAACACATCATATCAGAGGATCCAATGCATTATAATGCACCCAAACTCACAGCAACCATCAATTAACATTTATCTAACTATAATCCCCCACAACACCACAACCTATAAACCCAAAACATCATCGATTCACTAAAAACCTTAACCCAGCCCACAACTACGAATCTTAACCTTCAAATAACATCAATTAACATCAAAACAACAACATAAAACAGCCATATACCTCCAGCAACCAATAACTAACATCAACACCTCAAAATCTCTGAACTAACAAACAAGAGATTCAATAGATTCTGGGATTCTATCATTTAAACTCACTTCATTGTCATGTTAAACAACAAAATCAAGGTTTAAACCAATCCTTAACTCAGCAAAAATAGATCACTACGAATTTCTTCAATTTTTCATCATAAACCATCAATTAAACCATAAATCCAAGTTTAATTAATCAAAACCCAATGAAAATCATATAAAATTGATCAAGAACTTAGGAATTTCAATAAAGAACCTTTCATTAGAAGAGAATAACAAATCCTTACCTCCAATGCTGATTTCTCCCCTCAATTACTTTATAAACCATGAAAATCAAGGTGGAAACAATAAGTATTTGATGTAAAAGCTTTAGAAATCAATTGGAAATCAAAAACTCTTTGAAATCCTAATTTTACCTGAAGAAATTGAAGATGGAAATGTGTTTGGCTCGAGAGAATTTGAGAGAAAGAAGTTACAAAGTTAGTTACGTGAAATTCTTTTAAAAAGATTAATTGTGTTTAATTAATTCTCTCCACTATTTATACCTCTTAAAATCTTAATTGAAAATATTTAATTAAAGGGTGAAATCTGATGAAACACTTTTGGATTATTAGCTCCTTAAAGATTCAAAGTTTTGGCCCATTTTCAAAACAATCACTGAAAATAGTTTTGCAAACTTTGCATTTTAGTCACTAACTCAAAATATCCCATTTTGGAATTTCTTTTTCCAAAATTGTTTTCACCAAAATCATTTATATAATTAATAAAGATTTTAGACTATTTTCCTATATTTTTATCCCTTGTAAAAAATATCCAATCCAATTTAAATCCTGAATCCAACTCGAATCTCTAATTTCGATCCACCTGACTGACTAAACCATCCCAAAACCCCCAGGCCCAAAAACCAGGGTGTTACAATGCATACACAACTATAGCAATGATGTTCCATACACATTTGTACACAAAACAATTTACATCTTGCAAAAATAGTCCTAAAATACATATATAAAACAATTCCCCTATTTTTAATTTATTCCAATAAATCCTTAACATACATATGATCACATATATGCACACAAAAACTGTCCATTAACTATTTCATCAATGCAACACAATACCTACAACAACACTTATAATTAAATACTTCAAAACAGTCCTTAATTTATAAAATAGTCTTTATACACATTATTAAGGCAATTTCATTATTTTAACTACTCTAAACAGTCCCTAATTGTTTCCAATGATATAGGGCAGTCCAATATACATATTCATACTTTCCTACATGACCAAAACAATCCATAATTAATCGTATAAGTGCAAAACAACCTCTTTAAATGTAGAACAGTCCCTAAATGAATTATTCTCTTTAACAAGATACACATAAATTAGTTTCAGCCATGGAAGACTACATATCAAATTTCAATCGAATACCCAACTCACCTTAGTCCATAGAATTTCACACTAGATGCCTAACAATACTACTTATACATGTAAACTCTTAAATTCAACAGGTATCATCAATTATACCATTCGGCCAGTTTAAAAGAAATTCACTATAAAATTCTAACTAGCTCACTCGTCTTAATATAGAAGGGAAAGTAATGATTTTTTACCTTGTGCTAAAGTTTTCACAAAGATTGTCTAGCCGATTGAATCAAGCTCCTAAGTATGGTGAAGTTTTCTCACTAACTCTCCAAACTCGACTGAAGAAATGAAGAGAATGAAAGGAATAACCCCTTGATCCCTTCACCGAGCCTTTCTCCCTAATTCTCTAACTCATTGACATTTGTAAGAGCCACACTATAAAATTTTATTAGCATGCAAACATTAATCATTTCATGCTTTACGATTTAGTCATTAATTTCGAGCACTCAATCTTTACTTCTTTTCAATTTGGTCCTTATCTCTTTAATTAAACAAGACCACTAGATAGATCCTAACATTTGGATTGTAATCAAGGTCAACATTCTACTAGACCGTACTTTGGGGTATTATAATTTTAGATCAAAATTGATAGTTTGGATGTTGAGAAAGTTGAGAGAAAAAGTAGTTACGTAAGAAAATGAAATTGGCTACTAAAATCTTTTTAATAAAATCTCTTTTATTTTTATTTATTAACCTTTTAAAAACCATTTGAAAATAGCCTAAATTAAGGGAAAATCTGATTAAAAACATTGGTATATTAGCTCCTTAAAGATTCTAAGTTCTGACCCTTTTTACGATTTAGTCACTAAAATAGTTTAAAACTTTACATTTTAGTCACCAGGCCAAAATATCCCAAAATTTATTTAATTTCCTCAAATTGAGTTTCCCAAAACCATAAGAATATTAGTTAAACATTTTATAATATTTTCCCATATTTTATTTTAACCAAAATTTCCCAAAATTGGATTTAATTTCCTCAAATTGAGTTTCCCAAATTCGAGGCATTACACCGCATCTTTTTCCATCAGGTAAATTTTGAGGACGAAATTTCTTTAAAGAGGGGAGAGTTGTAATGACCCAAATTTTAGAATTTAAAAGTCGGGTTTAACCAAAGCATGGGCTTCATGGTTGGGCCTTGTGTTGGGCCACGGGGCCTTAATGGGCTTGTTTTTTGGACTTTGGGGTTTGAGTGGTTGAATGGGTAATGGGTTAGGAAGAACTCAAGGAGGGTAAAGTGGTGATATGGTGGTAGATGGAAAAGTAGAAAATGGGTGATAATGACCATGTTGGTGTCTTCATCCTCTTCCTAAACCCATACTCCTCACTCAAAATCATCAACCCAAGGTGGAATCTTTAGAGTTTGCTATAGGAATCACGTTTTGAACTTGAGGGAGTGTTGTTCAGCAATCAAGGATCTACAATCCAAGGTAAAAATGGGTTAAGTTGGTGGAGGTTGAGGTTTTGGTGGGGTTAGTGTGGAAGAATGGGAATAGAGTGTTTGGGGCTCCATTCATGGCTTAGTGGATGTTTTTAGCTCTTAAATTTCTCCTAGTGGTGTTGTAATTCATTGTGTAACTCTTTATTGTAGTGAAAGAGGTGGGAGAGACATCAAAAGCTCTAGGAAATGATAAAGCTTGAGTTGGAAGCTTGGAGACCTCTTCTTTAGAATTTAGCCAAGGTTAGTACACTACTAACTCCCTTTGTTTCCTGGAAATCATAAAATTAGGCTTTGTTGCATGTTTGTGGTATTTATGGTTTGGATGAACCTTGGTTGATCTTTAATGGCAACTTATGAATTTGATGTTAGTAAGGCCTAAAACTGATAGGTACACACCTAATTAACTCCCCATAATACGTAGGAGTAATTTGGGACTCAATGGTTGAGTTTAAGGGGCAAAATTAGTGGAATCTGAACACCAGAAATGGAGTTCTAGGTTCGCGTATCATATGGGCTAGGCCAATATCAGTACACTCTTAGGAGTTAACTCTTCTAGATGTTTTTACAAGGGGGTATCAATACGGGCAATGGGTATACTGATACCATTATTCAATTGTCGATTCTAGTAGCTAAAGCGTGTATCAATACACCTAAGGGATGTATCAGTACGGGTTGGGTTCCAGTACGTGATATATGTATATCGGTATAGAGTTTTGGTATGCGTTGTGAGCATATCAGTACGGCGTTAGGCTTATGACTATCAGACTGCGTAGTTGTGTATCGGCACTTGATAGGGGGATTACCGATACCCAATGGGGGTGTACCGATACCCATGTAGGCGTATCGGTACGCACTGGGCAATCTACCTAAGAAGTTTGACTTTGAGTTTGGGGGTTCTATAATTCAAGGTAAAGGGCCCGAGGGGTCTCCTAAGGTATAAAATGAATAATAAAACTGAGAAAGTGGTGTTTAAGCCCCATAAGTGGAATAAGTGGGTAATAACTTGGTAATTATTGGATGAATTACTTAAGGTAGTAATCGATAGGGATCCTTGGTGGATCAGTTGATGTTGTGTGGTAACTAGGGTCCTTGTTGTGTATGGATGGGATACCTAGGTAGTTGAGTCAATCTTTGTATGGTGAGATCCGAATACCCAATAATATATGTTGCAACACCTTGCAGATTCTCGAATGGAAGATCCCAATGCTGTGTGGACATGGGTCTCATTGAAAGGTGCTTGATGGGAGATTTCAAGCACGGATAGAGGATCCTAATGCTATATGGACGCGGGCCTCATCTACATGAGTGTAGGATCCTGATGCTATATGGACGCTAACCTCACTCAAAGTGTAGGATCCAGATGTTGTGTAGACGCGGGCCTCACTTAATATTGTTTGAATTATCTATGTGATGCTCTGTGAATTTAATGACATATATGTACGTGCTGTGAATGTACATCCATGCTTGCCATGTGTTTAGGAGATAATGGTGGCGCCATTGTTTTTTCCATGATATCATTTCATGTTGCATTGCTTTATTTATGATTTGCATGAAGCATGATTGAGTGGTTGTGTATCTACAGAGCTTTGTTAGCTCAGTGTTCGGAATCTTTTTTTCGTTCGTAGGTAAGTAGGTTGCTATGTGGTTTGGAGGAGCACCATCGAGGCTAAGAGTTTAACATCGACTGTTGTTGTTGAGTACAATTATTGATATAATGGGCTATGTATTTCGTGGGACCCTATGTATGACTGTAACTCTTATTTTGTACTAAGTGTCTAAGTCAAGTGTTATTAATAATTGTAATTTGGAGCTCCGTTTGTACTATTTTGACATACTTTGGATTTCTATTTATTTCTTCAATGAATGGAGTTATAGTTTATTGGACTTGTTATGATTTGGGCTTTGAAAATGTAAAATTTTATGGAAATGGGGCTTGAGACCCAAATGTGACATCTGGTTGAGGGTGTTACGCTATTGCTTAGTTGGCTCATCACAAGAGGGTTGACACTCCACTGCTCTAGTGTTCCACTACCTCGGTTACTTCCTGAACAAGCACCACTAAAAAGCATCAATATATATCAATTAAGCGCAGGCATATCAACTCCATGCAAACTACTCCTAAATGCAAATATTTGGGCTTAAACACATGCAAAAGTTAAGTAAAAAGAGGGACAAAAATAAGTTATCTACGTAGTCATCAGAAGCTAGAAACTTTTTGGCGGTAGTACATGATGGATTACGTGGAACACATGCTAATGGCTTCTCAATGGCCATAAAAATTATGTGATATGGGTACTATTGGATGACCCTGGAGGAGGATTGTATTTATTATGCCAAGAAATGCTACAAATGTCAGATATATGCTAATAAGATCCACTCTTTGCCGTTGCCTTTTCACACCATGAACTCACCCTGGACGTTCATTGTATAGGGTATGGATGTTATTAGACAAATTTATCCAAAAGCATCCAATGGTCATCGGTTTATCTTGGTGGTTATTGACTACTTCACTAAATGGGTAGAAGCAACTTCATTTGCCAACATTACAAGGGCAGGGGTTTGCAAGATCCTAAAGAAAGAGATTATGTAACGCCTCGGTTTTGGGCCGAGGAGTTTCCCAATTGGTTTAGACGGTATGTTGGATCGGATTAGAGGATTCAAGTCAGATTCGGGATTTAAATTGGATAGAATATTTTTAGAAAGGTTAAAAATATGGAAAATTTATCTAAAATCATTATTTATTATGGGAATGATTTTTGTGGAATCAATTTTACAAAAAGGGGTCTCAAAAGTTGACATTTTGGGTAGTGACCAAAATGTAAAGTTTAGAAACTGTTTTTAGTGATTGCTTTGTAAAAGGGTCAAACCTTTGAATCATTAAGGAGCTATTTACCCTAAGGTTTAATATCAAGCTTTATCCCTTAATTAGCTATTTTAATTGTTTTGAAATAATTTAAAAAGGCTTGGAGAATTAATTGTCAATTAAAATCCTTAAAACAAATTTGACGTAACTAACTTTTCACAAAAAGATTTTCTCTCCAATTCTCTCCAGCCAAATACCTTTTCTCTCTTAAAAATCTTCAGGTAAAATCTGCTTTTAATCAATCTTTTGATTTCAATTGAGTTTATAATGGTTTTATAACAAAATAAACTTGATTTCTCATTGTTTTGGGTTTGGAAACCACCTAATTAAGGGGAAAAGCAGTCATTAGAGGTGAGGTTCATTCTTCTCCTCTAATACAAGGTTCTTTATTGAAATTCCCAAGTTATTGATCCTTTACACATGTTTTCTAACTTGATTTGATGATTTAATTGTGGAAAATTTATTAAATTGTGGCTTAATTGATTTAATTGAAGGATTTCCGTATAGACTTTGTTTTGGTGGGTTCTTGATTGATTTTAATCATAATTTTGATGTTAATAATGTTAATAAGTGGGTTTTAACATTGGGATCCCAAAACTATGTGAATCTCTAATTTTCTAGGTTGCTAGTTATGTGTTTTTAAGGGGTTGAGGTGGTTAATTGAATGCCGGAGATATAAGGATGTTAGAGATGTGTTTTAGATGTTAATTGATGTGTTGAAATGTTAGTTTGTGGCTGGGTTAAGTTTGAAAAATGTTTGTAGTTAATTTTGGGTGTTGTGGAGTGGATTTGGGTAAAGGAAATTGAGGAATTGTGTTGTTGTGATGTTGATTACATTTTAATGCAATGTACCTATATTTTTGTGTGGATAAAAGTAGAGGAAGTTGGTCCTCAAGCTTGAACATTAGTTCCAGAAGCTTTGGAGGCATGATTGTCGCATCGGCAAGCGAGGCTTTGCGAGTCCGTGAGTGGATGTAACGCTCCAAATTTGGGCCTAGCAGTTTTGTAGCTTGTTAGACGGTCTGGTAGATCAGGTTAGGGATTCGAGTCAGATTCGGGAGTAAATATTTTTCGGGTAAGATAAAAATATGGAAAATGGTTAAAATCATATTTTAATATATGATTAATATTGGTGAAACAATTTTGGAAAATGGGTTTTGGAAGGGTGACATTTTGGTAAGTGACCAAAATGTAATTTTTGAAAACTGTTTTTAAAGGTGACTAAAATGAAAAGGCCAAATTCTTAGATTCCTTAAGGAGCTATATTACCATGTTTTGGTTGATGGCTTCTCCCTCCAATTAAGATATTTTAACATCTGTTTTAAAGATAATTAAAAGAGTTTTGTTATTAAAAGTTAGTTATTGGATTAAAGGAAATTCGACGTAACTTTTCTCTTAACTTTTTCTCTCCACTTCTTTTCTGCCAAACACTCTTATTTTCATCAAATCACAGAGGTAAGAGACTTGTTTTCTTAATTTCATGATTTGTAAATGATTCTTTATCTTTGATTTACAAAACCTTATTGAAATCTTGTGTTTTCCTAGCTTTAATCAACCAATTGAGGGATACATCACACAATAGAGGTAAAGTTCATTTTCTCCTCCATTGAATGGTTCTTTATTGATATTCCCAAGTATTTGATCTTTGATTTATGTTCTATAAACTGATTTTGTGTTTTTATATTGTTTAATTGATTTAATTGGGTAAATTTGATGAAATAGTGAAAGATCTATATTGGATCTATTTTCCAGTGTTCAAGATTGATTTTAATCATATTTTGGATGTATTATTATGTTGATAAGTTGTTTTTAATAATGGAATCCCGAAACTCTTGAATCCCTAGTTGTTAAGGTTGTTAGATTTGTGTTTTTGTGGAGTTGTGGTAGTTGTGTAGTTGCTGGAAGTATTTGGATGAATTAATCCTATTTTAGGTGTTAATTGATGATTATAGAAGTGTTAGATTGTGGCAGGGTTGTGTTTTGAAAAGATAAGATGATGATTTCGGTTGAAGTGATTGGGTAGTTGTGAGAGGATTGTGGAAGTTCGTGAGGATTTTTTGTTGTAGTGTTTTGAATGCATTGAGATGCATTAATCCTCTGTTACAATGTGATTGAAATAGGGGAGGTTGATTCGGAAGTTATTGGTGAAGCTTTGGAGGCTTCGGACGTTTGATTTTGCATAGGCAAATTGAGGTATCACGTATCAATGAGTGAGAACGTGGATTCCTGCTTTGGAATGTTTTAAAAGTGGTTTATGGGAGTTTAAACTGAGCTTGAATTGATGGTTTAAACTTGAAAGTAAGTATAACATGGTTTTCTCTCTCAGTCGTGTTATTATGAAATGGTTTTATGCACTTGTTTTGATTTACATTGAACCTATTGTTTAAGCATGTTATAGAGTATGTGAGATACTGTTTTTGAGCATGAAATGCTGAAGGATGCACATGGTAAGTGATCCTTGTAAGTATATGGTTTATACTTGTGGTTAAAGCATGGTTTGTTGCTTTAGAAAATGGGTTGGTTAAATGCTTGTAAAAATAGTGAGGTTAATGGTAAATGGTGAATTATATTGGCAAGTGATGTGTTTTAAAAATTGTGATCGGATATAGTTGGCCGGCCATAGGATTGATAGTGCACTATAATAAGTCACCTTGGATGTTGAGGGGTTTTGATTTGTGTACCGAAAATTCCATCCAAGTATCCTAACGGTCGAGGGGTTATATGGTACCGTAAACTCCCGTTAGTGGATTAAGCATCTCACCGATGAAAGGGGTTGTGTCCCCGTGGGTTAAAAGTGTACTCGATTGTTAATGTACCGCAATTGTGATTGTACCACTATTTCGGTTGAGATGGCTTGAAGTGTTGAGAGGACACTTGTTTGAATCCGTGCATCCGATGAACTATTTTGGTAAAGGAACTTGGTTATGATCACTTGTAAGCCAATATAATTGTTGATGTGTCATTGAAAGGGTTAGGTTGTATAACGTGATTTGTACATGTTTACTCTTTAAGCTTTGCATATGGTTGTTATGCATGTGAAGGCTTAAATTGAGGTTGAGCAATGGGATTTGTTGTTGATTAATGATACATATTGCATATAGTTTAATATGTTGTTTTTAAAGATGTTAAGTGCATGGTTTTCAAGGCATGATAATGTTTTAAAAGGTGATTGACATGAGATTTCAATGTAATGTTAATTAATGGTTTTAATGCATTGATGGTGTGTTGTTTTTGAGCACTCCTCACTAAGCCTAGTGTGCTTACGCTCTCTTTGTCCATAAATGCAGAGAATTAAGGGCTTGGAAGGCAGCGGGAAGTAAGGGAGCATAACAAGACTTGATAACCAAAGTATGTTTTTGGATTAGACTATAAGTAATAAGGGCAATGGGGGGTTCCATTGTTGTTTTGGGAGATGTCTTGTTAAACTCCTTGTTTAAGCAAGATTGTTTTGTAAATGGCCATTAATGATGGTTCGTGGTGATGGTTTGAAGTTTCATGCTTTGCTTGATTGGTTTTCTAGGAAGCATGCCTCTAGATTTACAATTGAAGTATGGTACCTTGTATTGATGCTGAAACTAGTTTGTTTTGGTGTGGTTTAATCCTTGAATATGTTGGATGTGTGTTAAGGGCATGTTAAGATGTTTTGGTATGGTCAAAGCATGTTAAACCAGTAAAAATGGACATTTCAGGTCCAGTCGTACCGGTACTGGTGTTCCTATTTCAATACGAGTAATCCATTCCAGGATTAGCATACTGATACGCGGGCAACTATTTTGGTACAGGTCTAGGCAAATTTGGTTAGTGTTTCAGTACTAGGGGAGGTGTTTGATACGATACAGTGTAATCATGAAGGGCATTTCGATACGCAGAGGCGTATCAGAACGAGTTTTGGCTACTGGAATTTTGGGTTTTGAAATTATGAAGGCGTATCGAAACACCCATTGTCCGAACCGGTACGATGGCAATTAAGTTGGTAATTTGAAATATTTTGAAGTTCTATTTTCTTACGTTTTGGTCCCTAAATGTTGTGGATGCAATTGAATGAGCATGAATGATCTTTCTGACTTGATTTTTAACATATAAGCTTAAAACATGTTTAATTAAAGGTTGGGAATACAAAAATGGGTTTAATCCTCACAGTTTTCTAAAATTGCAATTTGGTCCCTAATTTGCAATTGCGATCAATTGGATGTCAATTCGATGCCCGATTGTGCTGAGTTTTTACCTGAGATCAGTATGAACATGTAAGGTAATAATTATGCATCTATACAAGATAAAAGAAAAAAATGGACGTGTTTCGAGTTTATCTTCACGGTTTACTTCGGTAACCTAATGTAGCTCGCTCGGTTCGGTCTTACGACTAGGCAAGGTCGAGGGGGTCATAGTGAAAATGTGTTTTATAGATTTGTAAAGGTTTGAAAGTTGTAATGGGAGATTAGATCGAGCTTGAAACACTAGTCTAAGCTCGGAAGTAAGTAAAGGATAAATTCTCTCTCGAACTCGGTTTGGCTAATAGTTTGATGCAATTGTTTTACATGGTTTAATTACTCACTGTATATGCATTTTTTAGCATGGTTTAATGCTGGAAATTGGTTACAAAATGATGTTGATGCATTTGAAATTAATGCACGTTTTGTTAGTGTTTATGAACATTGGTTAATGCAAGGTTTATTGCATTGGTTAAATGATTTTGATGATGCATATGAAAATAGTGAGTTGTTGATGTTAAAAAGAATTATATTGGCAAGTGATGGTAAGAAAATGTTTCAAAATGAAATAGGATATAGTTGGCCATCTATAGGATTGATAGTGCACTATAAAAAGGTGCCTTGTATGTCGAGGGGTTTATATTGTGTACCGAATAATCCATCCAAGTACCCTAGCGGTCGAGGGGTTTATACGGTGTACCGAATAATCCATCCAAGAACCCTAGTTGTCGAGGGGTTTATGTGTACCGAAGACTCTCGTTAGTGACTTAAACAATGTACCAATGAATGGTGTTGAGGGGATTATGAGTACCGAAGACTCCACCACGGGTGTCACAATGGTGGAAGGTTTTTGTGAACCGAATACTCTCGTGTGTGAACCTTGTGTTACTTGAAGATTGTTTATTAAGTGTTGAGGGAACACTTGTTGAATCCGTGTATCCGATGTTGTGTGTTTGGTAAATGAACACTTGGTAAATGATCACTTGAAAGCCTATATAATTGATAATGCATCATGAGATGGATTATGTTGTTTAATGTGATTTAAACATGTTTTTCTCTTTAAGCCTTGCATTGGTTGTATAAATGAGAAAGCTTAAATTGAGGGTAGCAAATGAGATTTTACTGTAGAATCCATGCTACATGTTGCATATGGTTTAATATGTTGTTTTGGAAATGTTAAGTGCATGGTTTTGATAAGGCATGATGTTGCGTTGATGTTTTAAAGAGTTTTGAAAAGTGTTTTTCAAAAGAAATGTGAAATGGTTTAACTTGCATTGATAATGGTTTTGTTTGAGCATTCCTCACTAAGCCTAGTGTGCTTATGCTCTATTTTCCATCAATGCAGATAATTAAGATTGAGGCAGCAAGGAAGCAAGGAAAGAAATCCTAAAGACTTGTTTTCAAAGTACCATTTGGAACGTTGAAAAGTAGTAATAATGGCAATGTGTCGATTGAGATTTTGGGAGGGGTTTTGATGAACTCCCTGTTGATGCAAGTTTTAATTGTTGTTTTGGACTTGTAATAAGTTTTAAGTGGTTGAGTTGGGATTGGTTTAATGATTTGGATGTGGACTAGGAAGCATGCCTCTAGATTTGGTGTTTGAGTATGATAGATATGCGATGTTGGTTTTAATGCTATATGTTGTTGATCAAGCATGTTGATGATGTTATATGTTGATTAGTTAAGTGTTAATGTTGATTGAAGTGAGCCAAAGTGTCATATGTTGGACCTAAAGGTCATTACAGGCCTCTGCGTACCGGTACGGGTACCTCAGGATTGGTACGTGGAGTCTGTATAAGGCTCAAATTATCGAAATTAAGCTTAGGGTATCAGTACGCCTAGCCACCGTATCTGTACACCTTAAAGGAAAATGTATGCTTGTTCTAGTACATGGGTTTGAGTATCGTACGACCCCCTCAATTTTAGCATGTCGTACCGGTACGCGGGGTATTGTATCAGTACGTATTTTGGTTACTAGAATCCTGAGTTTTGAGAAAATATGAAGGGAATCGGTACGGGTCAAAGCTGTATCGGTACGAGGGTGGTCAACACACCGTATCGGTACGTGACTTAGTGTATCGATACGCTGAGCCATTATATCTATTAATCTGTATCGGTAAGGGCTTGCTTGTATCGGTACGCAATGCTATTTTTGTGCAATCTAGTGTTGCTGATGTTTGGAAATCTTGCAATTTGGTCCCTAATTGTTATGAATGCAATTAATTGTGATTGGATGATTGTTTTGGAATGGAAATTAACCTATGAGCATAAAATCAAACTAATTAAGGTTTGTAAACTTAATTGTGTTAAAGGCCACACAATTTGTGATATTTACGTTTTGGTCCTTTCGTAAATCGTTGTTAAATTGGACCCTGTTATGAATTTTGATCTAAATGTACACTACCACTGATGAAACCCCCTCGATCGGGCCTAGTCGCAAGACCGAACCGAGCGAGCTACATTAGGTTTATCGAAGTAAACCGTGAAGATGAAACCCAAAACACGTCCATTTTTTTCTTTTTATCTTGTCTAGATACACAATTATTGTACTACACGTACATACTAATCACAGGTGAAAACTCGACTCAGTAGGGCATCGAATTGGCATCCAATTGAACACAATAGCAATTTAGGGACAAATTGCAATTTTAGAAAACTATATGGACTTAGCTCATTTTTATGTTACCAACCTTTAATTAAGCAGGTTTCGTGCTTACATGTCAGAAAACAGCTCAGAAAGGTCATTCATACTCATTCAATTGCATCCACAATATTCAGGGGCTAAAACGTAAGAAATCAAAACTTCAGAATATTCTAGATAACTAATTTAACTGACGTTGTATCGGTACAGGCAAGGGGGAGTATCGATACACCTTCACTAATTCATACTCCAAAATTCCAGTAGCATGAACTCGTTCTAATACGCCCCCGCGTATCGAAACGCCCTTTATAAAAATGATATACCTTATTGAAACATATCCCCGCGTACCGAAACACTAGCCAAATTTGCCTAAACCCGTACCGAAACGCTTGCCCGTGTATCGGTACGCTAAGCCTGAAATGGCTTACTTGTACTGAAACAGGGATACTCGTACCGGTACGTCTGGACCTGAAATGTCCTCTATTGCTAGTTTAACATGCTTTCGAACATACCAGAACACCCTAACATGTTTCTAGCATACATCCAACATATTCAAGGGTCAAACCACATCAAAACATCCTAGTTTCAATATCAATTTATGGCAACAAGCTTCAAATGTAAATCTAGAGGCATGCACCCTAGAAACCAAAGCAAGCAAAACATGAAATCTTAAACCATCATCACAAACAATCCATAATGGCCTTTTACAACCTAGGAGCAGCAAAACAATCTTGCTCAAATAGGGAGTTTAGCAAACACCTCCTAAAACAACAATGGAAACCCCATTGCCCATATTACTTATAGTCTAGTCCAAAAACATACTTTTGATACCAAGTCTTTTGTGATCCCTTGCTTCTTGCTGCCTTCCGAGCCTTTAATTCTTTGTATTGATGGAGAAAGAAAGCGTAAGCATACTAGGCTTAGTGAGGAGTGCTCAAAAACAACACACCATCAATGCATTAAAACCATTTCTCAACAACACATTGAAATCTCATTTCAATCATCTTTTAAACATCTTTTAAAACATTATCATGCCTTGAAAACCATGCACTTAACATCTTTAAAAACCAGCATATTAAACCATATGCAACATGTATCATTAACCAATAGCAAATCCCATTTCTAAACCTCAATTTAAGCCTTCCCATGCATAACAACCATATGGAAAGCTTAAAGAGTAAACATGTATAAATTACATTATACAACATAAACTTTCAATGATACATCAACAATTATATTGGCATGTAACATAAACCTTTCAATGATACATTAACAATTATATTCGCTTACAAGTTATCATAACCAAGTTCCTTTATCAAAATAGTTCATCGGATACACGGATTCAACAAGTGTCCTCACAACACTTCAAGCCATCTCAACTGGAATAGCAATACAATCACAATCGTGGTACATTACAACCAGGTACACTTACAACCCACAGTGACACCAACCCTTTTCCTCGGTTAGATGCTTAATCCACGAACGGGAGTTTACGGTACCATATAACCCCTCGACCATTAGGATACTTGGATGGAGTTTTCGGTACACCAAATCAAAACCCCTCAACATCCAAGACGACTTATTATAGTGAACTATCAATCCTATGGCCGGCCAACTATACCCGATAACAATTTTCAAAACCACATCACTTGCCAAAATAATTCACCATTTACCATTTACCTCACTATTTTTACAAGCATTAAACCAAACCATTTTCCAAGCTACAACACATGCTTAAAACCCAAGTATAACCCATATACTTACATGGATCACTTGCCACGTTCATCCATCATCATTTCATGATCAAAAATAGTTTCTCACATACTTTAAACATGCTTAAATAGTAGGTACAATGTAAATCAAAACAAGTGCATAAAACCATTTCATAATAGCACGACCGAGAGAGAAAACCATATTATCCTTAGTTTCAAGTTTAAACCAGCGTTTCAAGCTCAGTTTAAACTTCCATAAACCAGCTTTAAATCATTTCAAATCTGAAATCCACGTTCTCACTCACCGATATGGAAAACCTCAATTTGCCAACGCAAAATCAAGCGTCCAAAGCCTCCAATGTTTCACTGATCGTCTCTGAATCGTCCTCCCCTCTTTTAACCATATTGCAACAGAGGATTAATACATCTCAATGCATTAAAAACAATGCAACATCAACTCCTTGCAAACCTCACTAATATTTTCACAATTACCCAACCACAAAAACCGAAATCATCTTCTAACTCTTTCCAAACACAACCCATGTAACACCCTTTTCTCCTACTGAATACGAGTCAAAGATGTAACATTACCAATGCCTTATCTTGTTTTATCCATATATGTTTCATCATCAAACTGATTAATTCCGTATATGTTTAGTTTAATTTCATGCATCATACTCTACTAGCAATCAAATAATTGCATGCCCACTAGAGATTATCATAAGCTAGAATATCTTACTGATGTTTTGCAAATTGAGGCTTGATCAGCATGCTTAACTCCTCTTCAAGTACTCCACCTTAACCTACGTGTGAATCAAACACACGCTAAGTTTTCACTTAATGAGGCAATAAACAAAATTAATAATAATTTAAACTTATAAAACTTTATGGCTACATTTATATAGCATGATATATGCCAATGTATTCACTTTTATATAGAGAGAGAAACTTAAGTATGCGAGATCGGTACTCCCAGAGTACTAGTCACCGAAGTGACGATAAACATATAGACACATAAAGTATTGGTAACATATAGACAATAAGTGTCGGCATCATATAGACACATGAGTGTCGATATCATATAGACACATAAGGTCGTACCCACCATCCGCACGTAAGACCGTGCTAACCATCCGCACATTTATAAGGCAGTGTTAACCATCCGCACATTTATAAGGTTGTTCTAACCATCTACACATAAGGTTGTGCTAACCATCTGCATATAATGTTGTGCTAACCATCCACACTAAGTGTCATTTATATACACTATAGTGTTAAATCGTATATTCAGTGTGTGGTTGGACTCTATGGCATGCCAACTATATCCTGTCCGTTAATAACTTACTTGGGCATGTATTTCATATTCCATAATCATTTCATCCATGGCAATATATATATATATATATCAACATAATTCAACTTGGGCAGTTCATACCTGAAATATTATGCATAAGCATATCAACCTTGTCAATATAAATAATCAAATGATCAATGCATTTTATTTCCCAAAACTTGACATATTCATATTATATCAATCATATGTTCAATGACATAATTATTAATGTATTACGATATGCATGCAATTGTACTCACCTGGGCCATTTATTAGCTTGCCTCACTAAGCTCTATTTGATCTTTTCTTTCATAGTACCTCGAACCTTCTTTTGATCCAGATCCAAACTTCATTAATCACATGAATGTAAACAACATTTGTTAGATTCAAATCTAAATATTCCTCAACCATGCTATCAAATCTAATCATTCTAATATACAAATTTTCTCCCTTTATTATATTGTCCAAAACTCATTTTTGGTCCCTAATGACCATTTTGAACTTCAAATAATTCCTCCAAGCTTGCTAACTAACATTAGATACAAAATGTATCAATTTCCATTTTCTGGCAGCTTGCACTACCTTCAAAGATTTATTTCTATAAAGTGATCTAAAACTCTAAATTTGATTACGTTTGTTCTGAAAGAAACTATATTCAATAAGCTTTTGAACCATATAAACTAATAGCACAAATTCAACTTGTACGATTTATGGTGAATTTTCAAAGTCAATTACAATGCTAGAATTCGGAACAGACTGGTGTTCTATTTTCTGACCTTTCGTCACTTAAAAATTCATATATTTTGACTCGAAACTCGAAATCAGTTTCCGTTTGTTGGAAACGAAACTAGACGAACAAATCTTTACATTGGTATAAAATTCACCATCTAACCATTTATGGTGAATTTTTGAACTTATTGTCATAATCCAGTTTTTTACACTGCTTCCATAAATAACTCCAAACTTTATACTAACTTCTCCTTACTTCTCTACTTTTCAATTTAGCCCAATTACTTACTTTAAATAACCAACCTATCACCATCTTCATCAAGTAATTATTCTAAAATAATTCCCTTTAATTTTGTCATCCTTTACCGAAATAGTCACTAAAATCCAAAGATAAAGATTTAAGCTTCTTAACTTTGCAAATTAGTCCTCAATTCAATATTACTACCTTAATTCTATTATTTCAACTAAAATTCATATTTAATCCTCATCCAAAACTCCCTTGCCGAAATGGTCACTTAACTTTGACAAATTGTCAAAATGGTCACTAATTCAATTCAACATCGGTTTAGCATTCTAACACCAATTTCACATCTCCAACATCATTAATAACATAAATACACCTCAAAATTATAAAAATTCATATTAGTCCTCTAAATTTTAGAATTTCTGAAATGGTCCATATCTAATAACTTTAGGGTTTTTCTTCCAAATAACAATTCAAGCTTACTAGATCATTAATTCAACATCACAAACCCGAAAGTAAACTTGAATCCATAAGCCCTAATCATCTTCATAATAATCAAAACATGTAGAGTTTAAATCTCAACTCAATAATATGATTTTAACATCACAAAAGCTTGATTTTAACTTGAATTTCAACATGAAATTATAAAATCACAAAACCCCCAATTTAGTCCATAAACCCTAATTTCTTCTCATAGAAAATTCTCATCAATCAAGCATGTTTTTCATGAATTATTTACACCAAAATATAGAGCTTGATGAGTAGAACAACTTTGTAGTTGAGGAGATTACCTGAAAATCGAGTTTCAGGCTTGAATCGAGCTTGGAAAATTTCTCCACTTTTTCCTCTAATTTTCGAAATTTAGAAGATGAAGAAGACTTCATCTTTTGGCCTTTAACTTTTTAATCTCTACAATTATTCCACTTGTAAATATAAATGAAATTTAAAATCATTTAAATAATGAAATTACTAAAATGCCCTTTTAATCTAATGGCTGAGATTGATCTTATTATCAATCAAGGGCCAAGATTAAATCTCCCATTTCTGTCTTCCAAAAATGCCCTTGTAACTTTTTAAATATTTCAAAATAGCCATTGGGGTCAAATGACCAATTTGCCCTCCAACTAGTTTTTATTTACTAGTTTGCCATTCTTGTAAAAATTCAACTAAATCTAGTTGGAATCTAACCAACTATAATAAAAAATTCAAAAAATAGTATTTTATGACTTTTCCATGGCTTTTGGATTAGTCTCTTATTTTCATTCGATCTGATATATCGATATTCATTAAATACTTCTACTGCGATTTTAAATTTTTCAAGCTATCAGATTTATTCTGAAAATTCTATATTTCTATATTCGGGAAATCCACACTACCATATCATAAAAATTTCCTTTCCCAAGGACTTAGACTAAATTTTCCTAACTCAGTCTATTATTCCGATAATTATCGAAAATCTTTATTGAATAAAATTTCTCTTAGAAATCCTTTATCGATAATCCATACGAATATTCTCTACTCTTACTGACTCCAAAATATTGATCAAAAACACTTTTATGGGACCTTCTCGGAGGTCACCCATCCTAATATTTCTCGGGCCTGAGCACGCTTAACAATTTTTTTCGATCCAAATTCAGTACCTTTTACTGCATCTTAATTCTTAAAACCGATATCAAGGTACTTATTTCGATCTGATTCACTCTTATACTGGATAAAATTACTTATTGGGGAAATTTACACTTTAGTCCTTAAACTTTTCCAAAGTTTATACTTTTAACCCTAAAACTTTCAAAATTTACAATTTGGTCACTGGCCAAAATTTGGGATATTACAACCCAGCCACAATCTAAAACTTCCATTAACATCTAATAACATCTAAAAATAGGATTATTTCATCCATATACTTCCAGCAACTACACAGCCACAACAACTCCACAAAAACACAAATCTAACAACCTAATAATCAAGTATTCAAGGAGTTTCAGGATTCCAAAGTTAAAAGTGACCTATCAACATTATAAATCATCCAAAATATGTTTAAAAAAATTCCTCAACACTGGAAAATAGATCCAATACGAATCTTCCATAATTTTAGAAATTAAACCCAATTAAATCAATTAATCATTGCAAAAACGTAAAATCAGATTATAAATCATAAATCAAGGATCAAATACCGGAGAATATCAATAGAGAACCATCAATAGAGGACAAGAACGAACCTTACCTCTATTGTGTGATTTCTCCCTCAATTGCTTGATTAAAGCTAAAAAAACACAAGATTTCAATGAGGTTTTGTAAATCAAAGGTAAATAAGCAATTGCAAATCAAGAATCCAAGTAAAAAGATCTCCCACCTCTGGATTTTGATGAAAAAAAGAGTGTTTGGCAGAAAAGAAGTGGAGAGAAAAGTTTACGTCAAATTCCTTTAAAACCAATAACTAACTTTTATTAACAAAATCCCTTTTAATTACCTTTAAAAACACATGTTAAAAAGTCTTAATTGAAGAGAGAAACCACCAGCAAAGACTTGGTAAAATAGCTCCTTAAGGATACTAAGAATTTGATCCTTTACAATTTAGTCACCTTTAAAAACAGTTTTCAAAAATTACATTTTAGTCACTAACCAACATGTCACCCTTCCAAATCACATTTCTCAAACTTGATGTCACCAATGTTTTCCATATATTTAAATATGATTTTTAATCATTTTTCCATATTTTTATATTGTTCAAAAATATTTACTCCCAAATCTGACTCGAATCCCTAACTCGATCCACCAGACCATCTAACAAGCCCTTAATCTGCTAGGCCCAAAAATGGGGCGTTACAACTCTCCCAACATGTTCAAAAATATTTTACCTGGAGGAAACAAAAGCATAAACTGTTCCAACATGTTCGTCTTGCGTTCCCACGTGGCCTCCTCAACACCGCAGTGCCGCCATAACACCTTAACAAGCTCAACCATCTTGCCACGCAGAACCTTACTGCTGGTATCAAGAATCTCTACTGGTTTCTCATCATAAGATAGATCTTGCCTTAACTCAATATATACCACCGACATAACAGGCGATGGATCAGACCGATTCCTCCGCAACATCAAAAACGTGAAACACAACATGAATCCTCTCCAACTCAGGAGGTAACCTCAACCGTTAAGCAATAGGACTCACACGCTTGATCACCTCGTATGGTCCAATAAACCTCGGGCGAAGCTTTTCTTTTTGCCCAAAACACATCACCTTCTTCCAAGATGACACCTTCAAAAACACTCGATCACCATCAACATTCTCTATATTGCTACGCTTTAAATCCGCAAAGGATTTATGACGATCCGAAGCCGCTCACATACCAGATTCACCTTTTCATTGGTGCCTTTCAACACATCAGGCATCGAAACGTGTTTTTCCCCAACTTCAGCCCAGTACAACGGTGTACGACACTTCCTACCATACTGTAATCACTCATTTTGACCGGGTTTTAGTGTTATTAGTATTATTTTAATAATAATAATATTAATATAAAATTAATAAAAAGTCAAAAAATAATAAAAAAAATAAAAAAAATTAAAAAGCAAAAAAAAGGAAATGGGTGGTTTTGGGATGACCATGTCACCCTTAAACCCACCCCAATTGCCTATATAAAGGCATGGTGGGCAGGGGCAATTTTCACGCAAGAATTGAGAAGCAGTCGGCAGTGGCTGCCAATAAGGGAGCTATGCTCTCGGTAGCCAAGGACCAGGGGCAGTGCCCCCGGTCCTAACCGGTTCGATCAGGGTCCTATTTCAGGTTCGATCTAGTTAATATTTTTGGAGAGGTCGTGGTAGATCTCGGTGGGGTTCAGTCGGGGTTCGTTATTTGAGCTCCTAGTTAGGTATATTTTCTTCCCTTTTTTATTTGTATTGTAAATTTTATGATTTAATGAAGTATTAGTTAATTTAAAATTATGCTCTTTTTTACTTTGTATGTTTATTTATGCTTTAGATTAGTATTTATTATGTTTTAAATTTATGTTTTACATTAATATTTTATTTATTTTAAATTTGTTTTTTATTTATGTGTTAGATTAATATTTATGAATGTTAGTATTCTATCTATGTTAGATTTGTTTTTATTTATGAGTTAGATTAGTATTTATGTATGTATGTTTTAGATTAGTATTTATTTATGTTTTAAATTTATGTTTTAGATTAATATTTTATTTATGTTAGATTTGTTTTATTTATGTGTTAGATTAATATTTATTTGTGTTTTAGATTAATGTTTTCTTTATGTTAGATTCGTTTTATGTGTTAGATTAATATTTATGTATGTATGTTTCAGATTAGTATTTTATTTATGTTAGATTAGTATTTTATTATATTAGTATTTATTTATATTTTGACCGCATTGTATTTATTTTGCTTTCTAAGGTTGCATAATGGAATATAAATTGTCAATGCGGTGTCCTTTTATCCGAGCGTAAACGGGGCCAGTATCAGGCGTAGTGATGGTGGTTGGGCGTTTACTCTCGGATAATGGGGCCTTTAAAATTTACCCGCACTTATAATCAAATTTTAAATTAATCGTCACTTTAATTCGAAAGGTTTAATTTTAATAAAGCGGTAATTATTAAAGTACCAATTTTGGGCGGTGTGGGGGTGCTAATCCTTCCCCATCCGTAACCGACTCCCGAACCCAATAGTTTTCAAATCTCTGGTTTTATGGTGTCTGGCCTACCTAAGTGGCCGGTGGCGACTCCAATTTCTAAATAAAATACGGTTTTTTAAAACCCCCACGGGATAAATATTTTAATACCCGAAAAACCAAAAACACAACAAACACTTCAAAAACCCTATTTTTTTAGCGAAACGGTCATCGCTACAGATGGCGACTCCGCTGGGGACATTTTTTGTTTTTTTAACAAAATAAAGAGAGTCAAGCTTTTTCAAATAATTACCGCTTTAATAATATTAGAAGTTCCGGATTAAAGTGACTATTAAATTAATATTCGGTTGCAATTGCGCATTTATTTTAACGCATTTAAAATTTTGCATATAAACCCGTTTTTTTAAGTGGGGGGAAAACGCTAATGCTTTTGTGGAGATATCGTTCTCCCGTGTAGGCCTAGCAAGTACCTTCGAGGCTCGAGTACCTTATGCTTTCATAAGGATATCATTCCTTCGTGCAGGCATAAGCGAATGAGTCCCCCTGAATTGAACCCGGTTGAAAGGAGCCTATAATGGGTGATGATCGGGGGCCTTGCTACTCTTAGTAGAGGACAGCAAGGACAGTCCGGGTACCTCCTAGAACCAAGACTGTGTGTAGAGAATATATAGAAACCCACCCGTTTAGAGCCATGCGAATAACCTTGGGTGTTTTAGACGGGATAAATAGGGTTGTCTTGTTTGTTTACCTTATTTAATTTGCCCTTTATTTATGTATTTATTATTTTTATCCCGTACTAACTCATTTTTTGTATTTATTTTTATTTTACACATACTTTTGTTGCATTATCATTGCATCCACATTACATAGAGGTTTTGATTCAAGTGGTTTGCCTGATTATAAAATCTTTCATCATGGAAAAAAGGTGTCTTAAGAAGGGCTGAATCGATCCAGTTGTACGACACTGGTCAGAGATTAATCAACAGATCCGAGGTAACAATTTGTCGAGCAAGCGTATACACACGAGACTCTGATGGTGGACATACAACGAGTTGCAAGGCGTGTGAATGACTTAGCTAACGAAGCCGCTACTCTCCGACCTTTCGTAACCCCGGACATGGAAGAAGCACCAAGGTTTATCAAGCTGCTCAGAGCTATCGAGGAGCTAGGAGGTAGAGCTAGGGCTTATGTGCAGAACTTTGTTTTGTAATATCATGACATGGTGTTGATTCAAAAACAGTTTATTAAAAGGCTTTCAAAATAGAAAAAGTCTGATTTGCTGGAAACGATAATATTACAGTATCAAGTTAGGCCGAGCAAAGACCAATCGAGAAAGAAGACGGTGCGATAGTAAGGCACGTGCGACGCAGAAGATTCAGTTAGGGCCGCAGAACCCCAATTTTAAATCTTCACATTTGACCATTTCGTAAAAGTCTCAAAGATTTTAATTTAACTCATTTAATTTTTTTTTGAAAATATTATTATTTTCCTTTGAATCTTTTTCCCTCATAAAACTTTCAGAATAATAATAATAACAAAAAGAAACCTAAAAGTTTCATTTTTTAAGTAAGTTAAAACTTTTTGATAATAAAAAATGGGGAAATTTTTAAACCAAATGATCTTTGAGAATTTTAATTTAAACCCTAAAAATTTTAAAGCACTCCCCTAGGACTGATAGAATCCATCCATGTTTAGACGTATTATTCGTTTGCACCCAGATCTACATAAGAAAAGGTTTTGTCTGCATTATGCATGCACTTGTTGATGTCCTTTTCAGAAGCCACAAAAATAAAGATCATGACGTCACGAGTCCATGGAATAAAATAAGAGGATAAGACAAAGTCATCCATCATCCTGAAGACGACGCCGAGACGTGGAGCACAGGTTTTGCTTCCCGAAGTCAAGGTCTCTATAATAAATCCAACTGTTTCCTGTAATTCATTATTAATTTCTTGCAAACAAACATTTTCTCTATTGAAAGATTTTTAAAGACTGTTCGAGAATCAACACCGCATTTGCATGCATTCTCGCATTTATAGGGTATTGATTCCCGAAGTAGTTTCTCAAATCTCAGAAATCGTTCATAATTGGCAAAGGGTCGTCTAGTCAGATATTAGAGGGCACGGATCCAGGGTTTTGTCCTAGAACAAGATCGAAGACAATAGAAGTGGAACCATCTGAAGACTTCAGGTCTCACACACGGTAAGGAGACACGGTACTGGTAATGAGCAAAGTAAAGTGCAAGAGTTGAAAGAAGCAGAGGGAAGAAGTGATGAATCAGATGAAGACTTTGACGAAGGGTAAGCGATCCATCGAACTGAAAGAAGAACCGATTAAGGATCGGAATAGAAAACGGGATAGTCAGAATTCTACCTCTAAGCCAGCTAAATACGACAAATTGAACCCTTTTGTAATCCGCATCAAGTAGAGCTCGGTCCAGAAGAAACCCGAGAAGAAAGTAATGAAAAGAAGTATATCTCGATTCCTGTGAGGTACACCAAACTACTCCTAATGTTCATCGAGAAAAGCCTTATTACCTTGGTGAAGTCTCTAGCAAAGAGACCATCTTATCCGAGAGATTACGACACACGTGCTAGAGGCAGTTACCGTTTAGGAAGTTTGGGTCACAGTACGGAGGATTGCGGGGCCCTGAGGAACAAGTTCAAGATCTTATCGCGATGAGAATTTTGGGTTTAAAAGACGGAGTTCTCCAATTCTATAATAAGCTAACAATCACCATAGGGGCAAAGTCGAGGAATAATCGATATCCAGGACAATGTTCAAGTAATGCCGAAGTGGGTCTCTCAAGCGAGTTAAATTTGAAGATCGGAGATAGGGGCATCCCAGGAGAGGGATATTCTTTCGAGTTTAGCCAGCTTAGATAAGAGAGAGATAACTTTGATAAAATTGAATTTGCAGAATGATCACCAAAAGCTTTACTGAGTATTTAAGAATATCAGATTGTGTCACATTTAAAGAATAGATGAACGATGTTGTTCAGTTTAAGGACGACTCAGAATATTGGAAGAAGAGAAACTAGTCAAGTGAGAATCAAGTCAGGCTGTTATCAGGTAAGTTTGAGGAAATTAGGAATAGGTACGACAGTCTCTAGAGATGAGCTATAGAATAACTTAGCCATTAACAAGAGTTTTGGGAACAAGTTTACGACATAGCAATGACAATCCAACACTCTTCAGTTGGAAAGTAAGTAGGACAACTTCCAAGCTACGAAAGACTAAGCAGGGGATAGATGAAGACCCAAAGATCGATATTACTCGAGCAGGTAAGGCAGCTCAACAAGGTGGCAGGCTTAGTCAGAATATGGACCAAGTGTTGGACTACAGAAAGTAAGCTGACCGGACTACTGGATGAAGTTAAGAAAGTAGACATTGAAGCTTATCAATAACTGTAAATATCTAATATCTGATATAATGAAACCTTTTGGCCTCAATGAACGTCGTTCTATGGGGATCACTTTTGGAATCAATACCTTATTGCATTCATGTTTATATTTTAGGATTGTATTGCATTGCTTTCCACGATCCTGGCATGTTTTACATGACATTATCATTACCTTGCATTATTATTACCTTGCATAAATTTTATGAGGAGTAAGTTAAAGACCAATTAGGGTTTTATCATGGATAAAAGAATCGAAGGCACTCAAAAATCAAGATTCGAGCAGTTAAAAGATGGGCTCGAGAGAAAAAGAGAAAGAAAAAAGAAGTTTGATGCCTTTGATTCAAGAAAGCTCTGTTTGAACCCTGATTTGGTCGTTCCTCCGGATTCCAAAGACTCCAGCTTTGCGCATGATAACGGAACAAGATTCCCCAAGATTCACGCGACCATATTTTGCAAAAAAGATGGAGGGCTACATTGAAAAATTGTCGATCCACTACTTCCCCGATAGTCTAGCAGGACCTATCGTGATATGATATGCTTTGGACCTAGCTCTGAGTCGTCAGTATCTCCAGGGTACAAAGATGAAACCTGATAAAGCTTCAAGGAATGTGCTTTGAGGTGTCTGTGTTTAGCGACCCAGGTGCAGCCTCCCGTATATGAAGAGGAAAGTGACTTATATGCCACCTTTCTTATTTCTTCTTTGATAAGGTGCTCAGGAAAATGAATGCCAGCTTTAAGGACTTCATGACAGTCGGAGAGAGAATCAAACATGCACTCCGGGACCTAAGTTTAAAAGAACAGACATGCCTAGGAGCAGAAGGAAAGAAAGAGATAAACGAGTATCACTTTCAAAGGTTCTCGTGTTCGTAAGAGAAGAAGACAGGCAGATTCCCCCGAATCACTGAGAAAAATTCCTTGAACAAGTACATATTTAGAGATATTTGGATTATTCCATCTCAGACATATGGCCACATCTGGTCAAGGGTTAGTACCTTACCTCAAGGCCGATAAAGATTACGCCAAACTCATATGCTCACAGTTTTGATCCATACAGTATATGTGAGTTCCACATTTAGGCGTCGGGGCATGACACTAAGAAATTTGGGGTCGTTAATAGAAAAAAATCAAGAAGCTGGTTGACGAGGGAGTCATGACGAGAGAGTTGATCCAGCGGTGGAAAACAAGAGAAGAGGCAAGCCTACACTACAAATGAAGAAATGAATTAGTACTCAGGAGGCAGTCTGGAGGTCCCTATGGTTTTCCCATCAGTTCGCAAAGAAATTCTCAATGCTTTGGAAAAAAACTCTCAAACAGATATTTTTTAGAATTAAAAATCACATTTCCATTTAGAAAGCATTTTTACATTCTTGATTCTTTAAACATTTTATTTTTAATGGGTAGTTTTCCCATATGCATATACACGCATTTTTGAATGGACATATGTATATATCATTTCTATATCAGGTCCTCAAATTTTGAATGCAACAGTACATTTGCTTCAGATCCGAAGATCAACTCTAAGTTGCATATATTTAGAAGAGATTGAATGTTGTGTGGATACTGTAAATGTGAGTATCTGCTAGTTTACTTAGGCCAACAGAGGAACAAAGTGAGCGTTTAGACAATGGGCAGTTCCCATTTTAGGAATTTATCTTCTCAGGCGCTTGTCGTTTAAGATCCTTGAAACGAGAGTTGACCCTAAACCTCTACCCCTAAAGGCATTCTCAGGACATCTTTGAATTTGACAACGAATGATATTCTTTTACTTTACCAGAAGACAGATATGAGACTAGACAGATTGGATACGAAGATAAGAAAATCATCAGAAGAAAGTGGTTGAAAGCAAGGATATGTCCAAATGAAAAACCAAAGAAAAGAAGAGAAATGGCAATCAGAAGGCCGAAGCAACCCAGATCGAGTAAATATCAGAAGAGCTGCGGAGAGGCAATTAACTTCGAGCGGAAGATAGCATCAATACCTAATATAGATACGTGTTGATTCGAGGATACATTCATAGACTCGAATAAGAAGAAAGAGATTCAATGCTAAAAACCCAAAATGGACAGTCTAAAAAAAGAAAAAAAAGGAAAAGAAAAAAAGAGAAGAAAGGAGAAAATAAAATAAAAAAGAGAAGAAAATGAGAGAAAGAAAAAAGAAAAAAAAGAAAAAAAAGAAAAAAGAAAAAAGAAAAAGAAAGAAATAATACTGTATATGCTTCACACACAGATCAAACAATACAAGAACGAGACTTCAACTATGAGCAAGAGACACTAGGAATCCACATTTCAAGTAAATACCAGTTTTGAAAATTAGTATAGAAGCTCGAATTGAAGCCAAGTCAAGACAAGTCAGCCCGAAGATTGCCAATTTCGAAAAAAGAAATGACCTCTAGGGTGAAAACCCAAAAATGGGCAGCCTAGAGTGATCCTGAAAATAAAGAAAAAGAGTAGTCTGCCTGAGCCTGCTGGCATCAATATCCAACCAAAATACTCTGAAGAAAGTGACCTCTACGGTGAAAACCTAAAAATGGGCAGTCTAGAGAGATCCAAGAGAAAAAGTGAAAAAGAAAAAATAAAAAAAGAGAAAAGAAGAAAGAAAGAATAACATTTCAACTGGGCGTGCCAATCACAAGAATTCCCAAAAATGTATTCGTAGTCCTTCATTCAAGAAATCTTAGTTTCGAGGAGTTTTGGAGGATCAAACATTCTTGAACAGAAAACGAACATTAGTATATAGCCAGAATGCAAGGCAGCCTACAGTAAAAAGAAAGGAAATGAACTCTAGGGTGAAAACCCGAAAACGGGCAGTCTAGAGTGATCCAAAAAAGGGAAGGAATAATGGGCATATCCAAGTTACACAAGTACAGAAATACTATTTCACTTAACCATAAACCAAAGGCCTACATTTCAAGCCCCCAAAGACCATTATGGTCATCCATAGATATCCAAGTTGAATGAGAATGTCTTCAGATTTCATTCCGCCTATAAGGGTTAACTTTGCTTCAAGGAACGTCAAACTTGAAGTGCTTGATCGACACCCAAATGAGGGAAGGATGGGGCATGGTGAGATAGTGAGATTAAGAGAGTCACCTTAAACGGGGTAGAAACTAGGTAGGGTTGTTCCTCTCAAAACCCTATTAGACCAGAAGAAACTATAAATTTGCATATATCCCCACAACGGTAAAGATCTTCTAAATATGCGCTTCATTAGAGTTGATCTCTGGCAATTTGAAGCAGATGTGCTATGGTGTTTGATATTTTGGGGGCAAACATGTTTTAAAAGGTTTGACATTTTCTCCCAAAGTTTTAATATTTACCATTTCCCCCAAACATTAGTTTTTAAAATGTTTGGCAATATACTTCGAATTTTGTTTAACACTCTTCAAACATTAATTTTTTAAAAAAATGTTTGGTCCTCAAAAAAGAAAATTGATGTTTACCATTTGTTCCAAACAATGTTTTCAAAATGTTTGGTATCCCTTCCAAGTTGTGATTTTCAAAATGCATGTTATCTTTTCAAACAATCATTTTTTTTGAAATATACGCAAGTAAATTGCCTTTTGCATTACTTTAAAAATGAATGATGATGAGATTTAAAGCATAGGGACTGAGAGTTAGTTCCCGTCAAGATGCTACGAGAAGATCAAGGATGAGCTCAGGGGATAGAAGCATTTTGGCTCACCCGGGTGACTAGAAATAGATCAAGGCTCTGTATGATGGGTCAAAAAATTCAAAGCAGTGAAGCCCGTGGTTGAATGGGGCAATGCCAAGTGAAGAAGATGACAAGGGTTCTTATAAGAATAATATAAGAACCATAAGATCATTTATGAAGACGTGTGATAACCCCGGAGACATGAAAGCCTTCTGCATAAAAGTTTTGAAATCATGTTCAAATGAGGATTTAAGAGCATACAGTAAAGAAGTAAAGAGGTGAAGAAATCTGAGGAACGACCTTTCAGGGTGTAAGACTTTAGAACAAAAAAGGGCTGAAAGAAAAAAGAGAAGACAAAAAAGAAAAAGAAAAAGAGAGAAAGAAAGAGAGAGAGAATAAAAAGAAAAGAAAAAGAAAAAATAAGAAGAAATTGAAGGAAACAGAGAAAAAAGAAGAAAAGAAAAAGAAAAAGAGAAAAGAGAAGAAAGAAAGCATTACTTTGCATGCATCATATAGATAAGGGCATGTCAATTTTTACTTGTTTTGGACAGGTACTTGAAGAATTATCAAAGAACATTAAGAAGTGGATTTCATTGAAGAAGATTGGCATCCATTTTCGGTGTGAGTCCCCAAATTTGAAGAAAGTTTGGCTGCCATTTTCGGTGTGAGTCCCCAAATTTGAAGAAAGATCAGTAGCCATTTTTGACGTGAATCTCCAAATTGAAGAAAGATTTCAGGAGCTATAGTAGCGTGAGTCCTAGAAGATCGGTAGCCATTTTCGGCTTGAATCCCCAAATTGAAGAAAGATTTTGGCAGCTATAGTAGCGTGAGTCCTAGAAGATCGGTAGCCATTTTCAGCGTGAATCCCCAAATTGAAGAAAGATTTCGGCAACTATAGTCGCGTGAGTCCTAGAAGATCGGTAGCTATTTTCGGTGTGAATCCCCAAATTGAAGAAAGATTTCGGCAGCTATAGTAGCGTGAGTCCTAGAAAATTATAGCCATTTTTGGCGTGAATCCCCAAATTGAAAAAAGATTTCGGCAGCCTTAGCAGTGTGAGTCCAGAAAGATCGGTAGCCATTTTCGGTGTGAATCCCCAAATCTGAAGAAAGGTCGATAGCCATTTTCGGCGTGAATCCCAAAATTTGAAGAAAGATTTCGGCGGCCTTAGCAGCGTGAGTCCAGAAAAATCGGCAGCCATAGCAGCGTGAGGCCCAGATGTTAAATCCTTCAGGTCATCGATAAGTCCTTTGGGCACGGTGTTAAGTTCTTCGGGCCATTAGTAAGTCCTTTGGGCATGATGTGGCAACCTTAAGTAGCGTAAGTCCAAAGATATCAACAACCTTGTTAAAAAAACGAGATAGAAAAAAGAAGAGAAGAGAAAAGGAAGAAAAAGAGAAAAAAAAAGCAGAAAAAGAGGGAAAAAGAAAAAAGGAAAAAGAGGAAAAAGAGAAAAGAAAAATTCGAAGATAAAGGTTCTATATAGGAAGAGCCTATATTTTCAAGCTCCCGTAGCGAGAGGTTCTATGTAGGAAGAATCTGCAGCTCCGAGGCTTCAGGAGCTAAAAGTTTTATATAGGAAGGGCTTGCAGCTCCAGGGTGAAGACTAGCAGTTCTATATAGGAAGAACTCTCAGCCGAAGGAATTCACCCATGACACATAAGGTTTTATATAGGGAAAACCCGTTGTGTTGAAGGCAAAGAATCCTATATGGGAAGGGCTCCGAGCTTTACTGTCTTAGAGTGAAAGGTTCTATATAGGAAGAACCTGTAGCTCCGATATTTCAGAAGCTAAAAGTTCTATATATGAAGGACTGGCGGCTCCAGGATTTGAAGACTAGCAGTTCTATACAGGAGGAACTCCCAGTCAGAAGAATCCATCAGTGGCGCAAAAGGTTTTATATAGGAGAAACCAGCGTTGAAGGTGAAGAGTTCTATATAGGAAGGACTCCAAGCTTTACCGTCTCAGAGTGAAAAGTTCTATATAGGAGGGACTCGTAACTCAAGACTTCATAATGAAAGGTTCTATATAGGGAGGACCTATAGTTCTAAGATCAGAAGGCGAAGAAGTTTTATATAAGAAAGACTTACGAACCTGAAGATTCAGCTAAGGAAGAGCGACGAGTTCCAGAAGAACACGTGATTCCGAAGCCAAAGACAAGGAAGTAGGTCAAAAATGAGTGCTTTTGATCTTTGCTTTGTCCTCGTTTCACAAGAACAAGCAAAGAGGGGAAACTGTAATCACTCATTTTTGACCGGGTTTTAGTGTTATTAGTATTATTTTAATAATATTAATATAAAATTAATAAAAAGTCAAAAAATAATAATAAAAAATTTTTAAAAAAAAAGCAAAAAGCAAAAAAAAAAGAAAGGAAAATGGGTGGTTTTGGGATGACCACGTCACCCTTAAACCCACCCCAATTGCCTACATAAAGGCATGGGGGCAGGGGCAATTTTCACGTAAGAATTGAGAAGCAATCGGCAGTGGCTGCCAATAAGGGAGCTATGCTCTCGGTAGCCAAGCCTAACCGGTTCGATCAGGGTCCTATTTTAGGTTCGATCTAGTTAATATTTTTGGAGAGGTCGTGGTAGATCTCAGTGGGGTTCAGTCGGGGTTCGTTATTCGAGCTCCTAGTTAGGTATATTTTCTTCCCTTTTTATTTGTATTGTAAATTTTATGATTTAATGAAGTATTAGTTAATTTAAAATTATGTTCTTTTTTACTTTGTATGTTTATTTATGCTTTAAATTAGTATTTATTATGTTTTAAATTTATGTTTTACATTAATATTTTATTTATGTTAAATTTGTTTTTTATTTATGTGTTAGATTAATATTTATGAATGTTAGTATTTTATCTATGTTAGATTTGTTTTTATTTATGAGTTAGATTAGTATTTATGTATGTATGTTTTAGATTAGTATTTATTTATGTTTTAAATTTATGTTTTAGATTAATATTTTATTTATGTTAGATTTGTTTTATTTATGTGTTAGATTAATATTTATTTGTGTTTTAGATTAATGTTTTATTTATGTTAGATTTGTTTTATGTGTTAGATTAATATTTATGTATGTATGTTTCGGATTAGTATTTTATTTATGTTAGATTAGTATTTTATTATCTTAGTATTTATTTATATTTTTATCGCTTTGTATTTATTTTGCTTTCTAAGGTTGCATAATGGAGTATAAATTGTCAATGCGGTGTCCTTTTATCCGAGCGTAAACGGGGCCAGTATCAGGCGTAGTGATGGTGGTTGGATGTTTACTCTTGAATAACGGGGCCTTTAAAGTTTACCCACACTTATAATCAAATTTTAAATTAATCGTCACTTTAATTCGGAAGGTTTAATTTTAATAAAGCGGTAATTATTAAAGTACCAATTTTGGGCGGTGTGGGGGTGCTAATCCTTCCCTATCCGTAACCGACTCCCGAACCCAATAGTTTTCAAATCTCTGGTTTTATGGTGTTCAGCCTACCTAAGTGGCCGGTGGCGACTCCAATTTCTAAATAAAACGTAGTTTTTTAAAACCCCCACGGGATAAATATTTTAATACCCGAAAAACCAAAAACACAACAAACACTTCGAAAACCCTATTTTTTTAGCGAAACGGACATCGCTACATATACAACGCCTCGTACGGTGCCATCTATATACTAGCCTGATAACTGTTATTATAAGCAAACTCCACCAAAGGCAACAGCTTTTCCCATGTTTCCTAGAACTTCATGATATAGCACCTCAACATATCCTCGAAAACCTGTATCACACGCTCCGGTTGTCCATCCGTCTGAGGATGATAAGAAGTACTGAAATTTAGCCATGTTCCAAGAGCACGATGCAAACACACCCAAAATCTTGTTGTAAAATGCGGATCTCTATACGAAACTATAGACTTGGGCACCCCGTGAAAACGCACAATCTTATATATGTATAGATCAGCCAACCTATCCAAGGTATACGTCGTATGCACTGGCACAAAATGTGCACACTTCGTAAACCAATCAAAAATCACCCAAATGGAATCCTTTTTGGTCAGTGTCAAAGGCAACCCAGACACAAAATCCATGGTGATTCTTTCCCACTTCAATTTCGGTATCCTCGACGGTTGCAACAACCAGGAAGGAAACTGATGCTCAGCTTTCACTCGCTGACATACCATGCATCGAGCAACAAAATCAACCATATCTTTCTTCAAACCTCGATACATCTTAGTACTACCGGGATGTATAGAAAAAGGACTAGCATGTGCTTCGGTAAGATGATACGGCTCAACTCCTCATCTTCGGGCACTGATAAGTGTTCAAAAGTATTATTTTTCTTACCCTTTTTACTCATATTATATTAGTTGCATAATTAGCCATTCATGCATTAATCCATGTTTCCTTCCATCGTTGAGCTTGATTACTTAACTTGGTAGTTTTTGTGGGAAAAGATGCTGCTTTGGTGTGTTTTGTGTGTATGTGCGGGATCACTTGCCAAAGCAAGGCTATAGCTAGTTGCCAGGGCAATGCATGAAGGAGACGCCGAGCTAGTTGCCAGGGCAATGCATGAAGGAGATGCCAAGCCAGTTGCCAGGGCAATTGTCGACAAAGAACAAGGTGATATGGTAGTCGAAATTGATGACTAGACAAGCCCAAGATGACGTGGAGCAAGGCCCAATCCCAAAGGAATTTGATTTCCATGAAGATATTAAAGAAGAATTAAATTCCAAGAAGATAGGAGAAGTTCTAGTAGGAATATAATTATAATAAAGAATTATATTCTTTAAAGATAATTTAATTCCAACTTAACTTCCTCCTCAAAGAAGGACTTTGACCTAGCCCTATAAATTAGAGGGGAATTTCGACAACTCCAAGGAGAGCAAGAGGAGAGAATTTTTGACAAGCATCTAGGGCAAGGAGAATTTCGACAAGCTTCCTTCTTCATCTTTTTCTTTCTTGTTCAATTAGGTTCATGCTAGGGATTATTTATCTTGTGTTTCTTTGGAACCTAGCCATGAACTAAAACTATTTGGCTATGGTTATTGTGTTTTGTGGTTGTGAGAAACTATTGGATTTTGTTTAGGTAATAAGAGTCTACACTTTTCTATTCAAGGTTTATTCATTCTTGGTTTTTATCCTTGTTTGCGAGTGAATTGGGAGAGGATCTCGTAACTTCATCTATTTATCTAATATCAGGAGAGTTAGATTCAAGAAACGAATGAATATGATCTTTATTCAATCTATTGATGGTGAAGATTAATCCGGCTTAGGAATAAGTCAAGGATTTCAACGGCTAAGAGGAGCGCAAGATTGGTTGTCGTTCACCCTTGATTCTCGCAGGGATGTATTATCAAGGCATGCACAAGTAGCTAGAGTTTCGACTTAGGGATAAGAAGAAACCATTGAAGAACGCTCTGCCGAACCTTGAAGGTTGCTGCCTAGACGCCCAAGTAGCTGCCCAACTAGTCGCCCAGGCAACCATAGATTAGTTGCCAATGCAACCCCGTTGTGCAAGTTGCCACGGCAACTGAGTTGCCCATGCACTCTTTTACCAAGACGATCCAATCGGCTATCACACCTCAACTCATGATAACCTGGCCTATCTCTCTCATTTGATCTCATTTATTCTTTTACTTTAGTACTTTCTAGATTTGTTATTAGTTAAAACTCCTATAATCCTTTATTTGTGTTTTTACTTTTTACAGTGCAAGAAACTAGATTCTTGAAGTAGCACCAATCCCTGTGGAGATGATATCTTTTATACTATAACTTGCAACGTGTATACTTGCACAATTGCGTAGCACTTATTACGCGCAACAAGTTTTTGGCGCCGTTGTCGGGGATTGGCAATAGCGACTTTGTTTTTATTTTCTTGCACTTTCTTTTTACTTTTCTTGTTTAAGATTCAAAGGGGCTAACAAAGCATTGGTATATGACCAGGGCGAGACCGACTACACCAGAATATCCTTTGATCCAGAAATCGAATGAACCTTACAAAGACTTGGACGAAGGATAAGAGTAGCAATGGCTAATCAAGGCGGCAATATGAATCAAGATGTTCCAGCAGGAGGATGAGTGATTCTTGCACGAAACAGAACTATTCGAGACTATCTTGAAGAAGATCTTGATGGACTTAATCCAGGTGTCGCACCTGAAATTGAAGCCAACCACTTTGAGTTAAAATCGGTAATGTTTAATATGATCAACACAATTGGTCAATTTGGCGGCTCAGCAACTGAAGATGCACGACAACATCTTAAATCTTTCCTCGAGATTTGCAACTCATTCAAAATACACGGAGTCACCCACGATGTTTTACGATTAAGATTATTCCCCTATTCACTGAGGGATAGGGCGAAAGCATGGTTGAATAGCATTCCTGCCGGATCAATAGCATCTTGGACCAATCTTTATCGTGATTTCCTTGCTCAGTTTAATCCTACAAATTTGACTGATAAGCTTCGTAACGACATTACTTCTTTTCGGCAGGCAGATGATGAATCCATGTACGAGGCTTGGGAGCGATAGAGAGAACTTCTACACAAATTTCCCCTACGCGGATTCTCAGTGTGGACTCAAGTAACAATGTTTTACAACGTCGTGAATACACCAACAAGGATGATGCTAGATGCCTCGGCAAACGACATACTTCTAGATAAGTCACCGGAGGAAGCAATGCAAATTCTAAACAGGCTGGCCAAGAATGATTATCAATTCCCCTCTACTAGAAGAGGAGGAGTTAGACGCCAAGCCACAATACATGAACTAGGATCATCATATTCAATTTCGGCACAATTGGCTACTTTAACCAAGATGGTCCAGAACATGCAAAAACCAAACAACACACATGAGGTCAAGGTAATTGATTCTTTTTGTGAGTTATCTGGTGATAACCATGATTCTTCTAAATGTATGCAGAATCCAGAATCCAGCTTCTACGTGGGGAATTACAATCGAAACAACAATGTGATGTCCAATACATACAATCCAGCTTGGAAGAAGCACCCAAATTTTTCATGGAGTAATCCCAACAATGCTCTAAACCAGAACAATCAGAATGCACAAGCATCGGGATTCCAGTAGAATATGCCACGGCAACAGTTGCTGCAGCAACAACCGACAACATCTAGTTCTTTGGAAAATTCTCTAAATGCTTTTATGATGAAAATTGGATCTTATATGGCTGAGAATAGTAACTTCATAAAAAGAACTGATGCTTTTATTAACAGGACCGAGATGAGATTGCAAAACCAAGAGGCGGCAATCAAATCATTAGAAAATCAAGTCAGACAGTTTACTCAAAACCTGAATAGTAGACCGCAAGGAGGTTTACCTAGTGATACTGAAGTCGCAAGAGGAACTGGCCATGAGCAATGCAAGGCGATCACCACTAGAAGTAGCCAACAACTTAAAGAGGCTCAAGCCCGCTCATCAAACAAAACTCCACAAAAAGATCAAGACAAACCTAGCGGCAAAGCCTCAGATGCTGAACCAGGAATTGCCTCGGCAACCGGCAATAAGCATGCTTCGGCAACTTGTGATAAGCATGCCTCGGCAACCCCAATTGATAATGCCTCAGCAACTCTAGTTGTCCCGACAATGCCATCAATCAGGTTTCAAACCAATGAAAGGATCGAAGATATCTGACTTCCACCACCATTCCCACAAAGGTTGAAGCGACAAAAGCAAGAATATCAATTCAAGAAGTTTCTTGATATCCTAAAGCAAGTCCACATCAACTTGCCATTGGTGGAAGAAATTGAACAAATGCCAAACTATGCAAAGTTTCTTAAAGACATTGTGTCCAAGAGAACAAGGCTAGGAGAGTTTGAAACAGTTGCCGCAACAGAGGGATGCATGGCAATGTTGCACAATCGTATGCCAACCAAGTTGAAGGATCCTGGAAGTTTCACAATACCCTGTTCCATTGGAAATCACTATGTCGAGAAAGCATTATGCGACCTTGGGGCTAGCATAAACTTGATGCCTAAATCAGTTTTCCAGAAACTAGGAATCAGGAAGGCAATACCTACAACAGTTATGCTACAACTAGCCGACAGATCCTATGTGCATCCAGAGGGAAAAATCGAGGACATACTGGTAAAAGTTGATAAATTTATTTTTCCCGCTGATTTTATTGTTTTGGATTGTGAAGCAGATGAGCATGCACCCATCATTCTCGGGAGACCATTCCTAGCAACAGGGAGAACCTTGATCGATGTTGAAAAGGGAGAACTCACAATGAGGGTGAATGACCAGAAAGTTAAACTAAATGTGTTCCAAACACTAAGGCATGCCGATGATCCAGAAGAATGCCAACTTCTTCATGCCATGGCAGAGTTTAACTTCGACGAGGAATTTAGTTGCCTCGGTAACTACACTGCCGATCAAGAGGAACCTGAGGAGTATGAAGAACCGGTCGATGAGGAACAACAAGAAGAGGCAAATTGGCTAGTCAATCGACCAGGTACATACTTTGAACCACTGGATTACTCATGTAAGGAAGGTAAGCTCGAAAAACCCTCTATTGAACAACCACCGATTCTTGATTTGAAACAATTGCCATAGCAACTAAAATATGCATACTTAGGAACCGATAATACATTGCCTGTAATTATTTCTTCTAAGTTACAGCCTGAGCAGGAAAAGAAGCTGATCAAGATGTTGAAGCTACACAAAAAGGCAATAGGGTGAACAATTGCCGACTTGAAGGGAATTAGCCCGGCAGTGTGCATGCACAAGATTTTGTTGGAAGATGATCACAAACCTTCAATTGAGGCCCAGAAGAGACTGAATCATTCCATGAAAGGGGTTGTAATGAAAGAAATCATCAAGTGGCTTGACGCCGGCATTATATACCCTATCTCTGATAGTACATGGGTAAGTCTGGTACAATGTGTTCCGAAAAAAGGACGTATAACGGTGGTAAGTAATGAAAACAATGAACTCATTCCAACCAGGACTGTGACCGGTTGGAGGGTTTGTATGGATTATCGAAAGCTAAACAAAGCCACTAGGAAAGATCACTTCCCATTACCCTTTATTGATCAAATGCTTGACTGTCTTGCAGGTAAACCCTTTTATTGTTTTCTTGATGGTTATTCAGGTTACAATCAAATTGCCATAGCACCAGAAGATCAAGAAAAAACAACCTTCATATGCCCATACGGTACTTATGCTTTCCGAAGGATGTCGTTCGGATTGTGTAACGCCCCGGCAACCTTCCAAAGATGCATGATGGCACTCTTTTCAGACATGGTCGAAGACTTCCTTGAGATCTTCATGGATGATTTTTTTGTTTTTGGTAATGACTTCGACAGTTGCCTCGGCAATTTAGAGAAGGTGTTGGCAAGATGTGAAGAAACTGATTTAGTCCTCAATTGGGAGAAATGCCATTTTATGGTAGATGAAGGAATAGTGCTCGGCCACAAGATTTTATCCAACAGAATTGAAGTAGACAAAGCCAAGGTGGACGTGATTGAGAGATTTCCCCCACCAACTTCGGTTAAAGGAATTTAAAGTTTTCTTGGACATGCAGGTTTTTACAGGAGGTTCATTCATAATTTTTCTAAAATCACTAAACCCTTGTGCAATTTTCTTGAACAGGATGAAGTCTTCGATTTTGATGATTCTTGCACCAAACATTCAAAACCCTAAAGAAAAAGCTTGCCTCGGCACCCATTGTCGTTCCACCAGATTGGACGCTACCTTTTGAGCTCATGTGTGATGCAAGTGATTTCGCGGTAGGAGCAGTCCTAGGCCAACGCACAGGTAAGACCTTCCATGTGATATACTACGCTAGTAAAACTCTTAATAGTGCTCAAGTGAATTACACAACAATAGAGAAAGAGTTACTAGCTGCAGTTTTCGCATTTGACAAGTTTTGATCCTATTTGATTGGTACAAAGGTAATTGTTCATACGGACCATTCGGCAATCAAATATTTATTTGCTAAAAGAATGCCAAACCTCGCTTGATTCGTTGGATATTACTTTTACAAGAATTTGATTTTGAAATTAAGGACAGGAAAGGAATAGAAAATCAAGTGGCCGATCACTTATCACGTTTAGAACGCAACAGGGAGGAGGACGCGGATCTAGAGATATGTGATGTATTCCCGGATGAACAAATTTTAGTTGCCTCGGCAACCATGGACGCGCATGCCTCAGCAACCCTCGACGCCTCAGCATCTATGGATGCACACGCCTTGGCAACTCTCGACACTGCAGTAGCCTTTGACGCGCACGCCTCGGCGATTTTGGGAGCAGTCGCCATGGCAGCACATGCCTCGGCAATACCCTGGTAGGCGGATTTAGTTAATTTCCTTGTTTGTGGTATTTTACCTTATGGCATTACTCACCAAGGGAAGAAGCGGTTCCGCCATAATGCTAAGCATTACTTTTGGGACGAGCCTCTTTTGTTTAAACAATGTGCAAATCAGGTTATACGCCGATGTGTCCCTAAAGAAGAGCAACAGAATGTACTCCGGCAATGCCATTCTTCACCCTATGGAGGACATTTTGGAGGAACTCGTACCGCGGCCAAAGTTTTTCAATCCGGTTTGTATTGGCCAACATTGTACAATGATGCCCAAGACTTTTACAAGCAATGTGATCATTGCCAGAGGACGGGCAATATCTCTAGACGACATGAGATGCCGCTCCAAAACATCATCGAGGTGGAATTGTTCGATGTATGGGGGATCGATTTTATGGGACCTTTCCCATCTTCATTTGGCAACCTCTACATTCTACTTGCCGTCGACTACGTGTCTAAATGGGTTGAGGCAGCTGCAGTTCCCAACAACGATTCCAAGACCGTGCAACGATTCTTGCAGAAAAACATATTTACACAGTTTGGGATGCCTAGAGCAATTATCAGTGACGAAGGCAAGCATTTTGACAACAGACTAATTGCCAAGATGTTACAACGCTTCAGCATATCACACAAGATCGCCACGGTATATCACCCACAAACCAACGGGCAAGCAGAAATTTCCAACCGGGAATTGAAATGTATACTCGAGAAAGTTGTAAATCCCTCTAGGTAGGATTGGTCATTAAGACTAGATGACGCACTTTGGGCATATCGCACTGCATTCAAAACACCCTTAGGTATGTCCCCCTTCCGACTTGTCTATGGCAAAACATGCCATCTACCGGTGGAAATCGAACACAAGGCATACTGGGCAATCAAGATCGTGAATATGGATTGGGAAAGTGCCGGACAAAAGCGTTTGTTGGACCTCAACGAGATAGAAGAATTCCGAGCACTCGCCTATAACAATAAATGAATCTACAAGGAGAAAACAAAGCAATGGCATGACAAGAAACTATTGCCACGGTAATTCATGCCAGGGAAACTAGTTCTCTTATTCAATTCTCGGCTAAAACTTTTCATGGGAAAGCTAAAATCAAGATGGTTGGGACCATTCGAAGTTGTCAAACCATTCTCCCATGGTGTCGTGATAATCAAGTCCATCACTGACAAACATGAATTCAAAGTTAATGGACAAAGATTGAAACACTACAATGGTGCCCATGTGGAACGTAACAAAGAAGTGGTCAACTTAGGAGATGCATGAGCATGCTCTCCCTTTGATATTTTATATTATTTTATTTTTTATTATTTTTATTTTCGATTAATTTTTTTATTTTTTTTTATTTTTCAAACTTTTTTAATTTTTTTTATTATTTCCGATTATTATTATTTTTTAGGATAGATTTTTTTATCTTTTTAAGTTTAAGAATCCCTTTATACATATTTATTTATTTTCTTTTATTAGTTTATCTTTAATTTTAATCCTTATTTGATTTGTCTTTGAATTGTAGGAAAAGAGTTCAAGATAAAGAGGAATTTTAATCCAAGAAGGAAAACATCTTCAACAAGGAAACTAATGGGCTGAATCTAAGGCTTACATAAAGCCTCCAATTTACCCTAATCAAACTCCCCTTGCCGTCACCCTCTCCCTAAACCAAAACCCGTTTTTTCGTTTTCCCCTAATCCCACCCACCATATTTACCACCTATCTTTTCTATAAAACCCATCAACCTTAAGCTATTCCTACTTTTTATCTTGCAATTTTTTAGTTTCTTTTCTTTTATTTGTTTTTACAAAACTCACAACCAAGATCATCTATGGCATCCAAAATTAAATTTTTAGTTCATCCAAGTTCCTCCAAAGAACCAAGATACAAGAAATTTGCTACACCGGTGGTTCAAGAAAGATTTCACTCCAAGTTTGAAAGCCGGAAGATTCATGAAGAACAAGGCTTTGAATACTCCAACTCTCATCAAGATTTCGGCCTTGAACCATTCATCTTCGAGAGGAATGCACATCAAAAGTGGCAAATCTTTTGCCATCAACCGGAACCGGGTAACATCTCATGGGTAAGAGAATTCTATGCTCACTCACCTAACCCGGATAATCCTTATGTTTTTGTTCGTGACAAGGCCATACTCATAAGTCCCGAAAACGTCAGCACCTTTTACGGGCTTTACATTGAGAAGGACGAGCATCAAGCCTTTGTTGATCGAATCACGCCCAAGCAACTCGACAAGGTGCGTCAAGAACTCACTCAACCGGGAACTCATTGGAATGACGGTAAATACAAGGGCACGGTAAATCGCCTTCGGCTTAAACCCGAGGCAAAACTATGGAATAAGATTGTTAAAACTTCTTTAATGCCCACCACACACAATACTACCGTTGATATACCATATCTTTTGCTCATACATTCTATTTTGCATAATCGCATCATTAACATTGGAAAAATTATTTGTGATGAGATTTTTGTATGTAGCTCAAAAGATAAGGGTTCATTTTTCTTCCCTTGCTTAATTTCTAATCTTTGCAAGGAGATGCATGTCACAAGTGAGTCCACCGATGAAAAGGCCCTACCAAAGTCCGGTTGGAATCAAGCACAAATCCAAAAGCTAATGGGAGAGGCACCGGGAAAATCTTCAAGGCCTCCAATTGCCGCGGCAACTCCTGCCGCCCCGACAATCCCTAATGCCCAAGCACCTAACGCCCGGGCAACTCGGCCATCAACCCCGAGACACTTTGAAGCATTCTTGCAACCATTGGTGAGCCACCTATGGCAAATTGAAGACCGGTAACTAATGTTCATGTGGTACATGAAGGAGCACAACAATGCCATCAGCCAAGTCATCCTAGAAAAGTACCCGGACAATCGCGTGCCGTTCCCAATCTTTCCTGCTGAGATCCTTGCCCCGGAAACCAATGAAGCAGTCGCCACGACAATCGCAACAGATGATGCCGCGACAACCTACATCGTGCCTGCACAAGCTGATGCCATGGCAACCAACCCTAAAGATGCCACGGCAACCAAAGCTAAAGACATCCCGGCAACCACTGCAAAAGCCAAAGGTAAAGCACCTATGCCCGAATCAACTCCTACGGAATCATTTTCTAATTTTTCAGATTCGGGCGAGTCCTCCATTGCACCAACAAAGACCGCATCAATTGAATCCTCCAAGTGAAAATCCAATGACACTGATGAAGAGGACGATGAGGACAACCCCGTACGAAGATCGATTCCACCACCGGCAACAAGGAAACAACCATCGCGTTCAAGCAAGAGAATCAAGACACCGACCAAAAGGAAACTAATCATCCACGATGAAGAACTCTCGAAGTAAGTCCTCGTATGCATTTTATTTTTCGTTATTTTCCTTTAATGCATGCATTGAGGACAATGCCTCACTCGAGTTTGGGGGGGATTGTTATTAGTAGTTACCATGTTTAGTTACATCCATCTTAAATACTACATTTAGGATACATAAATTGCTTGCCATGCCTTTAATTGGAGCAAGAATTGCTTAGATTTGATGAATATCCGATGATGACTTTGCCAATGCACTTAATTGATAGAATTTTTATTCTAGGATAACCATGGAAAAACTTAGAATTTTACTATGATGCTAAATTTGATGAAACACTATTGTGGTTTGATTGATTTAAGGAATTCTAGTGAACTTAGGTTGATAATTAAACAAATTGGGGGATTAGAATAAAAAATGGATGAATGCTAGAGGTGCCCGAAATTGGCTCTAGCATGTGCTAAAAAAATTGATCACTAGAGGTACCCGAAACTGGCTCTAGTATGTGCAAAAAAAATTGATCGCTAGAGATGCCCGAAACCGGCTCTAGTCAAAGAAAACTAAAAACAAAACACTAGAGGTGCCCAAAACTAGCTCTAGTTAAAACATGTTAAAAAGAACCCAGTGAAGTAATTTGAAACCTCTTGTTTGCATAGAATCTGAAAAATCAACTTGCACACAACTTCGCACACACTCACAAGCATTATAGTTTGATTCCGAGTAACTCCTAAGTTTTCTGAAAAATGAAAAGCCAATCATACTTTGTGCCCCAGTTCTGATAATTGAAATCAAGTTCAAAGCTAAGTTTGTGAAAATTGAAGTCTTGGCTGGTAATTATTAGTTTGCATTGCTTGAGGACAAGCAATAGTTCAGGTTTGGGGGTGTGATAAGTGTTCAAAAGTACTATTTTTCTTACCCTTTTACTCATATTATTGTTAGACTTAGGCTCATATTAGTTGCATAATTAGCCATTCATGCATTAATCCATGTTTCCTTCCATCGTTGAGCTTGATTACTTAACTTGGTAGTTTTTGTGGGAAAAGATGCTGCTTTGGTGTGTTTTGTGTGTATGTACAGGATCACTTGCCAAAGCAAGGCTAGAGCTAGTTGCCAGGGCAATGCATGAAGGAGACGCCGAGCTAGTTGCCAGGGCAATGCATGAAGGAGACGGCGAGCCAGTTGCCAGGGCAATTGTTGAAAAAGAACAAGGTGATATGGTAGTCGAAATTGATGACTAGACAAGCCCAAGATGACGTGGAGCAAGGCCCAATCCCAAAGGAATTTGATTTCCATGAAGAGATTAAAGAAGAATTAAATTCCAAGAAGATAGGAGAAGTTCTAGTAGGAATATAATTATAATAAAGAATTATATTCTTTAAACATAATTTAATTCCAACTTAACTTCCTCCTCAAAGAAGGACTTTGACCTAGCCTATAAATTAGAGGGGAATTTCGACAACTCCAAGGAGAGCAAGAGGAGAGAATTTTTGACAAGCATCTAGGGCAAGGAGAATTTCGACAAGCTTCCTTCTTCATCTTTTTCTTTCTTGTTCAATTAGGTTCATGCTAGGGATTATTTATCTTGTGTTTCTTTGGAACCTAGCCATGAACTAAATCTATTTGGCTATGGTTATTGTGTTTTGTGGTTGTGAGAAACTATTGGATTTTGTTTAGGCAATAAGAGTTTGCACTTTTCTATTCAAGGTTTATTCATTCTTGGTTTTTATTCTTGTTTGCGAGTGAATTGGGAGAGAATCTCGTAACTTCATCTATTTATCTAATATCGGGAGAGTTAGATTCAAGAAACGAATGAATATGATCTTTATTCAATCTATTGATGGTGAAGATTAATCCAGCTTAAGAATAAATCAATGATTTCAACGGCTAAGAGGAGCGCAAGATTGGTTGTTGTTCACCCTTGATTCACGTAGGGATGTATTATCAAGGCATGCACAAGTAGCTAGAGTTTTGACTTAGGGATAAGAAGAAACCATTGAAGAACGCTCTGCCGAACCTTGAAGGTTGCTGCCTAGACGCCCAAGTAGTTGCCCAACTAGTCGCCCAGGCAACCATTGATTAGTTGCCAAGGCAACCCCGTTGTGCAAGTTGCCACGGTAACTGAGTTGCCCGTGCACTCTTTTACCAAGATGATCCAATCGGCTATCACACCTCAACTCACGATAACCTGGCCTATCTCTCTCATTTGATCTCATTTATTCTTTTACTTTATTGCTTTCTAGATTAGTTATTAGTTAAAACTCCTATAATCCTTTATTTGTGTTTTTACTTTTTATAGTGCAAGAGACTAGATTCTTGAAGTAGCACCAATCCCTGTGGAGACGATATCTTTTATACTATAACTTGCAACGTGTATACTTGCACAATTGCGTAGCACTTATTACGCGCAACAGGCACCGTACCTGACCTTTAAAATGAAAATTCATAGGATTCCCGTCCATGATACCCTTTACATACGGTACCAAACTGTCAGCATGCAGTTGCTTCTCCTTGATCAGCTGCGACAAGGACGGTTTCACTTGCAACTCAGCTAACAATCCACTATCACAAGTCACGCTCAATCGAGCCAACATAGCTCTCAACTCAACAACAGCTTTTCCACTAAAAGCATCGGCCATGTTGCACGTAATAAGTGCTACGCAATTGTGCAAGTATACACGTTGCATGTTATAGTATAAAAGATATCGTCTCTATAGGGATTGGTGCCACTTCAAGAATCTAGTCTCTTGCACTGTAAAAAGTAAAAACACAAATAAAGGATTATAGGAGTTTAACTAATAACTAAACTAGAAAGCAATAAAGTAAAAGAAAAGATGAGATCGAATGAGAGAGAGATAGGCCAGGTTATCATGAGTTGAGGTGTGATAGCCGATTGGATCGTCTTGGTAAAAGAGTGCACGGGCAACTCAGTTGCCGGGGCAACTTGCACAACGGGGTTGCCTTGGCAACTAATCGATGGTTGCCTGGGCAACTAGTTGGGCAACTACTTGGGCGTCTGGGCAGCAATCCTCAAGGTTCGGCAGAGCGTTCTTCAATTGTTTCTTCTTATCCCTAAGTCGAAACTCTAGCTACTTGTGCATGCCTTGATAATACATCCCTGCGTGAATCAAGGGTGAACAACAACCAATCTTGCGCTCCTCTTAGCCGTTGAAATCCTTGACTTATTCCTAGGCCGGATTAATCTTCACCATCAATAGATTGAATAAAGATCATATTCATTCGTTTCTTGAATCTAACTCTCCCGATATTAGATAAATAGATGAAATCACGAGATCCTCTCCCAATTCACTCGCAAACAAGAATAAGAACCAAGAATGAATAAACCTTGAATAGAAAAGTGCAAACTCTTATTACCGAAACAAAAACCAATAGTTTCTCACAACCACAAAACACAATAACCATAGCCGAATAGATTTTGTTCGTGGCTAGGTTCCAAAGAAACACAAGATAAATAATCCCTAGCATGAACCCAATCGAACAAGAAAGAAAAGGATGAAGAAGGAGGCTTGTCGAAATCCTCCTTGCCCTAGATGCTTGTCGAATATTCTCTCCTCTTGCCCTCCTTGGACTTGTCGAAATTCCCCTCCCTTGCTCTCTATGGATTGTCGAAATCTCCCTCTTATTTATAGGGCTAGGTCAAAGTCCTTCTTTGAGGAGGAAGTTAAGTTGGAATTAAATTATCTTTAAATAATATAATTCTTTATTATAATTATATTCCTACTAGAACTTCTCCTATCTTCTTAGAATTTAATTCTTCTTTAATCTCTTCATGGAAATCAAATTCCTTTGGGATTGGGCTTTGCTCCACGTCATCTTGGGCTTGTCTAGTCATCAATTTCGACTACCATATCACATTTGCTCTTGTCGACAATCCCTGGCAGCTGGCTCAGCGTCTCCTTCATGTATTGCCCTGGCAACTAGCTCGGCGTATCCTTCATGCATTGCCCTGGCAACTAGCTCTAGCCTTGCTTTGGCAAATGATCTTGTACATACACACAAAACACACCAAAGCAACATCTTTTCCCACAAAAACTACCAAGTTATGTAATCAAGCTCAACGTTGGAAGGAAACATGGATTAATGCATGAATGGCTAATTATGCAACTAATATGAGCCTAAGTCTAACAATAATATGAGTAAAAAGGGTAAGAAAAATAGTACTTTTGAACACTTATCACACCCCTAAACTCGAACTATTGCTTGTCCTCAAGCAATGCAAACTCATAATTACCTGCCAAGACTTCAATTTTCACAAACTTAGCTTTGAACTTGATTTCAATTCTCTAAACCGGGGCACAAAGTATGATTGGCTTTTTATTTTTCAGAAAACTTAGGAGTTACTCGGAATCAAACTATAATGCTTGTGAGTGTGTTCGGAGTTGTGTGCAAGTTGATTTTTCGGATTCTATGCAAACAATAGGTTTTCAAATTACTTTATTGGGTTCTTTTTAACATGTTTTAACTAGAGCCAGTTTTGGGCACCTCTAGTGTTTTGTTTTTAGTTTTCTTAAGTTAATTTATTCGACTAGAGCCGATTTCGGGCACCTCTAGTGTTTTGTTTTTAGTTTTCTTAAGTTAATTTATTCGACTAGAGCCGGTTTTGGGCACCTCTAGCGATCATTTTTTTTAACACGTACTAGAGCCAGTTTAGGGCACCTCTAGCATTCATCCAATTTTTATTCTAATCCCCCAATTTGTTAATTATCAACCTAAGTTCACTAGAATTCCTTAAATCAATCAAACCACAACAGTGTTTCATCAGATTTAGCATCATAGTAAAATTCTAAGTTTTTCCATGGTTATCCTAGAATAAAAATTCTATCAATTAAGTGCATTGGCAAAGTCATCATCGGATATTCATCAAATCTAAGCAATTCTTGTTCCAATTAAAGGCATGGCAAGCAATTTATGTATCCTAAATGTAATACTTAAGATGAATGTAACTAAACATGGTAACTACTAATAACAATCCCTCCACAAACTCGAGTGAGGCATTGTCCTCAATGCATGCTTTAAAGAAAAATAAAACTAACGAAAAATAAAATGCATACGAGGAACGCGATGGTTGTTTTCTTGTTGCCGGTGGTGGAATCGATCCTCGTACGGGGTTGTCCTCATCGTCCTCTTCATCAATGTCATTGGATTTTCTCTTGGAGGATTCAATTGGTGTGGTCTTTGTTGGTTCAATGGAGGACTCGTCCGAATCTGAAAAATTAGAAAATGATTCCGTAGGAGTTGATTCGGGCATAGGTGTTTTACCTTTGGCTTTTGCAGTGGTTGCCGAGATGTCTTTAGCTTTGGTTGCCGTGGCATCTTCAGGGTTGGTTGCTGTGGCGTCAGCTTGTGCAGGCACTATGTAGGTTGCCGCGGCATCATCTTTTGTGGTTGCCGTGGCAAGTAGTCGGCAGTAAATTTCCTTAGCATGGTGGTTGTAAGTCTTGTTGTGGAAAAGAAAACCTGGAAACTAAAGATAATGAAGAAAAAATAAAATATCTCCTAAAAATAAAAATAAAAATAAAATATTGAAAGGAGAGCATGCTCATGCATCTCCTAAGTTGACCACTTCTTTGTTACGTTCCACATGGGCACCATTGTAGTGCTTCAATCTTTGTCCATTAACTTTGAATTCATGGTTGTCAGAGATGGACTTGATTATCACAGCACCATGGAAGAATGGTTTGAAAACTTCGAATGGTCCTGATCATCTTGATTTCAGCTTTCCCGGGAAATGTTTTAGCCGAGAATTGAATAAGAGAACTAGTTGCCCTGGCGTGAATTGTCGCGGCAATAGTTTCTTGTCGTGCCATCGCTTTGTTTTCTCCTTGTAGATTCGTGCATTGTTATAGGCGAGTACACAGAATTCTTCTATCTCATTGAGGTCCAAGAAACGCTTTTGTCCTGCACTTTCCCAATCCATATTCACGGTCTTGATTGCCCAGTATGCCTTGTGTTCGATTTCCACCGGTAGATGGCATGTCTTGCCATAGACAAGTCGGAAGGGGGACATACCTAAGGGTGTTTTGAATGCAGTGCGATATGCCCAAAGTGCACCATCTAGTCTTAATGACCAATCCTTCCCAGAGGGATTTACAACTTTCTCGAGTATACCCTTCAATCCCTGGTTGGAAATTTCTGCTTGCCCGTTGGTTTGTGGGTGATATGCCGTGGCGATCTTGTGTGATATGCCGAAGCGTTGCAACATCTTGGCAATTAGTCTGTTGTCAAAATGCTTGCCTTCGTCACTAATAATTGATCTCGGCATCCCAAACCGTGTAAATATGTTTTTCTGCAAGAATCGTTGCACGGTCTTGGAATCGTTGTTGGGAACTGCAGCTACCTCAACCCATTTAGACACGTAGTCGACGGCAAGTAGAATGTAGAGGTTGCCGAATGATGATGGGAAAGGTCCCATAAAATCGATCCCCCATACATCGAACAATTCCACCTCGATGATGTTCTGGAGTGGCATCTCATGTCGTCTAGAGATATTGCCCGTCATCTGGCAACGATCACATTGCTTGTAAAAGTCTTGGGCATCTTTGTACAATGTTGGCCAATACAAACCGGATTGCAAAACTTTGGCCGCGGTACGAGTTTCTCCAAAATGTCCTCCATAGGGTGAAGAATGGCATTGTCAGAGTACATTCTGTTGCTCTTCTTCAGGGACACATCGGCGTATAACCTGATCTGCATATTGTTTAAACAAAAGAGGCTCGTCCCAAAAGTAATGCTTAGCATCATGGCGGAACCGCTTCTTCCCTTGGTGAGTAATGCCATAAGGTAAAATACCACAAACAAGGAAATTAACTAAATTCGCATACCAGGGTATTGCTGAGGCATGTGCTGCCGTGGGGACTGCTCCAGAATTGCCGAGGCATGCGCGTCAAAGGCTGTTGCGGTGTCGAGGGTTGCCGAGGCGTGCGCGTCCATGGTTACTGAGGCATCGAGGGTTGCCGTGCTGAGGCAACTAAAATTTGTTCATCCGGGAATGCATCGCATATCTCTAGATCCGCGTCCTCCTACCTGTTGCGTTCTAAATGTGATAAGTGGTCGGCCACTTGATTTTCTGTTCCTTTCCTGTCCTTAATTTCAATATCAAATTCTTCAAAAAGTAATATCCAACGAATCAAATGAGGTTTGGCATCCTTTTTAGCAAATAGATATTTGATTGCCGAATGGTACGTGTGAACAATTACCTTTGTACCAATCAAATAGGATCGAAACTTGTCAAATGCGAAAACTACAGCTAGTAACTCTTTCTCCGTTGTTGTGTAATTCACTTGAGCACTATTAAGAGTTTTACTAGCGTAGTATATCACATGGAATGTCTTACCTGTGCGTTGGCCTAGGACTGCTCCTACCGCGAAATCACTTGCATCATACATGAGCTCAAAAGGTAGCGTCCAATCTGGTGGAACGACAATGGGTGCCGAGGCAAGCTTTTCCTTTAGGGTTTCGAATGCTTGGGTGCAAGAATCATCAAAATCGAAGACTTTATCCTGTTCAAGCAAATTGCACAAGGGTTTAGTGATTTTAGAAAAATTATGAATGAACCTCCTATAAAAACCTGCATGTCCAAGAAAATTTCGAATTCCTTTAACCGAACTTGGAGGGGGTAATCTCTCGATCACGTCCACCTTGGCTTTGTCTACTTCAATTCCCTTGGATGAAATCTTGTGGCCGAGCACTATTCCTTCATCTACCATAAAATGGCATTTCTCCCAATTGAGGACTAAATCAGTTTCTTCACATCTTGCCAACACCTTCTCTAAATTGTCGAGACAGCTGTCGAAGTCATTACCAAAAATAGAAAAATCATCCATGAAGATCTCAATGAAGTCTTAGACCATGTATGAAAAGAGTGCCATCATGCATCTTTGGAAGGTTTCCGGGGCGTTACACAATCCGAACGACATCCTTCGGAAGGCATAAGTATCGTATGGGCATGTGAAAGTTGTCTTTTCTTGATCTTCTGGTGCTATGGCAATTTGATTGTAACCTGAATAACCATCAAGAAAACAATAAAAGGGTTTACCTGCAAGACGGTCAAGCATTTGATCAATAATTGGTAATGGGAAGTGATCTTTCCTGGTGGCTTTGTTTAGCTTTCGATAATCCATACAAACCCTCCAACCGGTCACAGTCCTGGTTGGAATGAGTTCATTATTTTCATTACTTACCACTGTTATACCTCCCTTTTTCGGTACACATTGTACCGGACTTACCCACGTACTATCAGAGATAGGGTATATAATGTCGGCGTCAAGCCACTTGATGATTACTTTCATTACAACCCCTTTCATGGCATGATTTAGTCTCCTCTGGGCCTCAATTGAAGGTTTGTGATCATCTTCCAACAAAATCTTGTGCATGCACACTGCCGGGCTAATTCCCTTCAAGTCGGCAATTGTCCACCCTATTGCCTTTTTGTGTAGCTTCAACATCTTGATCAGCTTCTTTTCCTGCTCAGGCTGTAACTTAGAAGAAATAATTACAGGCAATGTATTATCGGTTCCTAAGTATGCATATTTTAGTTGCTCTGGCAATTGTTTCAACTCAAGAATCGGTGGTTGTTCAATAGAGGGTTTTTCGAGCTTACCTTCCTTACCTGAGTAATCCAGTGGTTCAAAGTATGTACCTGGTCGATTGACTAGCCAATTTGCCTCTTCTTGTTGTTCCTCATCGACCGGTTCTTCATACTCCTCAGGTTCCTCTTGATCGGCAATGTAGTTGCCGAGGCAACTAAATTCCTCGTCGAAGTTAAACTCTACCGTGGCATGAAGAAGTTGGCATTCTTCTGGATCATCGGCATGCCTTAGTGTTTGGAACACATTTAGTTTAACTTGCTGGTCATTCACCCTTATTGTGAGTTCTCCCTTTTCAACATCGATCAAGGATCTCCCTGTTGCTAGGAATGGTCTCCCGAGACTGATGGGTGCATGCTCATCTGCTTCACAATCCAAAACAATAAAGTCAGCAGGAAAAACAATTTATCAACTTTTACCAGTATGTCCTCGATTTTTCCCTCTGGATGCACATAGGATCTGTCGGCTAGCTGCAGCATAACTGTTGTAGGTCTTGCCTTCCTGATTCCTAGTTTCTGGAAAACCGATTTAGGCATCAAGTTTATGCTAGCCCCAAGGTCGCATAATGCTTTCCCGACATAGTGATTTCCAATGGAACAGGGTATTATGAAACTTTCGGGATCCTTCAACTTGGGTGGCATACGATTGTGCAACGTTGCCATGCATCCCTCTGTTGCGGTAACTGTTTCAAACTCTCCTAGCTTTATTCTCTTGGACACAATGTCTTTAAGAAACTTGGCATAGTTTGGCATTTGTTCAACTGCTTCCACCAATGGCAAGTTGATGTGGACTTGCTTTAGGATATCAAGAAACTTCTTGAATTGGTATTCTTGCTTTTGTCGCTTCAACCTTTGTGGGAATGGTGATGGAAGTCAGATATCTTCGATCCTTTCATTGGTTTGAAACCTGATTGACGGCATTACCGGGACAACTGGAGTTTTCGAGGCGTTATCAACTGGGGTTACCAAGGCATGCTTATCACAAGTTGCCGAGGCGTCTTTATCGTCGGTTGCCGAGGCATGCTTATTGCCAGTTGCCGCGGTAATTCCTGGTTCAGCATCTGAGGCTTTGCCGGTAGGTTTATCTTGATCTTTTTGTGGAGTTTTGTTTGATGAGCGGGTTTGAACCTCTCTAAGTTCTTGGCCACTTCTAGTGGTGATCGCCTTACATTGCTCATGCCCAGTTCCTCTTGCGACTTCAGTATCGCTAGGTAAACCTCCTTGCGGTCTAGTATTCATATTTTGGGCAAACTATCCGACTTGATTTTCAAATGATTTGATTGCCGCCTCCTGGTTTTGCAATCTCATCTCGGTCCTGTTAATAAAAGCATCAGTTCTTTTTATGAAATTACTATTCTCAGCATATAAGATTCAATTTTCATCATAAAAGCATTTAGAAAATTTTCCAAAGAACTGGATGTTGTCGGTTGTTGCTGCGGCAACTGTTACCGTGGCATATTCTGCTGGAATCCCGATGCTTGTGCATTCTGATTGTTCTGGTTTAGAGCATTGTTGGGATTACTCCATGAAAAATTCGGGTGCTTCTTCAAAGCTGGATTGTATGTATTGGACATCACATTGTTGTTCCGATTGTAATTCCCCACATAGAAGCTAGATTCCGGATTCTGCATACATTGAGAAGAATTATGGTTATCACCACATAACTCACAAAAAGAATCCATTACCTTGACTTCATGTGTGTTGTTTGATTTTTGCATGTTCTGGACCATCTTGGTTAAAGCGGCCAATTGTGCTGAAATTGAATCTGATGATCCTAGTTCATGTATTGTGGCTTGGCGTCTAACTCCTCCTCTTCTAGTAGATGGGAATTGATAATCATTCTTTGCCAGTCTGTTTAAAATTTGCATTGCTTCCTCCGGCGACTTATCTAGGAGTATGCCTTTTGCCGAGGCATCTAGCATCATCCTTGTTGGTGTATTCACGGCGTGGTAAAACATTGTTACTTGAGTCCACACCGGGAATCCGTGTAGGGTGCATTTGTGTAGAAGTTCTCTATATCGCTCCCAAGCCTCGTACATGGATTCATCATCTGCCTGCCGAAAAGAAGTAATGTCGTTACGAAGCTTATCAGTCAAATTTGAAGGATTAAATCGAGCAAGGAAATCACGACAAAGATCGGTCCAAGATGCTATTGATCTGGAAAGAATGCTATTCAACCATGCTTTCGCCCTATCCCTCAGTGAATAGGGGAATAATCTTAATCGTAAGACATCGGGGGTGACTCCGTGTATTTTGAACGAGTTGCAAATCTCGAGGAAAGATTTCAGATGTTGTCGTGCATCTTCAGTTGCTGAGCCGCCAAATTGACCAATTGTGTTGATCATATTAAACATTACCGGTTTTAACTCAAAGTGGTCGGCTTCAATTTCAGGTGTGACAACTCCTAGATTAAGTCCATCAAGATCTTCTTCAAGATAGTCTCAAATAGTTCTATTTCGTGCAAGAATCACTCATTCTCCTGCTGGAACATCTTGATTCATATTGCCGTCTTGATTAGCCATTGCTACTCTTATCCTCCGTCTAAGTCTTTGTAAGGTTCGTTCGATTTCTGGATCAAAGGGATATTCTGGTGTAGTCGGTCTCGCCCTGGTCATATACCAATGCAAAACCAAAGTTTGTTAGCCCTTTGAATCTTAAACAAGAAAAGTAAAAAGAAAGTGCAAGAAAATAAAAATAAAGTTGCTATTGCCAATTCCCTGGCAACGGCGCCAAAAACTTGTTTCGCGTAATAAGTGCTACGCAATTGTGCAAGTATACACGTTGCAATTTATAGTATAAAAGATATCGTCTCCACAGGGATTGGTGCCACTTCAAGAATCTAGTCTCTTGCACTGTAAAAAGTAAAAACACAAATAAAAGATTATAGGAGTTTAACTAATAACTAAAGTAGAAAGCAATAAAGTAAAAGAAAAGATGAGATCGAATGAGAGAGAGATAGGCCACGTTATCGTGAGTTGAGGTGTGATAGCCGATTGGATTGTCTTGGTAAAAGAGTGCACGGGAACCTCAGTTGCCGTGGCAACTTGCATAACGGGGTTGCCTTGGTAACTAATCGATGGTTGCCTGGGCAACTAGTTGGGCAACTACTTGGGCGTCTGGGCAGCAATCTTCAAGGTTCGGCAGAGCGTTCTTCAATGGTTTCCTCTTATCCCTAAGTCAAAACTCTAGCTACTTGTGCATGCCTTGATAATACATCCCTGCGTGAATCAAGGGTGAACAACAACAAATCTTGCGCTCCTCTTAGCCGTTGAAATCCTTGACTTATTCCTAAGCCGGATTAATTTTCACCATCAATAGATTGAATAAAGATCATATTCATTCGTTTCTTGAATCTAACTCTCCCGATATTAGATAAATATATGAAATCACGAGATCCTCTCCCAATTCACTCGCAAACAAGAATAAGAACCAAGAATGAATAAACCTTGAATAGAAAAGTGCAAACTCTTATTACCTAAACAAAAACCAATAGTTTCTCAAAACCACAAAACACAATAACCATAGCCAAATAGATTTAGTTCATGGCTAGGTTCCAAAGAAACACAAGATAAATAATCCCTAGCATGAACCCAATCGAACAAGAAAGAAAAGGATGAAGAAGGAGGCTTGTCGAAATCCTCCTTGCCCTAGATGCTTGTCGAAAATTCTCTCCTCTTGCCCTCCTTGGACTTGTCGAAATTCCCCTCCCTTGCTCTCTATGGATTGTCGAAATCTCCCTCTTATTTATAGGGCTAGGTCAAAGTCCTTCTTTGAGGAGGAAGTTAAGTTGGAATTCAATTATCTTTAAAGAATATAATTCTTTATTATAATTATATTCTTACTAGAACTTCTCCTATATTCTTGGAATTTAATTCTTCTTTAATCTCTTCATGGAAATCAAATTCCTTTGGGATTGGGCTTTGCTCCACGTCATCTTGGGCTTGTCTAGTCATCAATTTTGACTACCATATCACATTTGCTCTTGTCGACAATTGCCCTGGCAACTGGCTCGGCGTCTCCTTCATGTATTGCCCTGGCAACTAGCTCGGCGTATCCTTCATGCATTTCCCTGGCAACTAGCTCTAGCCTTGCTTTGGTAAATGATCCTGTACATACACACAAAACACACCAAAGCAACATCTTTTCCCACAAAAACTACCAAGTTATGTAATCAAACTCAACGTTGGAAGGAAACATGGATTAATGCACGAATGGCTAATTATGCAACTAATATGAGCCTAAGTCTAACAATAATATGAGTAAAAAGGGTAAGAAAAATAGTACTTTTGAACACTTATCAGGCCACGATGTTAGCTTTACCCGGATGATACTCACTGGTCAGATCATAATCATTAAACAACTCCAACCATCTTCGTTGCCTAAGATTTAACTCCTTTTGTGACATCAGATACTTCAGACTCTTATGGTCTGTAAAAACCACACACTTCTCACCGTAAAGGTAATGCCTCTAGATTTTCAAGGCAAAAACAACTGCGGCGAGTTCAAGATCATGAATAGGGTAATTATGCTCATGCACCTTCAACTGCCTGGATGCATAGGAAACTACCTTACCCTCCTGCATCAGCACGCAACCAAGCCTAACATAGGATGCATCACTATAGACAACGAACTCTTTCCCTGATTCTAGCTGAATCAAGGCCAGAGCTCATGTCGAAGCTTCCTTCAACCTTTTAAAAGTCGCTGCCTATCCTCCGACCACTCAAAATGAACATTCTTTTGCAACAACTTGGTCAAAGGAGCAGCTATACTGGAAAACCCTTCAACAAACCTACAGTAATAACTAGCCAACCCAAGAAAACTCTAAACTTTTGTCACAGATTTAGGCACCTTCCAACTCATCACGGCCTCAATCTTGTGTGGATCTACACGAATCCCCTCGATCGATACCACATGCCCAAGGAAAACAACCTCTTTAAGCCAGAACTCACACTTGCTTAGATTTGCATAAAGCTGATTAGCTAATAACGTCAGAAGCACAATCCGTAAATGTCTATCATTATCCTCTTCGGTACAATAGTACACGAGAATATCATCGATAAACATGACCACAAGCTGATCTAAAAACTCATGGAACACTCGATTCATCATGTCCATGAAAGCAGCCGGTGCATTGGTCAAGCCAAACGACATCACCAAAAACTCATAATGCCCGTACCTCATACGAAAAGCTGTCTTGGGCACATCCACATCTTTCACCTTCAACTGATAGTACCCAGACCTCAATTCTATCTTAGAAAATACCGACATACCCCTGAACTGATCAAATAGGTCATATATCCGCTGTAAAGGATACTTGTTCTTTATCGTCAACTTGTTCAGTTGCCAATAGTCTATACACATCCACAATGTACCATCATTCTTCTTCATAAACAACACTGGTGCACCCCACGGTGAAATACTAGGTCTAATAAAACCTCGATCAAGCAACTCTTGCAATTTCATTTTCAACTCCTTTGGGGCCATGCGATACGAAGCAATTGACACTAGTACCGTATCCATAAAGATCTTAATGCCAAACTCCACCTTACGATCGAGTGGCAACCCCGATAATTCTTCCAGAAAACACCCAAAACTCACATACCGTGTGAATATCCTGCACCATCAACTCTTTCGAACCAGGATTCATAACATAGGCCAAGAAAGCCTGACATCTGAAATCCATCAACCGTCTCTCTTCCAAAGTCAAAATAGCATTAGACAAGAACTTAGCATTCTCACCTACAACCACCACCTCAAAATCATCCGATAACCTCAAAGATATCTGTTTGGTCTCAAAATCCACCACAGCCCTATGCTCGGTCAACCAATCCATGCCCAAAATAATATCAAAACCATAGAATGGCAACTTCATCAAATCTACGGTAAACACATGTCCTTGAACCATCAGCGGACATCTACGATACAACCTCCTAACACGACTGTCTCCCCAAGAGAACTAGTCACTCTAGAACCCACATTAAGAATTTAAATAGGTATATCAAGCAACTTTGCATGCTCACTCAAGATTATAAATGGATAAAACCAGAATCAACCAACGAATACAATGGCAAAGACTGTAAAGAGAATGTTCCTACAATCACATTGGTGTCATTGCGACCCTCACAATGCGCGTACACCCTCGTCGGTCCACCTTCCTTAGGACGGATAGCAACGGTATGAGCCATAGTTCTCTACCCACCATCTCTGTACTGAAACGGCCCACGGCCACGACCACAGCCTCTCTGTGGAGTGATAACAGGTGCAACACCCTGCCCACCTCCAACCAGCAAAGGACAATCACGTCTCAAATGGTCACCAGACCCACAACTCCAACAAGCATTGGCCACAACAGCCGCATGTGCCTGACCATCTTTGGCCAAACGTGGGCAATCTCGCCTCAGATGATCACATGATCCACAAGCCCAACAGGTATTATGCGGAATAACGATACAATCACAATCGCGGTACATTACAACCGAGTTCACATACAAGCCACAGGGACACCAACCCTATTCCTTGGTTAGATGCTTAATCCACTAACAGGAGTTTACGGTACCATATAACCCCTCGACCGTTAGGGTACTTGGATGGAGTTTTCAGTAGACTAAATCAAAACCCCTCAAAATCCAAGGTGACTTATTATAGTGCACTATCAATCCTATAGCCGGCCAAATATATGCGATAACAATTTTCAAAACCACATCACTTGCCAATATAATTCACCATTTACCATTTACCTCACTGTTTTTAAAAGCATTAAACCAAACCATTTTCCAAGCAACAACACATGCTTAAAACTCAAGTATAACCTATATACTTACATGGATCACTTACCACGTGCATCCATCATCATTTCATGATCAAAAATAGTATCGCACATACTTAAAACTTGCTTAAACAGTAGGTACAATGTAAATCAAAGCAAGTGCATAAAACCATTTCATAATAGCACGACCGAGAGAGAAAACCACGTCATATTTACTTCCAAGTTTAAACCAGTGTTTCAAGCTCAGTTTAAACTCCCATAAACTGCCTTTAAATCATTTCAAAACTGAAATCCACGTTCTCACTCACCACATGCGAAATCAAGCGTCTAAAGCCTCCAAAGCTTCATCGGTCGCCTCCGGATCAACCTCCCCTATTTTAACCACATTACAACAGAGGATTAATGCATCTCAATGCATTCAAAACATTGCAACATCAACTCCTTGCAAACCTCACTAATCCTTTCATAATTACCCAACCACAACAACCGAAATCATCTTCTAACTCTTTCCAAACACAACCCAGCCACAATCTAACAATCTAACACTTCCATCAATATATAATAACATATAAAAATAGGATTATTTCATCCATATACTTCCTACGACTACACAGCTACCACAACTCTACAAAAATACAAATCTAACAACCTAATAATCAAGGATTCAAGGAGTTTTGGGATTTCAATGTTAAAAATGACCTATCAACATTATCAATCATCCAAAATATGTTTAAAAAAATCCCTAACACTGGAAATAGATCCAATATGAATCTTCCATAATTTTACCAATTAAACCCAATTAAATCAATTAATCATTGTAAAAACATAAAATCAGATTATAAACCATAAATCAAGGATCAAATACTTGTGAATATCAATAAAGAACCATCAATAGAGGAGAAGAATGAACTTTACCTCTATTGTGTGATTTCTCCCTCAATTAGTTTTTTAAAGCTAGAAAACAAGATTTCAATGAGGTTTTGTAAATCAAAGGTAAAGAAGCAATTACAAATCAAGAATCCAAGTAAAAAGATCTCCCACCTCTGGATTTTGATGAAAAAAAGAGTGTTTGGAAGAAAAGAAGTGGAGAGAAAAGTTGAGAGAAAAGTTTACGTCAAATTTCTTTAAAACTAATAACTAACTTTTATTAACAAAATCCCTTTAATTACCTTTAAAAACACATGTTAAAAAGTATTAATTGACTAGAGAAACCACCAGAAAAGACTTGGTAAAATAGCTCCTTAAGGATTCTAAGAATTTGATCCTTTACAATTTAGACACCTTTAAAAATAGTTTTCAAAAATTACATTTTAATCACTAACCAAAATGTCACCCTTCCAAATCACATTTCCCAAAATTGATTTTACCAATGTCTTCCATAAATTTAAATATTATTTTTAACCATTTTTCCATATTTTTATCTTACTCAAAAAGTTTTGCTCTCGAATCTGGCTCGAATCTCTAACCCGGTCCACAAGACTATCTATCAAGCCCTTAAATCGCTAGGCCCAAAATTGGGGCATTACAGCTGAAGCATGCTTATATAGGACAATAACGAAATGCATCAAGACAAGATAAAAAGAAAAAAATGGGGCTTGGTTTAGGGTTTTAGCTGGAAGCAAACCTAATATGGCTCTTTTTGTCCAGTTTCAGCTAAGCTGGGCTAATGGGGTTACATTTGGTGGTATCAGAGCCAGGTTTGCGAGAAATTGGGATGTTTTTGGTGTTTTTATCATGATGTTTTCTATGCACAGTGATTGTTTATATGTACGGTGTTTGAGTATCTTAGGGACACATTGCTTGATTACTACGTTTATAAAATGATTTTGGTTTGAAATGGAAGTCTTGGATCCTTGCTTGAAGTTGGCCTGATTTTTTTTGTTTTTATGTAATTATCATGCCTTAGATACAATTTAGACTATGCCACCAAGGAGAGAATTGCAATCTAGCAGAAACGCTGCTGCTGGAGGGCAGGGAGTTGAGGGAACTGCCTCCTCCGCCTAATCATCCCAAGAGAGTGGAACAAGTACCACCGGTACCACTTGGTCCTGTGTTTGGGAATATGTCACCTTTGGTTCAGGCGATGATGGGAGCATTCTAGGCCGCGGTGGCTAGAGTTCATGTACCTGCTCTGGCACTTGCTGTTGCTATTTTAGGTTTGCTATTGGAGCGTTTGCGTAGCCTTGGAGGAGTTGAGTTTAGAGAGTTGGCATCCGAGGAGTGGATGGCCAGTACAGAGCGTATCTGGGTTCAGATAGGTTGTAGCAATGATCGTAAGCTGGGATGTATTGTGTCCCTATTATAGGTAGATGCGTATAGTTGGTGGACCACTATAATAACGAGCATGGAACCTGATGATATAATGTGGGAATTCTTCCAAGCTACCTTCAAGAAGAAGCATATGGGAGTAAGATACTTAAACGATAAGAAACGTGAGTTTATAGCCTTGGTTCAGGGTAGTATGACAATATCCGAGTATGAGGTTGCAGTTCGTACAGATAAGTTACTATGCACCTGAGTTGGTGTCAGATGAGAGGCACCGCTGTGATCTCTTCTGATATGGTTTGGTGCAAGTTGTCAAGACTTACATGTTGTCCACTAAGTACACTGAGTTTGATGTGTTGGTATCACGGGTGAAGGATATTGAGCAGAGCTTGGGTTTATCTCGTCGTTCTAGAGGTTTTAGCTCGACAAAGAGAGTTATAGATTTTAATTTTGGAATGGCCAGTCAAAGAGGCACCATGACCAGAGGTTTTGACCAAATATAAGATACAGTAGAGATTGTACAAGACATGGATCTTAGGGATATGGTGCTCAGAACTAGTCAGTGTATAATGGTTATTGGGGCTGTGGTTCAAGGGAACATTTGAGGCGAGATTGACCGCGTTTGGCTAGAGAGGGATAGGCTTCTACAGTTGTGGCTACAAACTTTTGTTGGAGTTGCAGGTCGATAGATCACATGAGATGAGATTGTCCTTTGCTTGCTAGAGGTAGGCAGGCACTTGCACATGTCACTGCACCACCTAGGGGTGTGGGAGTGGCCTAGATACCTTCTAACGGAGGAAGGTAGGAAAAAGGACTGTGGCACACACTGTGGCGGCTCGACCAGAGGATGGTAGACCGGCGAGTATCTATGTTCACTGCGAAGGAAGAAATGACACAGACGAGATAGCAAGTACCTTTACCTTACAGTCTATGTCATTATTATCTTTGATAGATTCTGGTTCTACGCATTAATATGTATTTCATGAGAATGCACATTTGCTTGGTATACCGATGGAAAGGCTTGATGTTGGTATGCAAGTGATGAGTTTTTTTGGAGAGACACTCATTACGAGAAAGTTGTATCGGAGATGTTCTCTGATGGTTCAAGAACATGTGTTTGCGGCTGATCTGATGGAGCTACCGTTCTATGGCTTTGACGTGATCTTGGGTATGAATTGGTTTTCCGAGCATTGAGTTGTGGCTAATTTTGAGACCAACCGGGTTTCGTTGAAGCTTTATGATGATTATGAGGTAGTAGTAGTGGGCAAAATTGTTAAGTTCTTATCCAATATGGCTTCAGCCATGAAAGCGCGTAAGTTGCTTGATTATGGATGTCAGGTGTATCTAGCTTATGTGATGAATCTGAATATGGAAGAAGTGCAGACTAAGGATATCTATACTGTTTGTGACTTTTCGGGTGTGTTTTTGGAAGAGTTACCTAGGTTGCTACCATTCAGAGAGGTTGAGTTTTACATCGAGACATATGCTAATTCAGCTCCTGTATCGATTGCACCATATCACATGGCACCAAAAGAGTTGAAAGAGATGAAGATGCAACTCGAAGGGTTACTGGATTATGGTTTTATCCGACCTAGTGTTTCACCGTGGAGAGCACTAGTGTTGTTTGTAAAAAAGAAATATGGCACATTGAGGATGTGTATTGACTATTGGCAATAGAACAAGTTGACGATTAAGAACAAGTATCCCTTGCCACGGATTGATGATTTGTTCGATCAATTCTGGGGTGCTATAGTGTTTTCCAAGATCGATTTAAGATCTGGATATTATCGATTTAAGATGGCACATTTAGCTTGTAGTTTAACCCTTTCTCAGTTTTAAATTAAAAACTATGTCGTCTAGATGCAGCTAGTTTTGACTCTAAATTGGTTTACAAAACTTATAATTGAGTTATTAAAATAAAAATGCAACTCAGTTTAAAACTATGTGTGTTGCCTAGACCTTTTCTTAATTATAAAATTTCTACACGATTAGGGTTAAACTATATTTAATTGTACCAAAGTTCAATGCTACTATTAGCAAACTATGCTTCTAAACTTATTCACCATAAAAGCATATATTTAAGTTGTAAACTTATACTTTAAATAGTTCAACTTAAAAAAAATATTTACATGCCCTCTAGATATCAAATTACGATAAAGATGTACTTAATGTATCTTATTGTAGTAACATGACTTTCCAAAAGAACAACTCCTCCTTGTTAATCTACTTCAGAGAACCTACATGTTAAATAAAACACACGCTTAGCACGAACTTAGTGAGGCATTTAACACATTTATCATAACATGAAGAGATGCATTACAGTGTGTTATATAAAAATGTATTACAATTTCTGTAAGATGGCAAGCATTTCCCAACATAATAGTATCATATATCATGACTATCTTAAGAATCATGTCATCTAGCAATTCTGTCATAGAATCATGATATCAATGGTTCATGATCATCAAGTAGTTATGCTTTCATTACGTAATCATTTGCATATCATATTCTGAAACATGGCCATACTTTCATCATGCAATTATTTGCATATCATATTCTGTAACATAGTCATACTTTCATCATGCAATTATTTGCATATCATATCCTTTAAAATAGTCATACTTTCATCATGCAATTATTTTCATATCATATCCTTTAACATAGCCCAAAGTATATTATATGAGACCAAGGTACGCGAGTCATCTTAATAAGACACCATAGTGTCTACGACGCCGTAGCGTCTGCATCGCCGAAGCGACTGAGATAAGTACGTACTCAAGGACGCTCTTTGCTCCTTATAATCGCACATTTTGTGCTAACAACACCAAAGTGTCTGAACAACACCGTAGCGTCTGAACCAACACCGAAGTGTCTAAACATCACCGTAGTGACTGAAACGTACCATAGTACTAGGACGCAGCAGCTAGGACTCTATGGATATCCAACTATACCAAAGACTTCACAATAGTACTTGGGCAAAATCAACATTATAATCAACATTTCATGTTCAAAGCATTTTATGATTTATAGCTCAAAGTACAATTTCATGTGAATCCTATGGTATATGAGTCATTATAACGACACCGTAGTGTCTGCAATGCCGTAGCATCTGACGGTGAGTACGTACTTGAGGACGCTCTTTGCTCCTCATTATCGCACCTTTTTTGCTAGTCGACACTGAATTTTCTAAACATCACTAAAGTGACTGCAACGTCGTAGCGTCTGCTTTCAACACTAAAGTGTTTGGAATGCACCGTAGTGATGGAATGCAGCTGCTAAGACTCTATGGATTTCCAATTATACCCCAAACTCTCATACATAAATACTTGGGCATTTCATCTTATTGTCAATCAATTATCATTATTCATTTAAGCATGCAACTTGTTATCATATTTCATCAATAAACATAATTTATCATCATTTATGCAAACAATAGTTCGTACATTGTACTTCGCCGAGCTTGCTATACCGAATCATGCATCAGATCATTTATTTTAAAAAGTAATGCAATGTTATTTCTAAATTTAGGTTGACTTTTCACAAGTCTTCCCTTTCTAATATAATACACATATAGAAATGTACTCACATGGGCCATTTATTAGCATGCCTCACTAAATTCTACTCGATCCTTTCCTTCATAGTACCTCGAATCTTCTTTTGATTCGGATTTGACTTCATTAACCACATGAATATAAATAAACATTTGTTAGATTCACTTCTAACAATATTTCAATTAAGCTATCTAATCATTTAACATAAATTTTTTTCCATAATTTTCCTTCCTTCCTTATACTGTCCAAAAATTCATTTTGGTTCTTAATGACCATTTTGAACTTCCAATAATTCTTCCGAGCTTGTTATCAAACATTTAGATACAAAATGTATCAAATTCTATTTTCTGGCAACTTGTCCTACCCTCAGAGTTTTACTTCTAAAGATCAGAATACACATCAGATCTTAATATCCTCCATATTGTAAGAACTAGATTCGATAACGATTCTAATGGTATAAGCCACATAAATTAATAAAATCTACAAAAATTATGAAAAATCTTCAAACTCCCGTCACAGAGTTGTCCTGACAGAAAGTGCTATGTAAATTTTTTGACCTTCATTCAATTAAAAATTCATATCTTTTAACTCGAAATCAGTTTTCGTTTGTTGGAAACGAAACTAGACGAACAAATCTTTACATCGATATAAAAATCATCATCTAAACATTTTGTAGAATTTATGGTGAATTTTCGAAGTCACTGCCAAAATTTAATCTTCTACATAGCTTTCCATAATTAACTTCTAATTTATGATAGCTTCTTCTTATTTTTCTACTTGTAAATTTAGTCCCATCACTTGCTTCAAACCACCAATTCATCATCTTCTTCATCAAATAATTATTCAAAATAATTCTCTCTGATTTTCTTTCTTTGCCAAATTAGTCACTAAAATGCAAAGGTAAGGATTCAACTTCTTAACTTTGCAATTTAGTCCTCAAATCAACATTACTACCTTAATTCTATTATAACTAAAAAATCATATTTAACCCCCCTCCAAGAATTCATTTCCTATTTGGTCACTTGATTTTGACAAATTGTCACTAATTCGATCAACATCAATTTAGCATTCTAACATCAATTTCACATCTCCAACATCATTAATTACATAAATACACTCCAATTTCATAAAATTTAGATTCGGTCCCTTAACTTTGAAGCTTGTCGAATTGGTCCCTATATATTTAACTTAGGGTTTTGTTTCCAAACAACAAATCAAGTTTACTAGATCATTAATCCAACATCACAAACCCTAAGTTAGACTTAAATCCATAAACTCTAATCTTCTCCATACAAACCAAAATATGTAGGGTTTAGATCCTAACATGATTTTAACATTATATAAGCTTGATTCCAACTTAAATTCAACCATGGAATCATAAAATTTCAAAAGCCCCAAATTTGTTCATAAACCCTAATTTTCTTCTCATGTAAAATTTTCATCAATCAAGCATGTATTCCATGAATTAATTACAAAAAATTTCTCCCTTTTTCCCTCAAATTTTCAAAATTTTGAAAGATGAAGAAGGCCTCATCTTTTGGCCTTTTAATTTTTAAATTGCTCCAATTATGCCACTTGTATTATGTAAATAAATTTTAAATTCATTCAAATAGGGAAATTACAAAAATTGCTCTTTTATCCAACGGTTGAAATTGATTTTATCATCAATCAAGGGCCAAGATTTAAATCTTCAATTTTCTTCTTCCAAAAATGGCCCTTGTAACTTCAAATATTTCAAAATTGCCACCCCTGCCAAATGACTAATTTGCCCTCCAACTATTCTTTATTTACTAGTTCGCTATTCTTGTAAAAGTTCAACTAAGTCTAGTTGGAATCCAACTAACTATAAAAAAATGTTAGGGTTTAAGGTTTAGGGGTTTAGGTTGTATGGTTTAGAATTTAAGGTTAGTGTTTAGAATTTAGGGTTTAGGGTTTAGAGTGTGGGGTTTAGTTTTTTAGTGTTAGGGTTAGTAATTTAGGATTTGGGTTTTTATAGTGTAAATACACAGGCTTGTGTAAATTTAATTTTACACAGCCTCACATAATAAAATACTCATAAAATAGTATTTTATGAATTTTCCATAACTTTTGGAACTGCCTTTAAAATTCCAATTCGATCTGATGTATCGATAATTACCAAGAATTTTATCAGATACAATCCCTCTTAGAAATTTTATAACAATAATCATTACAAATATTATTGACTCATGTTGAATCCTTTTTATCGGTCAAAAATACTAACATGGAACCTTCCTAGTAGGTCACCCATCCTTGTGCTACTCTGGTCTAAGCACACTTAACAATTTTTCATTCGATCCAACTACAATTTCCAAATTTTTGAAATTTATCGCTATATAGCCATTAATATAAGCTTCGTACGAAAAATACGGGTAACATGGAAATGTCACTCTTGGGGTAAACTAGTCATTTACGGGGTCAAAATATATAACTTTTGAAAATTATACTTTGGTCCTTGAACTTTTCCAAAATTTACACTTTAATCCCTAAACTTTCAAAAGTTATATTTTGGTCACTAATAAAAAATTGGGTCATTAAATTTTAATTTTGAGAAATTTGCTAACTCTAAAATAAAAAGACAAAAATTTAATCTTGCTCGGATACCAAATTTAAGCATAAGGATCTTCTAAGTACTCAAAATCTTACTAAGATGGAATATGAAATACTTTGATTTGGTGATTAGGGACCTTGTACCCATGAGTATTTTATAGGGGTGGTTCTCTATCAAAAACCACCATTTTAAACATCAATGCCCCTCAACGTCCAAATCATGGAGCGGCAAAATTATGGCTACGAACCACCTTAATCTCAACGTGAGTGAGATTGAGAGTGAAATGAAACGTGGGAATAACCCACGAACCACAAAACTGTTCTACAGTATGGATAGTTCCGTAATGCTCTTGTATTTTTTTTAATGTCTAAACATGCAAAAAAAGTTTTAATTTAGTCTTAAACTCCGCTTCGATCTTCAAATGTAATGTTTCATGTCCGTGTAATTTTATCGCATCAGGCAGAAAAATGTTTCATTTAGTGTATGAACCCTAAATCAATTTCGAACGATAAATCTAATATTTGAATTTATAATATATAACTTCAAAAAAGTTACTATAAATAATTTCGAACTTTTATTTTTTTATTACACATTCAATGAATATATATATCAAATTCAAACATGATAGAAGAACCAAAATTATAATTTATCTATTAACTTTTAATGAACAAAAATAAAGCTTAAATATTTCACTGAGTAATTAGTATACCAAATCTTTAAATATGTCAGCGGTTTATAACTATTTTAAAAATTAGTTCTTATATTTTATATTTTTTCAAAATTTATCGACCTTTTTACTATTTATGATTTAAAAATATTGATTTCTTTTTTTTTATCTCTTTCTTAACTTCGTCTCAATTTTATTGTTAATTACTGATCTAACATATATAAAAAATAAAATAACTTTTTAACTTCACACATTTATAGTTTATTATCATTTCTAGCTACCAAGTTTGTAATTAACAATAAAAATGAACAAAAATAAAGAGAAAAAAGCAAGAATTTTAAATAAAAAATATCGGACTCAATTTCACTAAAATAAAATATAAAAATTAAAATTTTAAAATAATAAAGACATATGAATATCTATAACTCCATCGATTCAACTCATGATTTTTTATAAAGAATTCAACTCGTGAAATTTTTTTGTTGTCTTTTTCAATTTTCAAGATTTCGTCATGACTAATCCGAACCGACTTGCATTTACCGAGGAAATATTTTACATACATAACGTCTCGAACTCGAGACTTGCTTAAGTGATACCAAATTACTTATCAATTTGACCAATACCGTGGGTCAACTCGTGAAATAGGTAACTGGATCTTGGATGAGATAATTTATATCACCATATGTGGTTACTCACCATTGTTGGATCTTGGATCCGGATCCAATGTACAGCCAAAAGTTTCTACTAGAAATAGGTAACTGGATATTCAAATTTATCCAAAAACTAAATTTTATTTATAAACCAGAATAGAATAATAACATGGTATCTATATCTATACCCATATGCCTATTGGAACATGTAGCAACCAAGTAAAACATGAAAAATCTAAAGGAAACATAGTGCTAGTTACAGGAAAGAATAACAAATCAAAATGGTATCAGAATGCTGAAAAGAAATGATGGCATTGCTTTCCCAACTCCAATCCGCAGCCCTGTATGTTCCCCTGCTTTCCCATTAAACAACAAATGTCATGTAACGGAAACTGGGGAGCCCAAAGTAATTCAACAAATGTCTCAGCTCATCAAGATTCCACATCCATCTGACAGATTCATTAAAACTAATCCAAAAAGAGGAAAATGCAAAAACTCAAGAGTCTCAAATAACAATACTACATAGCTCACACTATGATTGATGGCTAATCAAAGCAACTTTTTAAGGAGGAGGCGGAGTTGTTGCTGGTGTCGCTGCAGTTGGACTGTTGTTGCTGCCACCACCCCCGCCGCCATTGTTTTCCCATGGTCTCATGGTGAATAACACCACAAACAAGATGATGACCAGCAAAATTATGATAGCATAACAAGTCCATTTCCGGGTGTTTTTCTGGTAATTCCTAGCTGTTTGCAGCCGCTCAGTTCCGCCTCTCACAAATGAATTAGCTCGGTTCACTTGGCTCTCAATGTCATCCAATTGCTCACCTTGAGCCTGAACCAGCACTGCCATGTCCAAGAAAACTTGGTGCAACTCCTTGAGATGTCTCTCCAAATCCTTCACAGCATCATGCCTTTCTTGAATCTCATTGATTGTGTCCAAAATTCTTCCTCTTCCTTGTTCTTGAATAGCTTTCTGCAAGAATGTCTCGCTCTCCCCTGCAAAATGTTAACACAAAACAAGTTCCAAAATGTTGTTCATATTTCTCTTGCACCAGAAACGCAGTGCAGCTTTCTCAAACACCCCATGATTTCGTTTTTACTTCTTATTCTATACATAATGATAATAATACTAATTCTAGACCAAGAATTCAGCAAAGTTTCACTTTTAGGCAATTGGAAAGTTTTATAATCACGATTTGCAAGTTTCAATTCAATCTATATATATATGTATGTATGACAATTTTCTAGATTGCACACAAATTTTCCATATAACTAGTAATCACTTATCAATTAACCAAATTAACTCTTTAAAATCTGTTAGAATCTTGTAAAGAATATAAGGAACTTAATGGAATGAAAAAGGAGAATCCCTGACCTGTTGAAATCAAAAGATCAAGAGTCTTCTCATCTGGGTTTTCTCCGGCAACTGTAAAATATCTTCTCTGAACAGTTTCTCGATACTCAGACGAGATCCTCTCTCTCAATTCATTGAAACTTTCCATAGAGTCCTTCAGCTTCTTTCTCAACCCGTTCACTACCGAAGTCCTCGTCCGGTCCGAGGAAGATCCCGGTCCACAGCCAGGCAAGATCCTGTTAGCCGCGTTGGACCGGTCAAGCGCTTCTAGCCTAACCTTAACGAGCTTGGCCTTTTTCAACGCCATGGCTACGTCCCCATCCATCTTGGCTCTCAAATCCCTCACGGCTTTGGCGTTGTGCAAAGTCTTGCTCTGCTCGTGAGATGACGAGAGGTCGTCGTTAAGCCGCTCCAGCTCCTTGAGTTCGTCTTTGATGGACTCGACATCGTCGAAGAACTTGTCGAGGTTTACACCGCGGGTGGAAGAGGATTCCGACATCTGGACTGCGTGGTGGTGATCGGGGGAAGCTTCTTCGCTTCGGAAGCGAGAGAAAGAACTGGAGAACAGATTGTTCATATTTGATTTCCTTACTAAAATCTGTTCAATGTTTTAAAAGCGTTGGTTGGATCAGAAGGAAATGATATTAACATAGGGGGGAGTATTTGGTGTGTAGCAAGTCATAGAAACCAATTTTGATCAGAACAGACTTTTCAAGAGATTTTAAGATAATGGGTAGCGCAGATTGAAAGAAAAAGTAGGTACAAAAGTTGAAAAAACAAAGATTTTAGAAGTGGGTCTGGGTTCTAACTTCTAAGGAAGGTGGGAAATTTCAACTAAAAGGAATTGGACATGTCAAATCACAAATGGACAAGGATATGATTTCCTAGAAATGCAATTTCATTTTGGGTAAATGTCAATGATTGCTCTAACAGGGAACGAATTGAAAATAGGAGGAAACATCTTGGACGGTGGAAGCAGGGAAATGGTCAAAGACGGACAGAAACTTAACCGAGTAACATTGTTTTCGTTCGAGTAAATTGAATGTTGCTTCGATGTGAGAAATAAGATGGAAAACGCGTGCGGAAATTTTTGAGAATTTGATTGTTCTAATTCGACAAAAATCTTATGTCTTCTTTTTATGTAAATACTAAAAAATAAATTAAATTATAAGTTCTAGCTCTAAATTATTAATCATAGACCATAAACTCTAAAATCTAAAAATATACATTACCTTAATTTTCTAAACTATAACCATAAACTCTAATCTTAAACATTAATCTTAAATCTAATTTTTTTAATGTAAAAACAAATAATTATAAGGACTTATTAGAAATTAAAGTTACCAATACTTTATTAATCAGGTTTCATACGTATAGGTTAAATTTCAACTTAAAATAATCATCTATATCGTTTAATTGCATGATCAATAAATAGGGACTAAATTGCAAAGAATCAAACTTCAACAAGCATTTTAATAGAATTACCTAACTGTGTATCGGTACACCAGTTTACTGTATCGATACGGTGTAATTTTCAAAAGGCGTACTGATACGATCCTCAAGCATATCGGTACATGTATGCTATATTCAAAACAAGAAATTTTAGAAGCCAAAAGGCGTACCGATACAGTTGGCCCTGTACCGAAACCAAGCTAACTTTTATGCATTATGTACTGATATGGTCCTTAGGCGTATCAGTACAGTAAGGCAATTTTGCCCAGATTGAGCTGAGACAGGTCCCCGTATACGGGTCCCTAAGGACCTATACCAGTACGAACAGACCCGTAATGACCTACTGGTCAAACATATGTGTAACTCCCTCGACCCGGCCTAGTCGCAAGACCGAACCGAGCAAGCTACATTAGGTTTACCGAAGTAAACCGGGATGATTAAACCTAAAACTCACTCATTTTTTTCTTTTATCTGATTTAGATGCATTAACGTTATCCTACATGATCATACTGTTCAAAGGTGAGCACTCATCTCAATCGGGCATCATAATGATATCCAATTGGCCATGATACAACTTAGGGACCAAAACGTACATTCAGCAAATTAAAAGGGTTTTTCCACTTTTAAGTTACCAACCTTAAATTAGGTTTATTTCATGCTTATATGCCAAATATCAGCCTCAAATGATCATCCATGCATAAATAATTGACAAAACAAGATTTAGGGACTAAAACGGAAGAAAATAGAACTTTACTAAAGCCTTTAACTAACTTAACTGCCATGGGTATTGGTACGCCTAATTGGGTATCGGTACGCCCTTACCATTTCGAATTCCAGGAATTCCAATAACCAATTCTCGTACCGATACGACCCTGCGTACCGGTTCCCCTTAACAAAACCAGAGGCTCGTACCGATCCTCAAACCTGTGTACCGATCCCCCAAGCTAAACTCAGTCTTCTCGTACCGATACGCGAACCCGTGTATCGGTACGCTACTCTAAAGATACACTCTCGTATTGCAACACCTAGCCCGCGTACCAGTACCATAAGCCCGAAATAGCTTCCCGTACCGGTACGTGAACATGCATACCGATACGCCTGGACCTGAATGGTCTCAATTGGCTAGTTTAACATGCTTATCTCAAAACTAAACCACTTCAATAAGCCATAAACATTCATACAACACTACCTAGATGCAAAAGTAACCTAAACATCATAAGCTCAACATCCAAATGGCTTTCGTACATCTAATGATATTCTAAAGGCATGCTTCCTAAAAACACTTTGCCAAACAACCCAAAATGCAAAATTAAACCATTCTCAGCATAAGCATCATTACAGCACACTTAACATAACATACCAAACTTGCTCATACCATCGCAACAAGGTAATCAACAAGAAAACTCTAGATGCATACCTAAACCACCATTCAACCACAACTACTAACAAGTATTGATATCAAGCTTAGCAACATCATTTATCCTCAAAAACCAGCATAGAAAACATATTCATAATCCATAAGAAAGCAGGATTACAACCCCCCAAAACATTGGCGAACACATTGCCTTATTAACTGGAAATAGAAACCGAGTTCATACTCAAAGTAGTTTATCTCTTGGATCCTTGCAAACCTTGTCTTTGCTGCCCCGAACTTTAATGCTCTGCATCATTAGGAAAAAGATAGCGTAAGCACACATGCTTAGTGAGGATGCTCATAACAATGTTGCATTTGCATTCATTTAAAAACATATGCTTGCTTTTCCCAAAACATGCTTACTTACAAAGAACTTCCTCATGATTCTAAACGAATCAAAACATAATGATATTCATAACATCTATAACATTTCATGCCTAAAGCCCAAAGCATTTTAATCAAACCATGATCCCAAAGCATTTTAATCAAACCATGCTTAAATCCCAAAGCATTTAATACAAGAATCAACACATTATCTTTTTCATATATTGGCAATTATAGTGACCCGGATAGACTACCTCTATCCTTTACACATATCGGATACACAAATCTCTCATACCATGCATAGTTAAACCACATGATATCCCAAACCTTGCCTAGTTAAACGACAAGATTTGACACTCTCGCCTAGTTAAACCGCGAGATTTCACCCTTGCCTAGTTAAATCGCAAGATTATCGACCTTGCCTAGTTAAACCGCAAGATCACCATCAATTTGGGTTGCCTAGTTAAACCGCATGCCCTAAATGATGTCCCAACAATCCTAGTGGCTTAGTTAAACCTCCATACCTCAAGGACCCATGGCCACAATCGATTTTGTTCATATTTTATAGTGCACTTTTAATCATATGGCATGCCAACTATATCCGATTGTTTTGACCATGTCACATAGCCAATATATCATTTACAAAAACATTTACATACCATTTTACAATGCATCTCATAAACAACACATATGCAAATCTCATTACCAATACAATAACACCATTCCCAACCGGAATGAAAACCAATACTCAATAACATTTAATATATACTTTCAATCCCCTGCATATGTACTCAAAATCATGTATTACCAGTAAGTAAATCATACCATGTTTGTTACCAAAACATGCAAACAACATGCTCATATCCAAGTCGATATTCAAGAGCAAAAAAAAGGGAAACTTACTTCTGAGCTTAGGTAAGTGTCTCACACTTACCCTAAACTCCCAACAACCTTTTCAAACCTTTGTAAAGGATTTAAAACCAGTTTCCACTCACCGATATGTTTCGCCTTTCTTGCCAACACGAAACAAGCTCTCGACAAGCCACCAAAAATGTCATGCTTCGTCACCTTGATTATCCCCTGTTTTAAACACATAAAACCAGATGACAAATGCATTAAAATTCATTCAAACCATTGCCCAACAACAATCTCCTGAAACTCCCAAGATGCCCACTCAACACCATCCGAAACATACCGAAAACACCATCAAACGTTTCCAAAACTTAACCCATCCATAAAACAACAATACAAGCCTTCAATTAACTTCAAGGAACATCCAAAAACCCTTTCCTAACATCCTTTTACTTCCAGCAAAGATTAAACTCGAATATCACCACAAAACCTCAATCTAACAACCTAACTAATTAGAGATTCAAGAGTTTCGGGATTCTATTGATAAAAACAACTTATCAACATCAAAGTAAATCTAAAACATATATTAAATCCAACTCAAACACTGGAAAATAGATCCACCTCAAAAATTATAATATCTCATTAATATTCTCAAAATAACTCAATTAAACATTGATATAACATAAAAATCAGTTTCCAAACTATAAATCAAGGATCAAATACTTGGAAATTTCAGTAAAGAACCGTACAATAGAGGGGGATCATGGACCTTACCCTTATTGTGAGATTTCTCCCTCAATTGATTTGACAAAAGTTAAGAAAACACAAGATTTAAATTAGATTTTGCAAAAACAATGTTAATCAAATCATTATCAATCATAAAAACAAGTTAAAAGACTCCTCACCTCTGGATTTTGATGAAAACTTGAGTGTTTGGCTGAGGAGAGTGATAAGTGTTCAAAAGTACTATTTTTATTACCCTTTTTACTCGTATTATTGTTAGACTTAAGCTCATATTAGTTGCATAATTAGTTATTCATGCATTAATTCATGTTTCTTTCCACCGTTGAGCTTGATTACATAACTTAGTGATTTTTGTGGAAAAAGATGTTGCTTTGGTGTGTTTTTGTGTGTGTGCAGGATCACTTGCCAAAGCAAGGCTAGTGCTAGTTGCCAGGGCAATGCATGAAGGAGACGCCGAGCTAGTTGCCAGGGCAATGCATGAAGGAGACGCTGAGCCAATTGCCATGGCAATTGTCGACAAGAGCAAAGGTGATATGGTAGTCGAAATTGATGACTAGACAAGCCCAAGATGACGTGGAGCAAAGCCCAGACCCAAAGGAATTTGATTTCCATGCAGAGATTAAAGAAGAATTAAATTCCAAGAAGATAGGAGAAGTTCTAGTAGGAATACAATTATAATAAAGAATTATATTCTTTAAAGATAATTTAATTCCAACTTAACTTCCTCCTCAAAGAAGGACTTTGGCCTAGCCCTATAAATAAGAAGGAGATTTCGACAATTCCAGAGAGAGCAAGAGGAGAGGATTTTTGACAACTCCAAAGGGCAAGAAGGAAGAGATTTCGACAAGATAACAAGGAGGGAGAGAGTTTGATTTCTTCTTCTTCTTTGCTTCTATTAGATTCATGGTTTGGGGATTATTCTTTGTATAACTTTTGAACCCAACCATGAACTAACTTAATTGGTTGGGGTTATTGTGTTTTGCTGTTGTGAGAAACAATTGGATTTTGTTTAGGTAATAAGAGTTTGCACTTTCAATTCAAGGTTTATTCATTCTTGGTTCTTATTCTTGTTTACGAGTGAATTGGGAGAGGATCTCGTGACTTCATCTATTTATCTAATATCGGGAGAGTTAGATTCAAGAAACGAATGAATATGATCTTTATTCAATCTATTGATGGTGAAGATTAATCCGGCTTAGGAATAAGTTAAGGATTTCAACGGCTAAGAGGAACGCAAGATTGGTTGTTGTTCACCCTTGATTCACGCAGGGATGTATTATCAAGGCATGCACAAGTAGCTAGAGTTTCGACTTAGGGATAAGAAGAAACCATTGAAGAACGCTCTGCCGAACCTTGAAGTTGCTGCCCAAACATCCAAGTAGTTGCCCAGCTAGTCACCCAGGCAACCATCGATTAGTTGCCAAGGCAACCCCGCTGTGCAAGTTGCCACGGCAACTGAGTTGCCCTTGCACTCTTTTACCAAGACGGTCCAATTGGCTATCACACCTCCACTCACGATAACCTGGCCTATTTACTCTATTTTAACTTCATCTATTCTTTTAGTTTATCGCTTTTACTTTTCTCGTTAATTAAAACCTCTATTATCAATTGTGTTTTTATTTTCACAGTGTAGTAACTTAAGCAAAGTGGCCCAAACCAATCCCTGTGGAGACGATACTCGATACTTGTATCACTTTATTACTTGCGACGTGTATACTTGCACATTTGCGTAGCACTTATTACACGCAAAAAGTTTTTGGCACCGTTGCCGGGGATTGGCAATTGGTGTTAGTTGTTTTTGTTATTGCATTTTTTTCTCATAGTTTTACTAACTTTTCTTTTTGTTTGTTTTATCAAAAAAAAAAAATTAGGTGCGCTACAAGTTAAGGGACATCAACATGTCGGGAAATAAAAGCCAATCTATTCGAGAGATGATGTTGGAAGATATGAATCAATCCAATCAAGAGTTTCTTGCACCCTTTGATGATTACCTATACCAACCGAGAAAAGCCCAAAGAACTTATACCGTGGAAAAATCTTGTGCTATGTGTGGAGAACATCGTGTGTTTGAAAATTGCCCTCACATTTTCGGTGCATATAACTACATGGAGGACCATAGAGGGAACCAACAGCAAAATTCTTCATGGTATGGTCAAAAAGCTCAATTTTTTTTACCATAACAATTTTGCCGCATCAACAGATATGCCATGGCAATGTAGTCCTTTTCAAGAGCATTCTAATTCCTTGGAGGAAACGTTACTAGCTTTCTTGGCTAGACTTGACGGATCAATTGAAGAGATTCGGGAGCTATCAAAATCTATGGATACGAGGATAGCTCAGTGGGATGCAACCTTAGGGGATTCAGAAGATCAATTGGGGAGATCCACATATGTCATGGATAACATGCACCAACAATTCAATCCTAGGGATACTGACGTCCCAAGGCAAGAGGATAATGAGCAATAAAAAGAAAGCTCTTCGATGTGTGGGGAACAACTAGAACCTCAAAGTCGAGAGGATGTTGATGAAGAAGACTACCCAACACATGAGGAGCCTGAGCAACAAATTGGCTCGGCAATGATTGAGGAGCCTGAACAGAGAAATGCCGCGACAACACTCAATGAAGCTGAGAACAATAATACTATAGCAAATTTTGAGGAGCCTGATGCCCATAAGGTTACAACGTTGATGCTGAAGTAGGAATCTGTAGATTGCTCTCATCTACAATTGCCACGGCAATTACACGACCACATGCAAGATCAACGAGATGATAATACTTTGCTAATGGAATATGAGCAGGTAATGGTTGAACCTTTCGAATTCTTTAAAAGCTCACCTCGTCCATTGCAGGTATGTCTTGAGGAACCGAGGTTGGTAGATTTGAAACCATCGAAATCTCCACTGATGGAGATGTTTGAGAGGCCAAAAGAAAACGGTGTTTGGATTTGTAAATCTTTTCAGAAAATTGGTTCTTCCCTTGACTTACAACAAATTTTGGCAACTGATTGCCACGGCAATTTGCTTGAGCAGCAATTTCCACGACTACAAAGGCTACATCCAACCATGATAGAAGTCGACAAGAATGAGGTAATTGAATGGTTGAGAATGGATATAATTTTTCCTATTAATATATTTGTGCCTTCAGGAATAGTAGCAAGGTGGAGAGTATACATGGACTACAAGCAAACAAAGAAGAAAGAAACCTCCACCATGGTAACGCAAAAGGGAGTAGTGGCAAGCACATTGGCCAAACTCTTTTTGGGCAATATTGTCACCCGATGGAGGGTGCGGATGGACTATAAGAAGTATCGAAAACGACCATCCTCAAGTTTTCTTAGATATGCACTAACATTAGAAGATGCATGATGGCACTCTTTTCAGACATGGTCGAAGACTTCCTTGAGATCTTCATGGATGATTTTTTTGTTTTTGGTAGTAACTTCAACAGTTGCCTCGACAATTTAGAGAATGTGTTGGCAAGATGTGAAGAAACCGATTTAGTCTTTAATTGGGAGAAGTGCCATCTTACGGTAGATGAAAGAATAGTGCTCGGCCACAAGATTTCATCCAAGGGAATTGAAGTAGACAAAGCTAAGGTGGACGTGATCGAGAGACTATCCTCACCAAGATAAAGTCTTCAATTTTGATGATTCTTGCGCCCAAGCATTCGAAACCCTAAAGGAAAAGCTTGCCTCGACAACCCTCAATGCCGCAACAACCCTTGATGCCTCGGCAACCATGGATGCGCAAGCATCGACAACCTTCAACATCGTAGTAACTCCTGATACGCACGCCTCGGCAACCCTCGACGCCACGGCAACCACTGATACGCACGCCTCGGCAACCATGGATGCGTATACCTCGACAACTCTAGACGCACACGCCTCGACAACCTTGGGAGTAGTCACCACAGCAGCACATGCCTCGGCAATACCCTGATCAGGTTATACGCCGATGTGTCCCTGAAGAGGAGCAACAAAATGTACTCTGACAATGCCATTATTCACCCTATGGAGGACATTTTGGAGGAACTCGTACCGCGGCCAAAGTTTTTCAATCCGGTTTGTATTGGCCAACACTGTACAAAGATGCCCAAGAGTTTTACAAGCAATCTGATCGTTGCCAGAGGACGGGCAATATCACCTACAAACCAATAGGCAATCAAGACCGTGAATATGGATTAGGAAAGTGCCGGACAAAAGTGTTTGTTGTACCTCAACGAGATAGAAGAATTTCGTGCACTCGCCTATAACAATGCACAAATCTACAAGGAGAAAACAAAGCAATGGCACGACAAGAAACTATTGCCGCGGCAATTCATGCCAGGGCAACTAGTTCTCTTATTCAATTCTCGACTAAAACGTTTCTCGGGAAAACTAAAATCAAGATGGTCGGGACCATTCGAAGTTGTCAAACCATTCTCCCATGATGCCATGATAATCAAGTCCATTACCAACGAACATGAATTCAAAGTTAACGGACAGAGATTGAAGCACTACAACGGTGCCTATGTAGAACGAAACAAAGAAGTTGACATCTTAGGAGATGCATGAGCATGCTCTCTTTTCGATATTTTCTTTTTCTTTTTTTTATTTTTTTTATTTTTTTTTCTTTCTTTCTTTTCGAACTATTTTTTTCTTTCTATTATTTTCGGTTATTATTTCTCTTTATTTATTTTTGGAATTTTTAGGAGATATTTTATTTTTCTTTATTATCTTTAGTTTCTAGGTTTTCTTTTCCACAACAAGACTCACAACCACCATGCTAAGGAAATTCACTGTCGACTACTTGCCATAGCAACCACAATAGAAACTGGCGATGCCCAAGCAACAACAATGGCTTCGGCAACTACTGATGCCCATGCAAGTGAACCTGCATCGGCAAACATGGATCAAATCGAAGCAATGCTATTCACGCGGTACCAGCATTCAACCACCGACTGAAAAATGAATCAAGCAAACGACACGAAGGAAACTTATCACTCGAGGTGACGACCTCTCTGACTAACTCATTTCATTTAGTTTCTTTTAAATTTTGTTTCACTTTTTCATGCATTGAGGACAATGCTTCTCTCAAGTTTGGGGGGTGTTGGTTTCTTGTTAGTTTCATGTTTAGTTGCATTCATCTTTAGCAATCACATATAGGTTGCATATGTTACTTGCCATTCCTTTAATTGGATTTAATTGCTTAAGACTTGTTGAATATCCAATGATGAATTTTTGCCACAACACTTAATTGAAAGAACCTTTAATTTTAGGATTGCATGAAAAGAACTTAGAATTTTACTATGATGCTGATTTTTTTTACACGGTTGTGGGTTGTTGATTGAAAGAAACTAAGTGAACTTAGGTTGCTTAAAATTTGGGTAAATTTAAAATTGAAAATTAAAAGTTAATTTCTTGCTAGAGGTGCCCAAAACTGGCTATAGTAGTAAATGCACTTTCTTGCTAGAGGTGCCCAACACTGGCTCTAGTAGTTAATGCACATTAAAGAATCGCTAGAGGTGCCTGAAATTGGCTCTAGTCGACTAAAATAAAATGAGAGATTGCTTACTTTGCTAGAGGTGCCCGAAATTGGCTCTAGTGAAAATAAAAATAAATGCCCCGGTAATTAAATTGATAAAAGCCTATTGTTCACATAGAATCTTGAAAATCAACTTGTACACAACTACGCACACACATTGTCACGAGCACTATAGTTTGGTTCTGGGTAATTTTTGTGTTATCCGAAAAATTAAAAGGTGATCATACTTTGTGCCACGGTTTCGAGGTTTGAATTCAAGTTTGAAGCATGTCTTTGATGATTAAAGTCTTGGCAGGTAATTGTTAGTTTGCATTGCTTGAGGACAAGCAGTAGTTCGAGTTTGGGGGCGTGATAAGTGTTCAAAAGTACTATTTTTATTACCCTTTTTACTCATATTATTGTTAGACTTAAGCTCATATTAGTTGCATAATTAGTTATTCATGCATTAATTCATGTTTCTTTCCACCGTTTAGCTTGATTACATAACTTGGTGATTTTTGTGGAAAAAGATGCTGCTTTGGTGTGTTTTTGTGTGTGTGCAGGATCACTTGCCAAAGCAAGGCTAGTGCTAGTTGCCAGGGCAATGCATGAAGGAGACGCCGAGCTAGTTTCCAGGGCAATGCATGAAGGAGACGCCGAGCCAGTTTCCATGGCAATTGTCGACAAGAGCAAAGGTGATATGGTAGTCGAAATTGATGACTAGACTAGACAAGCCCAAGATGACGTGGAGCAAAGCCCAAACCCAAAGGAATTTGATTTCCATGCAGAGATTAAAGAAGAATTAAATTCCAAGAAGATAGGAGAAGTTCTAGTAGGAATACAATTATAATAAAGAATTATATTCTTTAAAGATAATTAAATTCCAACTTAACTTCCTCCTCAAAGAAAGACTTTGGCCTAGCCCTATAAATAAGAAGGAGATTTCGACAATTCCAGAGAAAGCAAGAAGAGAGGATTTTCGACAACTCCAAAAGGCAAGAAGGAAGAGATTTCGACAAGATAACAAAGAGGGAGAGAGTTTGATTTCTTCTTCTTCTTTGCTTCCATTAGATTCATGGTTTGTGGATTATTCTTTGTAAATCTTTTGAACCCAACCATGAACTAACTTAATTGGTTGGGGTTATTGTGTTTTTTTGTTGTGAGAAACAATTGGATTTTGTTTAGGTAATAAGAGTTTGTACTTTCAATTCAAGGTTTATTCATTCTTGGTTCTTATTCTTGTTTGCGAGTGAATTGGGAGAGGATCTCGTGACTTCATCTATTTATCTAATATCGGGAGAGTTAGATTCAAGAAACGAATGAATATGATCTTTATTCAATCTATTGACGGTGAAGATTAATTTGGCTTAGGAATAAGTTAAGGATTTCAACGGCTAAGAGGAGCGCAAGATTGGTTGTTGTTCACCCTTGATTCACGCAGGGATGTATTATCAAGGCATGCACAAGTAGCTAGAGTTTCGACTTAGGGATAAGAAGAAACCATTGAAGGACGCTCTGCCGAACCTTGAAGTTGCTGCCCAGACACACAAGTAGTTGCCCAGCTAGTCGCCCAGGCAACCATCAATTTGTTGCCAAGGCAACCCCGCTGTGCAAGTTGCCACGGCAACTGAGTTGCCCTTGCACTCTTTTACCAAGACAGTCCAATCGGCTATCACACCTCAACTCACGATAACCTGGCCTATTTACTCTATTTTAACTTCATCTATTCTTTTAGTTTATCGCTTTTACTTTTCTCGTTAATTAAAACGTCTATTATCAATTGTGTTTTTATTTTCACAGTGCAGTAACTTAAGCAAAATGGCCCAAACGAATCCCTGTGGAGACGATACTCGATACTCGTATCACTTTATTACTTGCAACGTGTATACTTGCACATTTGCGTAGTACTTATTACACGCAACAGAGAGAGTGGAGAGATAAGTTGAGAGAAAAGTTACGTGAATTTTCTTTAATGAGCTTAACTAACTTTTTAACTAAAATCCCTTTTTAATTATCTTTAAAACACATGTTAAAATATCTTAAATTAAGGGAGAAATCATCAGAAAAACCTTGGTAAAATAGCTCCTTAAAGATTCTAAGAATTTGACCCTTTTCATTTTAGTCACCTTTAAAAACAATCTTCAAAAATCGCATTTTGGTCACTAATAAAAAATGTCACATTTCCAAATTCCTTTTTCTAAAATTGATTCCACCAAAAATCATTATATAATAAAATATGATTTTTAACTATCTTTCCACATTTTTATCTTACCGAAAAATATACGATCCCGAATCTGACTCAAATCTCTAACCTAGTCTATCGAACTGTCTAACAAGCCTCAAAACCGCTAAGCCCAAAACCGGGCTGTTACAACTCTCCCCCACTTAAGAAATTTCGTCCTTGAAATTACCTGGAGAAAACAGATACGAAAATTGCTCATTCATATCCGCCTTGCTTTCCCAAGTAGCTTCTTCAACACCTCGGTGTCACCACAAGACTTTCACGAGCTCTATTGTCTTACCACGAAGAACCTTCTTAATGGTATCAAGGATCTCTATTGGCTCCTCTTCAAAGGTTAGATCCGATCTCAACTCAACATCCTCCACCAGCATGATATGCGATGGATCTGATCAATATCTCCTCAACATCGAAACATGGAACACGTTATGAATTTGCTCCAGCTCGGGAGGCAACCTCAATCGATATGCCATAGGACCCACACGCTCAATAAACTCGTATGGTCCAATAAACCTCAGACTTTACGTCCGAATCTCATCACCTTTTTCCACGGTGACACCTTCAAGAATATGCGATCGTCCACCGCATATTCAACCTCCTTATGCTTCAAATCTGCGTAAGATTTCTGTCGATCCGCAACCGCTTTCAACCGGTCGCACACAAGCTTGACCTTCACATCTGTGTCTTTCAACACATCTAGTAGGGTAACATGTTTTTCCCCCACCTCAGCCCAACATAAGGGCGTGCGACATCTCCGGCCAATAATGCCTCATAAGGTGCCATCTGTATACTCGCCTAATAACTATTGCTGTAAGCAAACTCAACTAAAGGCAAATGCTTCTCCCAGGTTCCTTGGAACTCAATAATGCAACATCTCATCATATCTTCCAAAACCTGAATAACCCGCTCAGACTGCCCATCTGACTGGGGATGATACGCGGTACTAAAACTCAATCTCGAACCCAAGGCTTGGTGCAAACTCCTCCAAAACCTTGCCGTAAACCTTGGATCCCTATCCAAAACGATGGATTTAGGTACACCATGCAAGTGCACAATTTTCGCTATATACAAATCTGCCAACTTGTCCAAGGTATACGTTGTATGCACTGGCAAGAAATGTGCACACTTTGTGAACCGGTCAACAATCACCCATACGAAATCCTTCTTAGCCAGTGTCAATGGCAACCCTTTTACAAAATCCATGGTGATTCTCTCCCATTTCCACTCCATAATTTTCAGTAGTTGCAACAACCCGAATGGAAACTGATGTTTAGCCTTAACCTGCTGACATACCATGCACTTGGATACAAACTCAACCACGTCCTTTTTCAACCCAACCCAGTAGTATACCTCTTTCAAATCACAATACATCTTAACACTACTAGGATGCATAGCAAAAGAACTAGAATGTGCTTCCATCAAGATTGTGTGCCTCAACTCCAAATCATCCGACACCACTATCCGACCCTTGAAACACAAAACTCCATCATCATAAAAATGGAAATCTGTCGGATTACCATCTGCTATGTTCTTAACACGCCCAACTATGGAATCATCAAACAGTTGCTCAGCTTTAATCAACTGCGATAACATAGGCTTGAATTGCAACTCCGCTAGCAAAACACCCTCCTACGTCACACTCAACCTTGCAAACATAGCTCGGAGCTCAATCGCAACCTTACGACTTAATGTATCCGCCACTAGATTGCCTTTACCAGAATGATACTCAATGGTCAAGTCGTAATCCTTAAGCAACTTCAACCATCTACGTTGCCTAATATTCAAATCTTTCTGGGACATCAAATACTTCAAGCTCTTGTGATCCGTAAAGATCACGCACTTCTCACCATAGAGGTAATGTCGCCAAATTTTCAAAGTGAAAACCACAGCCGCAAGCTCCAAATCATGAATTGGATAATTGCGCTCATGAACTGTCAACTGCCTCGATGCAAAGGCCACAACCTTCCCATCCTGCATCTGCACACAACCCAAGCCAACATACGACGCATCACTATAAACCATAAACTCCTTCCCAAATTTAAGCTGAATCAACACATGAGCGTGTGTCAGCACTTCCTTTAACTTCTCAAAGCTATGTTATTGCTTCTCCGTCCACACATACGGAACATTCTTCTGTAACAACTTGATTAACGGAGCTGTAATACTCAAAACCCCCTCAACAAAATGGCGATAATAACCAGCCAACCAAGAAAACTTCACACCTATGATACTGACTTATGTGGCTTCCAATTGAGAATAGCCTCAATCTTCTGTGGATCAATGCGAATACCCTCTGCGGACACCACATGACCTAGGAATGTCACTTCCTTAAGCCAAAACTCACATTTGCTCAACTTGGCGTACAACTGATTACCCTTCAACACTTGCAACACAATCCGAAAATATCGAACATGCTCTTCCTCAGTACGGGAGTACACGAGAATATCATCTATGAACACCACCACAAACTGATCATGATACTCATGGATCACTCTATTCATCATGTCCATAAACCCAATCGGGGCATTTGTCAAACCGAAGGGCATGACCAGAAACTCATAATGCCCATACCTCGTACGAAACGCGGTCTTATGCACATCCACATCCTTAACCCTCAACTGATAATACCCCGATTTTAAATCTATCTTGGAAAACACCAATGCTCCACGAAACTAATCGAACAAATCATCAATTCGCGGTAACGGGTAACTATTCTTTACCGTCAACTTGTTCAACTGACGATAATCAATACACATACGCATCGTACCATCTTTCTTTTTCACAAAGAGAATAAGCGTAACCCATAGAGAAATACTTGGTCGAATGAAACCATGATCCAACAACTCTTGAAGCTGTGACTTCAACTCTTTTAATTCTTTCAGTGCCATCCTATAAGGAGCAATGGACACCGGTGTTGTACCCTCGTATGTCTCAATACGAAACTCTACCTCTCTATCTAGAGGCAAACCAACAACTCCTTAGGAAAAACCTCAAGAAAGTCGCAAACAATCTGAATGTCCTGCACTTGAACACCCTTGAATTTTGGATTCATAACAATGGCCAAATAAGCTTGGCAGCCATTAAACATCTAACAGCCGAAACCACATTGGACAGGAACTTAACATTCTCGCCAACCACCACAACCTCATAGTTGTCGGCTAACCTCAAGAAAATCCTCTTGGACTCACAATCCACAACCGTTCTATGCTCACTCAACCAATCCATACCCAAAATGATATTAAAACCATGAAATGGCAATTCCATCAGATCTGCGGCAAACTCATAACCTTGCACCACCAAGGGACATCGCTGATACAACCATCTTGTTGTAACTGTCTCCCCAAAAGAACTTGTGACTAACATACCAACATCTAATATCTCAATAGGAACATTCAACAAATATGCATGCTCACTCAAGATATATGAATGCGTAGACCCCAAATCAATCAAGGATAACAATGACAAGGATTGCAAAGTAAAAGTACCTACGATCATATTTGTGTCATTACGACCCTTACGGTGAGCAAAGACCCGAGCCGGTACACGACCTTCAGGTCTCACTACTGCAGCATGAGCCATACCCCTCTGACTATCCTCTCGCCTCTGAAAATTACACCTGCCACGGCCTCGGCCCCTAGCCGGTGCAGTAACTTGCACTGGTACATCTCTCGCAGCCCGAGGACAATCATGCTTCAGGTGATCAGATGATCCACAGATCCAACATGTTCCAGTATTCCCCCAGCACAAACCTATGTGGCGCCTACCATATCACTCACACTCTAGTGTAGCATGAGCTCCCTAAGCACCCTGGCCAACTCCACCACCACGCCTGTAATCTGGCTTATGCCTCTTGTCCCTGAACCTCCTATTCTGCCTCCTAGAATAGCTAGAGTCCGCCACTCTCTTACCCAAGTTTGCACTTGCGGCCTGAACTGATGCACCCAAGGACTGCTCGATATCATTGACCCGATTGACCAACATATCAAAATCTATTTAATCTGTGGCCATGAGGTACGTCTTAATGTCCTTTACAAGTCCATAACAGAACCTGTCACATCTCTGTTGGTCATCTAGAACCAACTTTGGAGCATACTAACTGAATCGAACAAACTTTACCTCTTATTCAGCAACAGACATGCTTTCTTAAGATAACGACATAACTCGCACTTTTTCATATCCAAGTACTGAGCACCAAGGTCCTTTCTCTTGAAATCCCTCCGAAAGAACTCCCAAGTAACATCCACCTCAGGAACGCCAGCAATAGTGGTCACCCACCAATGGTATGCATCCCCCTGCAGCAGGGATACAGTGCAACCCAGCTTGCGCTCCTCGTTGCATCCCATCTGATCCATAATGCAGACCATCTTTTCCAGCCAACATTCGGCTGTTTCAGGGCTCAAACCTTGAAACTCCACACCTCCCAAACTCCTCAAATGCTCCAAGGGTAAACCTTAATTTGCCACCACAGTAGGTGTCGGTGCTTGCGCCTGCACTCCAACCATCACTGCCTGAAAAGCTCCCATTATCGCTTGTACTAACGGAGTCAAGTCACCATATACTGGCACTTGATGAAATTGGGGTGCTTCCCCTGCCCCAACATCAACTCGAGGAACCAAGGAAGTAGGAGGAGGTAAAACATGAGGGAGATTCTCCTCTGTCTCATTATTATGTCCAACCTCAGTATTATTAGCCATAAACCGTGTCTCACGTCGAGCCATGCTAACAAAAGAATCAAAACACATTAGAGTTAGGCTAGCATCAGGAAAAGATCCAAGTTCACTTTAAAACGCAGTTAAAATCCTCGGTAATAGGCAATGTGTCCCCAATCAAACCCCAACATGACATCAAACAATCACCGAATATATACACAATCACTGTGTAAATCAACCACATCAGCTAAACAAGCAACAACATCCTAACTTTTCACAAACCTGGCTCTGATACCAATAAATGTAACACCCTCGACCCGGCCTAGTCACAAGACTGAACCAAGCAAGCTACATTAGGTTTACAAAAGTAAAATGAGATGATTAAACCTAAAACTTACTCATTTTTTATCTGATCTAGATGCATTAACGTTATCCTACATGATCATACTATTCAAAAGTGAGCACTCATCTCAATCGGGCATCATAATGATATCCACTTGGCCACGATAGAACTTAGGGACCAAAACGTAAATTCAGCAAATTAAAAGGGTTTTTCCACTTTTAAGTTACCAACCTTAAACTAGGTTCATTTCATGCTTACATGCCAAATATCAGCCTCAAATGATCATCCATGCATAAATAATTGACAAAACAAGATTCAGGGACTAAAATGGAAGAAAACAGAACTTTACTAAAGCCTTTAACTAACTTAACTGGCATGGGTATCAGTACGCCTAATTGGGTATCGGTACGCCCTTACCCTTTCGAATTCTAGAAATTCCAGTAACCAATTGGGCGTACCGGTACGCCTTACCAAAACCAAAGGCCCGTACCAATCTTCAAACTCGCGTACCGATCCCCCAAGCTAAACTCAGCCTTCTCGTACTGATACGCGAACCCGTGTATCGGTACGTTACTCTAAAGATACACTCCCGTATCATAACACCTAGCTTACGTACCGGTATCACAAGCCTAAAATGGCTTTCCATACCGGTACGTGAACACGCGTACCGATACGCCTAGACCTGATGGTCTCAATTGGCTAGTTTAACATGCTTATCTCAAAACTAAACCACTTCAACAATCCATAAACTTTCATACAACACTACCTAGATGCAAAAGCAACCTAAACATCATAAGCTAAACATCCAAATGGCTTTCGTACATCTAATGATATTCTAAAGGCATGCTTCCTAAAAACACTTTGCCAAACAATCCAAAATCCACAATTAAACCATTCTCAACATAAGCATCATTATAGCACACTTAACATAACATACCAAACTTGCTCATACCATCGCAACAAGGTAATCAACAAGAAAAATCTAGATGCATACCTAAACCTCCATTCAACCACAACTACTAACAAGTATTGATATCAAGCTTAGCAACATCATCTATCCTCAAAAACAAGCATAGAAAACATATCCAGAATCCATAAGAAAGTAGGATTACAACCCCCAAAAACATTGGCGAACACATTGCCTTATTAACTGGAAATAGAAACTGAGTTCATACTCAAAGTAGTTTATATCTTGGATCCTTGCAAACCTTGCCTTTGCTGCCCCAAACTTTAATGCTCTGCATCATTAGGAAAAAAGTGAGTGTAAGCACACATGCTTAGTGAGGATGCTCATAACAATGATGCATTTACATTCTTTTAAAAACATATGCTTGCTTTTCCCAAAACATGCTTACTTACAAACCACTTTCTCATGATTCTAACCGAATCAAAACATAATGATATTCATAACATCAATAACATTTCATGCTTAAATCCCAAAGAATTTAATACAAGAATCAACACATGATCTTTTTCATATATTGGCAATTATAGTGACCCAGATAGACTACCTCTATCCTTTACACATATCGGATACACGGATCTCTCATACCATGCCTAGTTAAACCGCATGATGTCCCAAACCTTGCCTAGTTAAACCGCATGATTTGACACCCTCGCTAGTTAAACCGTGAGATTTCACCCTTGCCTAGTTAAACCGCAAGAGTACCGACCTTGCCTAGTTAAACCGCAAGATCACCATCAATTTGGTTTGCCAAGTTAAACCGTATGCCCCAAATGATGTCCCAACAGTTCGAGTGGCCTAGTTAAACCACCATACCTCAAGGACCCATGGCCATGATCGATTTTGTTCATATTTTATAGTGCACTTTTAATCCTATGGCATGCCAACTATATCCAATTGTTTTGACCATGTCACATATCCAATATATCATTTACAAAACCATTTACTTATCGTTTTACAATGCATCTCATATACAACACATATGCAAATCTCATTGACAATGTAATAACACCATTCCCATCCGGAATGAAAACAAATACTCAATAGCATTTAATATATACTTTCAATCCCCTGCATATGTACTCAAAATCATGCACTACCAGTAAGTAAATCATACCATGTTTGTTTCCAAAACATGCAAACAACATGCTCATATCCAAGACGATATTCAAGAGCAAAAAAAAGGGAAATTACTTCCGAGCTAGGTATGTATCTCACGCTTACCCTAAACTCCCAACAACCTTTTCAAACCTTTGTAAAGCATTTAAAACCAGTTTCCACTCACCGATACATTCGCCTTTCTTGCCAACACGAAACAAGCTCTCGGCAAGCTGCCAAACACGTCACACTTCGTCGTCCTGATTATCCCCTATTTTAAACACATAAAACCAGAGGACAAATGCATTAAAATGCATTCAAACCATTGCCCAATAGCAATCTCTTGAAACTCCCAAGATGCCTACTCAACACCATCCGAGACATACCAAAAACACCATCAAACGTTTCCAAAGCTTAAACCAGCCATAAAACAACAATACAAGCCTTCAATTAACATCAAGGAACATCCAATAACCCTTTCCTAACATCCCTTTACTTCCAGCAAAGATTAAACTCGAATATCACCACAAAAACCCCAATCTAACAACCTAACTAATTAGATATTAAAGAGTTTCAGGATTCTATTGATAAAAACAACTTATCAACATCAAAGTACAACCAAAACATATATTAAATCCAAATCAAACACTAGAAAAACATATCCACTTCGAAAATTATAATATCTCATCAATATTCTCAAAATAACTCAATTAAACATTGATATAACATAAAAATCAGTTTCCAAACTATAAATCAAGGATCAAATACTTGAGAATTTTAGTAAAGAACCATACAATAGAGGAGATCACAGACCTTACCCCTATTGTGAGATTTCTCCCTCAATTGATTTGACAAAAGCTAAGAAAACACAAGATTTAAATGAGATTTTGCAAAAACAATGTTAATCAAATCATTATCAATCATAAAAACAAGTTAAAAGACTTCCCAACTTTGGATTTTGATGAAAACTTGAGTGTTTGGCTGAGGAGAGAGTGGAGAGAAAAGTTGAGAGAAAAGTTACGTGAATTTTCTTTAATGAGCTTAACTAACTTTTTAACTAAAATCCATTTTTAATATTAAAATATCTTAAATTAAGGGAGAAATCATCAGGAAAACCTTGGTAAAACAACTCCTTAAAGATTCTAAGAATTTGACCCTTTTCATTTTAGTCACCTTTAAAAACAGTTTTCAAAAATTGCATTTTGGTCACTAATCCAAAATGTCACATTTCCAATTCCTTTTTGTAAAATTAATTCCACAAAAAATTATTATATAATAAAAGATGATTTTTAACTATTTTTTCACATTTTTATCTTACTAAAAAATATACGGTCTCGAATCTGACTCGAATCTCTAACCCAGTCCACCGGACCGTTTAACAAACCTAAAAACCGCTATGCCCAAAACCGCGGTGTTACAATATGACACTTTGGCTCAATCTAACTTACTCCAATCAACATCTAATCACCATAAAACTTCTCAAACACTAATTTATCATGCATAGAAGCATGGTAGAAGATCATACACAACATGTCAAATCCAAACATAAATCCTATAGGCATGATTTCTTCCCAAGCATGCATATTGGTTCCCAACCCTTCAAAACTAGCACAATGCATCATACAAGTCCAAAACATCAAACATAACTTGTAGAAAAAGGGAGTATCCAAAATAAACCTCCCAAATACAACTTGGTCACATTGCTTCTTATTACTACTTAGTATTTATAAAACCATACTTTGAAAATGCCTCAACTATTGGATCTCCCGTTGCGTACTCGCTGTCCAAAAGAGCCTGTTTCTCTGCATTGATGATAAAAGAGAGCGTAAGCTATATGCTTAGTGAGGGAATCACAAAAACACTCATCAATGCATTTAAAACCATTTTGCATCAAAACAAGTTTTATAATGTTCACTCCAAAATCATCTTATTCTTCTCAAATCTACCCAAATAAGCACATTTAAATCATTTACAACACATATATCATGGATTCTATCTCAAACCTCAATTTAAGCTTCAAATGCCAAAACCTCTATATAGCAAGCTTAAAGAACATCTCATGTATAAACCACTTTATACAAACATAATCTATTTCTCATGATACATTACCTCATATATTGGCATTCAAGTGACTCAAAACCAAGTACCATTCCATTTTACAAAAACACATTGGATACATGGATTTTCCAAGTGGTTCCTTCGACCACTTCACATATGTCCCCAAACCAGAGCAGCCCTCAATGGTTATAGCGTATAAATCCACCAGTAGGAGAAAGCGGCACAATTAACCCCTCGACACACATGAGGCAACTTATTATAGTGCACTTTAAACCCTATGGCTAGCCAACTATATCCGATAACATTTTATCTCATCCACTTGCCAATATACTCAATAAAACCACATTACCTCACTATTTTACATATGCATCAAATCAATCCAATTTCCAGTACATTAATACATGTATTCTAGTATTCTCAAAATACTTCCATAAACCATATTCCATTTTCAATAATCACCATATATGATCATTTGCAACATCTTTCATTTCTAAAACATGCATATAACAGTAGGTAATCAAAATCATAAACATGTGTATGAGATTGTATTTTGCAAAATCGAAAACGAGAGAGAGCTCAACCAATACTTACTTCCGAGCTTAGATAAGTGTTTCACACTTATTCTAAACTTCAAAAAACCATCTTCAAACCTTTTTAAAGCAGTATAACACATTTCTACTGACCGACAACAAAGCGATCCACTTGTCGATGCACAATTAAGCTTCTGGAGCCTCCAAAAGCTATAGGATTCAACTTCCCTAACTTACCCAAACAAAAACAGAATATGAATGCACTTCTATGCATCCCTAATTTCCATCAACCAACAAACAACACTTCGCCTCACATCAAACCATAGAACGCCATTCTAGAAAAATTAAAATCATCCCCAAACTCCATCTAAACAAAGCCTAGCAAAAACATATTGATTTTAACATCTTAATAACATCAATTAGCATCCAAAACATCCTTATAACGTCTTTATTTCTCCAGCAACTCTACAACACCAAGATCGCACCAAAATCTAACTATAAACAACCTAGAAAATTGGCAATTCACAAAATTTTGGGTTTTCTTTATTTAATATCTTCCTTTAACATTAAAAGACATATATTAAGTGTTCTAAAATAATTAGAATCAAGTCAAAATAGATCCATAACAATATTCTTCCAATTTCTCATCAAAACACAATTTAATCCATAAAGTCTTGATTAAATCATAAACACATAACAAAAATCAGTTGTAAAGGATCAAGAACTTGGGAATTTCATTAAAGAACCTTTAATTAGAGAAGAGAAATGAAAATCACCACTAATTGCTGATTTATCCCTTAATTGGCAAAGATTGGTTGAAATCCAAGTAGATTTTGTTATAGGAATCCAAGAAATCAAGTAAGAAATCAAAAGGGAATAAAAAAAAATTGATTCTTGAAAATTTTGGAAAGAATTTGATAGTTTGGCAGCTGAGAAGGTTGAGAGAAAAGTGATAGCAAAGTTAGTTACGTGAGAAAATAATATGTGAAATTAAAAATACTTTATGCGAATTCCATTTTATTTATTATTAAAACCATTTAAAAATCTTTTTAAAATAGCCTAAATTAAGGGGAAAATCTGATAAAAAATTTGGTTAATTAGCTCCGTAAAGATTCTAAGTTTTGACCCTTTTACAATTTAGTCACCAAATAGTTTTGAAAACTTTACATTTTAGTCACCGGACCAAAATGTCCCAAAATCAGATTTAATTCCTTCAAACTGAATTTGAAAAAAACCCTTAGAATATTAATGAAATACTTTCTAGAATTTTTCCATATTTTATATTAGACAAAAAAATTTATTAAAATTTAATTCTCGAAACTAACTTGAATTGCCTAATCTGGTTATCCCGAACTGTCTAATCGATCCATCTAACATCTAGGCCCAAATTTAGGGCGTTACACTTATTAATGGTATACACTTGTTGAGCAGCTCCTTGACTCATTTAGCTAATACTCTTATCAGTTTTTCCTCAAAGGTCAAATCAGTATTAACCCACTAATGGGAGTCTTCGGTACACATAAACCCTTCGACCGTTAGGGTACTTGGACGGAGTATTCGGTACACCATATAAACCCCTCAACATCCAATGCGCCTTTTTATAGTGCACTATCAAACCTATGGCTGGCCAACTATATCCGATTTCATTTTCAAACCATTTCATAGCATCACTTGCCAATATAATTCATTATAACATCATCAACTCACTGTTTTCATATACATCTACCAAAACCTCTAAACCAATGCATCAATCTTTGCATTACACAATGTTTATGAATAGTAACAAATCGTGCATTATTCCCAAATGCATTATCATCATTGTGAAACCAATTTCCAGCATTAAACCATGCTCAATATATGCATAAACTGTGAGTAATCAATACATGTAAAATAAGTGCATAAACTATTGCCGAAATTGAGTTCGAGAGAGAATTCATCATTTACTTACTTTCGAGACTAGATCAGTATTTCAATGTCAATCTTTAACACCCTAGTTTTGGTCCTAGCGGTTTTGTGGCTTGTTAGACGGTCTGGTGGATCTGATCAGAGATTCGAGCCAGATTGGGGAGTAAATATTTTTTGGTGAGATAAAAATATGGAAAAATGGTTAAAAATAATATTTTAATATATGTTTAATATTTGTGTAATCAATTTTGGAAAATAGGTTTTTGAAGTGTGACATTTTGGTTAGTGACCAAAATGTAATTTTTGAAAACTGTTTTTAAAGGTGACTAAAATGAGAAGGGTTAAATTCTTAGAATCCTTAAGGAGCTATTTTACCAAGTTTTTTTCTGGTGATTTCTCCCTTCAAGTAAGTCATTTTAACATGTGTTTTAAAAGATAATTAAAAGGGATTTTAGATATTAAAGTTAGTTATCACTTTTAAAGGAATTTAACGTAATTTTCTCTCAACTTTTCTCTCCATTTTTTTTTCTGCCAAACACTCTTATTTTCACCAAATCACAGAGGTTAGAGACTTGTTTTCTTAATTTCTTGATTTGTAATTGATTCTTTATCTTTGATTTACAAAACCTTATTGAATTCTTGAGTGTTTTAAACAAGCAATTGTGGGAGAAATCACACAATAGAGGTAAGGTTCGTTCTTCTCCTCTATTGATGGTTCTTTATTGATATTCCCAAGTATTTGATCCTTGATTTATGATTTATAAACTGATTTTGTGTTTTTATAATGATTAATTAATTTAATTGGGTAAAATTGATGAAATAGTGGAAGATCCGAATTGGATATATTTTCCAGTGTTGAGGATTGATTTTAAACATATTTTTGATGTATTATATTGTTGATAAGTTGATTTTAACAATGGAATCCTGAAACTCTTGAATCCCTAGTTGTTAAGGTTGTTAGATTTGTGTTTTTGTGGAGTTGTGGTGGCGGTATGATTGCTAGAGGTATGTGGATGAATTAATCATGTTTTAAATGTTAATTGATGATTATGTAAGTGTTATATTGTTATATTGTGTATGGGTTGTTTTTGGAAAGAGTTAGATGATGTTTTCAGTTGTTGTGGTTGGGTAATCGTGAGAGGTTGTGGAAGTTCGTGTGGATTTGTTGTTGCAGTGTTTTGAATGCATTGAGATGCATTAATCCTCTGTTGTAATGTGGTTAAAATAGGGGAGTTGGATCCGGAAGTAATCGGTGAAGCTTTGGAGGCTTCGAACGCTTGATTCTGTGTTGGCGAATCGAGGCTTCGCGTATCGGTGAATGAGAACGTGGATTCCAGCTTTGGAATGTTTTAAAAGTGGTTTATGGGAGTTTAAACTGATCTTGAAACGTTGGTTTAAACTTGAAAGTAAGTATAACGTGGTTTTCTCTCTCGATCGTGCTATAATGAAATGGTTTTATGCACTTGTTTTGATTTACATTGAACATACTGTTTAATCATGATTTAAAGTATATGAGATATTGTTTTCGAGCATGAAATGCTGAAGGATGCACATGGTAAGTGATCCTTGTAAGTATATGGTTTATACTTGTGTTTAAAGCATGGTTTGTTGCTTTGGAAAAAGGTTTGGTTAAATGCTTGTAAAAACAGTGAGTTTAATGGTAAATGGTGAATTATATTGGCAAGTGATGTGTTTTAAAAATTATTATCGGATATATTTGGCTGGCCATAGGATTGATAGTGCACTGTAATAAGTCACCTTGGATGTTGAGGTGTTTTGATTTGGTGTACGAAAAAATTCATCCAAGTACCCTAACGGTCAATGGGTTATATGGTACCGTAAACTCCCGTTAGTGGGTTAAGCATCTAACTGATGAGTAGGGTTGGTGTCCCCGTAGGTTGAAAGTGTACCCGGTTGTAATGTACCGCGACTGTGATTGTATCGCTATTTTCGTTGAGATGGCTTGAAGTGTTGGGAGAACACTTGTTGAATCCGTGTATCCGATGAACTATTTTGGTAAAAGAACTTGGTTAATGATCACTTGTAAGCCAATATAATTGTTGATGTATCATTGAAATGGTTTATGCTGTATAATGGGATTTATACATGTTACTTTTAAGCTTTGCATATGGTCGTTATGCATGGGAAGGCTTAAATTGAGGTTTAGCAATGGGATTTGCCGTTGGTTAATGATACATGTTGCATATAGTTTAATACGCTGGTTTTTAAAGATGTTAAGTGCATGGTTTTCAAGGCATGATAATGTTATAAAAGATGATTGAAATGAGATTTCAATGTGATGTTGAGAAATGGTTTTAAATGCATTGATGGTGTCTTGTTTTTTAGCACTCCTCATTAAGCCTAGTGTGCATACGCTCTCTTTGTTTATCAATGCTAAAAATTAAAGGCTTGGAAGGCAGCGAGAAGCAAGGGATCACAACAAGACTTGGTAACCGAAGTATATTTTTGGATTAAACTATAAGTAATAAGGGCAATGGGGTTCCGTTGTTGTTTTGGGAGGTGTTTTGTTAAACTCCCTGTTTGAGCAAGTTTGTTTGGTTGCTCTTGGATTGTAAATGGCCATTATAGATTGTTTGTGGTGATGGTTTGAAGTTTCATGCTTTGCTTGATTGGTTTCTAGGAAGCATGCCTCTAGATTTACGTTTGAAGTATGATGTCATGAATTGATGTTGAAACTGAGTTGTTCTGGTGTGGATTGATCCTTAACTATGTTGGATATATGTTATAAACATGTTAGGGTGTTTTGGTATGGTTGAAAGCATGTTAAACCAACAAGAATGGACATTACAGGTCCAGGCGTACCGGTATGGGTGTCCCTGTTTCGGTATGAGTAAGCCATTCCAGGTTTAGCGTACCGGTACTTGGGCAACTGTTTCGGTACGGGCCTAGGAAAAATTGGCCAGTGTTTCGGTACTCGGGGAGGCGTTTCGATACGGTATAATGTTTTCATGAAGGGCATTTAGATACACGAGAGCGTATCAGAACGAGTTTTGTCTACTGGAATTTTAGAGTTTGAAACAATGAAGGCGTATCGAAACACCCCTTTCCGTATCGGTGCGGTGGAAGTTAAGTTGGTTATTTGGAATATTCTGAAGTTCTATTTTCTTACGTTTTGCTCCCTGAATGATGTGGATGCAATTGAATGAGTTTGGATGACCCTTTTGATCTGATTTTTGACATGTAAGCATGAAACCTACTTAATTAAAGATGGGTAATATAAAAATGAGCTAAGACCCTGTAATTTTCTAAATTTTCAATTTGGTCCCTAAATGGCGATTGTATTCATTTGGATGTCAATTTGATGCCCGATTGAGTTGGGTTTTCACCTGTGATCAGTATGTACATGTAGGATAATAGTTATCCATCTAGACAAGATAAAAAAGGGTCATGTTTTGGGTTTAATTCTTCACGGTTTACTTCGGTAAACCTAATGTAGCTCGCTTGGTTCGGTCTTGTGACTGGGCCGGGTTGAAGGGCTTACACAATCTAAACCCCCAAACACAACTTTCAAACATTTCCAAAGTTGAAAACACTTTTCCACTCACCGACTCACAATGCCTCACTTTTCGGTGCGACAAACAGACCTCCAAAGCTTCCGTAACTCACGTTCAAGCTTGAGGTTCAGACTCCCTTGCTTTTGATCACACAAAACAGAGGTACATTGCATCAAAATGCAATCAACATCACAAAAACTCTAAACCTCAACATCTTTTACCCAAAATCACTCCACAACTCCCAAAAATTAACAACAAACCTCTTCCAAACTTAACCCAGCCATAATCAAATGTTTCAACACTTCAATTAGCATCAATTAACATCTAAAAACACTTTTCAAGCATCCTTATATCTCCAGCATTCAATTAACAACCACAACTCCTCAAAAACACATAACTAGCAGCCTAGAAAATTATAGATTCATATAGCTTCAGAATTCCAATATTAAAACCAACTTATCAACATTATAAAACATCAAATTATGATTATAACTCATCAAGAGCCCAATAAAACAGATCCAAAACGGAAATCTCTTGTTCTCATTAATTAAACCTTGATTTAAGCAATTTCCATAATTAACTCATCAAAACTCATTAGAAAACAATAAAAAGGATCAAATACTTGGAAATTTCAGTAAAGAACCATTCATTAGAGGAGAAGAACGAACCTTATCTCTAACGAGGGATTTCCCCTTAATTGGATGTTTTAGATCTTGAAAACAAAGAAATTCAATAAGATTTTACAAAACAAAGTTAAATAATCAATTAGGAATCAAAAACTTAAGAAATCAAGAGTATTACCTCAGATTTTGGATGAAAGAGTTGGTGTTTGGCTGAAGAATTTTGAGAGAAAAGTTATGTAACTTTTGGTTTTAAGAAAATAACTACTTTTTAGTTAATTCACTTTTAAATATCCACTTAAAACACTTTTAAAATAATCCTAATTGGGAGGAAAATCTGATATTAAAGTTTGGTAAAATAGCTCCTTAAAGATTCTAAGTTTTGAACTTTTTCAAAATAGTCACTAAAAATAGTTTTCAATCTTTACATTTTGGTCACTAGCCAAAATGTCCAATTTCCAAAATCCATTTTCCAAAATTGACTTTACCAAAGATATCCATAGATTAAATATTGATTTTTAGATGTTTTTCCCATATTTTTCTCACACCAAAATTAACGGTCTACGTACCGGTACGGGTCATATACGTTTCGATACGGCACAAAAAGACAAAGGCGTATCGATACGGTCCCTAGACGTATCGATACGGGCTTGTGTGTTTTGAAAATTAGAATTCCAATAGCCAAACACCGTATCGATACGGTAACCCGTGTATCGAAACGAGCATTGTTTCAACATTATGCATACCGATACGGTTACTAGGCGTATCGGTACGCCTAGGCTATTTTGAACACATTGAGCCTGGACCTGTCCCCGCATACCAAAACTTGAGGGGTCTGTACCAGTACGAGGTGACTTGTAATGACCTCTAGGTCCAACATATGACACTTTGGCTAAATCTAATGCTATCCAAACAACCTCTAATCATCATATGGAGTCAAAAACATTCAATCAGCAACCATAGCAACATAGATTGAAGCTACACTAAGTATGGCATACTCAAGCAATCACCTACAATAATAATTTCTACCCAAGCATGCTTAATGTCTCCCAACATCTCAAAACCACAAATAAAGGCATCATACCAAACCAAAACATCCAACTAAACTTATTACAATAGGGAGTATCTCAAAACACATTTCCCAAATAACCCGTCACATTGTATTCTTATTACTACTTAACGTATATAAAACCATACTTTGAATCGAAGTGTTCCTTGGATCCTCCCTTCCTCACATGCCGTCCGAGAAAGCTATTTCTCTACATTGATGAGAAAAATAGAGCGTAAGCTACAAGCTTAGTGATGGAAATGAAAAAACACCCATCAATGCATTTAAAACCATTTCTATAAAATCACATGTAAATATCTCATGGAAAAACATCTCATGCTTTTCCCAACATCTCAAATATGCGCTTTTAAATCATTTTCAACACATGTATCATGGATTCAATTTCTACCTCAATTTAAGATTCATACTGCAACACATTTATAACAAGCTTAAGGATTAACACATGTCTAAGTCTCATTATACAAACTTAATCCATTTCACATGATACATTATCTCATATATTGGCTTTCAAGTGACTCAAAACCAACAACCTTACATTTCACAAAACTTATCGGATACACGGATTTCTCAAGTGGTTCCCACAACCACTTCACATACATACCTCAACCAGAGTAGCGACACAGTTGCCCACCTCTACAGTTCAAACCGGTATCATTTTAAACATAGCCACTTGCCAGTATATTCAATAAACAATGTTACCCCACTATTTTACATATGCATCAAATCAATCTTCCACAAATACATTAAACCATGTATTTTCATATTCTCAAAATACTTGCATAAATCATATGTTATTCCCAAAAGTAATCATCAATGATCATTTGCATCATAAATCATTTCTAAACATGCATAATAAAGTGAGTAATCAAAACCATTACATGTGCATGAGATTTCATTTTGCAAAAGCCGAAATCGAGAGAAACTCAACCGATACTTACTTCTGAGCTTAGATAAGTGTATCAAACTTTATCTAAACCCCCACAACTCCTTTTCAAACGTTTTAACAGTAGTAAAACACTTTTCCACTCACCAACAATCCAACGATTGCTTGCCGATGCGTGTATCAAGCTTTCGAAGCTTTTGCACCTTCTTCAAAAGCCAAAGGATTCAACTCCTCTACTTTACCCAATCAAAAATAGAGGATTAAAACCATCTATGTAACACAAACCTCCAGCAACCAACAAACACAACCTCAACTCCCAAGAATCCACTCAACATTTTCCTAAAACCATCAAGAACATCACCAAACCTTACCTAAACAAAGGCCAGCCAACATCCAATGATTCTAACACATTACCAATATCAATTAACATCCAAAAACACTTTAAACACGTTCTTATACCTCCAGCAACACTACGACAACAAGATCAAGCCAAAAACCAACTATACACAACCTAGAAAACCAACAATTCACATAGTTTTGGGATTAGATGGATTAATCAATTCTTTCAACTTTAAAATACATCCAAATTAAGATATAAATCAATTAAATCCATCACCAAAGTAGTTCCAATTCAGTTTCTATTAATTTTCCAAGAAAACTCAATTTAACCAATAAATCCATATTAAAATCATAATTTCTTAACATAAAATACTAACAAAGGATCAAGAACTTGGGAATTTCAGTAAAGAATCTTTAATTAGAGGAGAGAAATGAAAATCACCTCTAATTGTTGATTTCTCCCTTGTTTTGCAAAGCTTTTTTGAAATCGAAGTTGATTTGGTTGAGGAAATCAAAGGAATCAAATGAGAAATTAAAACAAAATCAAAAGAGGTTGATTCCTGGAATTTGTAGAAAGGTTTTGATAGTTTGGTTGCTAAGAAAGTAGAGAGAAACTGTGGAATGAAAAGTGATTACGTAAGAAAATGATTTAGTTAACCAAAATTCTTTTTTTATTAAATTCTTTTTAATTGTTTATAAAACCACCTTTAAAACACTTTAAAATAACCCAAAACAAGAGAGAAATCTGATAAAAACTTAGTGGTCAAATAGCTCCTTAATGATTCTAAGTTTTGACCCTCTTTCAATTTAGTCACCAAAAACAATTTTGAAATCTTTCAATTTAGTCACTAGACCAAAATGTCATAAAATCAGATTTAATTATCCCAAATTAACTTTACAAAATTACTTAAAATATTAATTAAGTAATTTCCCACATTTTCCCAAAATTTATTTCAACCCAAAAAATCAAATTTTAAGATTTAATTTCCTGAAACTAGTCGAATTGTCTAACTCGGTTCCCTTTAACTCCTAACCCGATCCGATCCACATTTAGGCCTAATTTCAGGGCGTTACAACTCTCCCTCTCTTAAGAAATTTCATCCTCAAAATTTATATGATGAAAAAAACAAGGGAACTGTTTCAAAATATCTGTTTTGCTCTCCCAGGTAGCTTCCCCTACACCGCGATGCTGCCACAGCACCTTTACCAACTCGATGGTCTTCCCGCAGAGAACTTTGCTACTCAAATCTAGAATCCTCATCGGTTTCTCATCATAGGTTAAATCTGGATTCAACTCAATCTCCTCAATAGGCATTACGTGCGAATGATCCGATTTATACCTCCGTAACATCGACACATGGAAGACATCATGTATCTTTTCTAGCTCAGCCGAAAACCTCAATCTATACACAAATGGACCAATGCGTTCCAACACCTCATACGGTCCAATAATCCTAGGGCTCAACTTACCTTTCCGACCAAATCTCATCACCTTTTTCGAAGGCAAAACCTTCAAGAACACACGATCACCAACTGCATACCCAATCTCCCTTCACTGCAAGTTAGCATAAGACTTTTACCGATCCGAAGCAGCTCTCAACCGATCGCTTATCAACTTTACTTTCTCATTGGTATCCTTTAACATATCTGGCAAAGAAACATATTTTTATCCTACCTCCGCCCAACAAAGTGGGGTATGACACCTCCTACCATACAAAGCCTCATAAGGTGCCATATGGATACTAGCTTGATAACTATTATTATAAGAAAACTCTACCAATGGCAACTGCTTTTCCCACGATCCTTGAAAATCTATGCTACAACACCGCAACATATCCTCCAACACTTGTATAACTCGCTCAGATTGACCATCCATTTGAGGATGATACGAGGTACTGAAGTTCAACCATGTACCTAAGACCCTATGCAAACACTCCCAAAACCTCGCGGTGAAATGCGGATCTCTATCTGACACAATAGACTTTAGTACACCATGCAACCTCACAACCTCAGCAATGTACAACTCTGCCAACTTATCCAAAGTATACGTTGTATGTACAACCAGAAAATGTGCACACTTCATAAACCTATCCACGATTACCCAACAGAATTCTTCTTTGACAGCGTCGAAGGCAAACCGGACACAAAGTCCATGGTTATTCTCTCTCATTTCCACTCGAGAACCCTCAACGGTACAACAACCCCAAAAAAAACTGATGCTCCGCCTTAACACGTTTACAAACCATGCAATGAGCCACAAAATCTGCAACATCCTTCTTCAAGACAACCCAAAAATACTCTTTCTTCAGATCTTGGTACATCTTCGTACTCCCTAGATGCATAACAAAAGGACTTGAATGTGCTTCAGTCCTCGACTCTTCATCCATCGGCGCCACCACTCGACTCTTAAAACACAAAACCCCATCCTCGTTAAAACCAAAATTCGTCAGATTCCCATCCAATATATCCTTAACGTGAGGCACAAATGTCTCATCATATGGCTACTTCTCTTTTATCATCTGCAACATCGAACGTTTCACTTGCAACTCCGTTAACAACCCACCATCACATGATAAACTCAACCTCGTAAACATGGCCTTTAACTCCACTGCGACCTTTTTACTCAAAGCATCCGCTACCACGTTCGTTTTTCCTGGATGGTACTCAATCGTTAGGTCATAATCCTTAAGCAACTCCAACCATCTTCGTTGCCTAAGGTTTAACTCATTCTGCAACATCAAATACTTCAAACTTTTGATCCGTGTACACGATACACTTCTCACCGTATAGATAATGTCACCAAATCTTCAAGGCAAACACCACCACAGCCAACTCATTGTCATGCGTAGGGTAGTTGTGCTCGTGCACCTTTAACTGCCTTGATGCATAAGCTACCACCCTTCCTTCCTGTATCAACACACATCCTATACCCACGCAGGATGTATCACTATATACGACAAACTTCTTCCCTGACTCCAGTTGAATTAAGATTGGAGCCTGCACCTAAGCTTCCTTTAACTTGTTGAAAGCTTGCTGCCTTGCTTATGTCCACTCAAAACTCACATCCTTCTGTAACAACTTCGTCAAAGGGGCATTAATCTTAGAAAATCCATATACGAAGCGTCGGTAGTATCCTACCAACCCCAAGAAACTACATACTTCTGAAATAGACTTCGGTTGCTTCCCACTCACAATGGGTTCAACCTTCTGTAGATCTACACGAATACCATCGGCAGAAACAATACGTCCAAGGAAAACTACATGCTTAATCCAGAACTCACATTTACGTAGCTTGGCATAAAGCTTGTTGTCCAACAGAACTTGCAACACAATTTGGAAATGTCGATCATGATCTTCCTCAGTACGCGAGTACACAGGAATGTCATTGATGAACACTACCACGAATTGGTCCAAAAACTCACGGAACACCCTATTCATCATATCCTTGAACGTTGCCGATGCGTTTGTTAACCCAAAAGGCATCATTAAAAACTCGTAATGCCCACAACGTGTGCAAAAGGTTGTCTTCGGCATATCTTTATCCTTCACTTTCAACTGATAATACCTCGACCGTAGATCAATCTTGGAAAACATCGTAGCACCCCTAAATTGATCAAATAGATCATCAATCCTTAACAAAGAATGCTTAATTTTTTAATCATCAACTTGTCCAGTTGTCGATAATCAATGCATATTCTCATCGTGCCACCCTTCTTCTTCACAAACAACACCGGTGCTCCCTACGATAACACACTTGGCTGAATGAACCCACGATCCAGCAACTCTTGCAACTGCGTCTTCAACTCCTTCAACTCCTTTAGTGCCATACGATATGGAGCAATAGACACCGGAGCTGTATCTGCGTACGTCTCAATGCAAAACTCCACCTCTATATCCGATGACAAACCAAGCAACTCTTTTGGAAACACTCATGGAAAATCACAAACTGTGTGAATATCCAGGGCACGCGCTTCCTTCATATTCGGATTCCTCACAAAGTCTAGGTATGCTTGACCCCCAAATTCCAACAACCTACGAACCTCCAAAGCAATTACCATATTTGACATGAACTATACATTCTTGCCCACAACCATAACTTCATAATTCTCAGCAAGTTTCAAAGAAACCGCTTAGCTTCAAAATCCAGTATAGTTTTGTGTCGAGATAACCAATCCATACCCAAAATCACATTAAAAACGTGAAATGGCAACTCCATCAGGTCATCCTCAAACACATGCCCTTGAACCGCCAAGGGACAACTCCTATACAAGTTTCTAGCTACAGACGCCTTCCCAAGGGAGCTTTTTACCCTTATACCAACATCAAACACCTCTACAGGTATATCAAACAAGCAAGCATATTCGTGCAGGATACATAAATGTGCAGAACCAGAATCAATCACTGAAAGCAACGGTATGGTTGGTTCACCACCCTCAGGTCAAACCGCTGCGGTAAGAGCAAATGCCCTCTAAACTTCCTCTCTATACTGAAGATAACCTCAACAGTGCAGCATTTCTGCATTGCAACAACAAGAACGAAAACCTGATCACCCCCAACCAACTATGGACATTCACACTGATGTGATCCTGCGTTCCACATGACATCTCTGATGTCACAACCTTGCTAACAACACCACAACCTAGAAAATTCCTCAACGAATTCCAAAGCCAAACAACTTATCCTCAAACCATACAGTCCCATCACCAACCCTCGTCGATTCAAATCTATTGCAACCCCAACCTCTGAGAAACCACCTAAAACTCTTCTCAAAATCTATAAGATCCTTCAGATTCTCCTTACTAGGCTAACTTCCATCGACATCTCTCCGGTCTTTAAAAAGTCATCCGTAAGTGTGAACATATGTATGCATGATCACCTACATGCCCTCATCGATGCTTATGCACATCTATGCAAACCTCTAATGTCATGCCAGATGTATGCATGTAATGCCATATTTAAATATATACATATCGGTGTTTTGTACTGTGCATGTTTGACAATTCACACTTACTAACAATGTTCTCGGACCAAATTTACTCAACTTCGCCATAACCCTAGAAAAATAACATTTAACTAGCCAAAACTTACATCCACCCCAACTAGGGACAAACACTTAGCCACAAAACCTATTAATCTAAACCAACCATCTGTCATGGTTCATCCTGACACTTCAGAACTCGAAGATTCCACCACTCTTACACTTTCCTTAAAGCCTACCACCACAGCTCAAGGAATTCGGGAGCCAAACCAAAGTACGTCTGAACAATGAACCTGACGTTACAACCTAAGACAACTCTGATAACGACATCTAGAACATCTCAGGGAATGATCCCTAACAACACCAACTTCTGGCACACGAATATTCTCAACCCCCGACTTAAAACACAATTGAGGTAACTTTGTAACATAAGCCTCAACATCCTTTTATTTCTAAGCCGGAACTATCTCAACCCCGATTGACCCATAACTCAACATACCCCTCAAGGAATTTAAACATATTTGCTCCCATCTCTACTCTCTATTCTATTCGCAAAATATGAGTTCAAAAAATGATAATGCAATAAAACAAACAATTAGGCCAGCTAGAATCTAAGTTACTATTGTTTAAAAACAAAATCATTTAACTCAAGTAGTAATAAAACAATGTGTCCCAAGTTTAAACACCCCAAACATACCATATATCGAACACAATTCACAAATTCAATCACCGTAGATGTCAAACAGCATATTCATACAACATCAACCAACCAACCAACCAACCATAACCCACCTCCGAACAATCATAATCTGGCTCTGATACCACCAAATATAACCCCATTGACCCAATCTAGTCGAAAGACTGAATCGAGCGAGCAACATTAGGGTTTACCGAAATAAACCCTGAAGAGATTATGAATAAAATGGTCCATTTTTTCTTTTATCTTATATAAATGTATTATTAGGTCCTAAGGTGCTCATACGAGTCATGGTTAAAATTACAACTCAATCGGGCGTTATTTCGACATCCAATTGCTCAAGAACACGTTATAGGGACTAAAATGTAATTTCCAATATTTACAAGGACTTTCGTGAAATCAGAGTTACCAATCCCCAATTAGTCATGTTACAAGCCTTCATATTAAATCTCAGCCCAAAATAATCATTCAAACATATCTAATTGCATAATTAAGAATTAGGGACCTAAATGCAAAGATTCCAAATTTTAGATCACATCTCAATTGATTTAACGGTCTGCGTACCGGTACGGGTCATATGCGTTTCAATACAACACAAAAAGACAAAAGCGTATCGATATGGTCCATAGGCGTATCAGTACAAGCTTGTGTTTTGAAAATTAGAATTTCAGTAGCCAAACACCGTATCGATACGGTAACCCGTGTACCGAAGCGAGCATTGTTTCAACACTATGCATACCGACACGGTTACCATGCATATCGGTATGCCTAGGCTATTTTGAACACATTGAGCCTGGATGTGTGCCAGTGTACCGAAGCCTGAGGGGTCTGTACCGGTACGAGATGAACTGTAATGACCTCTAGGTCTAACATGTGACACTTTGGCTCAATCTAATACTATCCAAACAACCTCTAATCATCATATGGCATCATAAAAATTCAATCATCAACCATAGCAACATAGATTGAAGCTACACTAAGAGTGGCATACTCAAGTAATCACCTATTATCATGATTTATACCCAAGCATGCTTAATGTCTCCCAACCCCTCAAAACCACAAATAAAAGCATCATACCAAACCAAAACATCCAACTAAACTTATTACAACAGGGAGTATCTCAAAACATATCTCCCAAATAACCCGGTCACATTGCCTTCTTATTACTACTTAGCGTATATAAAGCCATACATTGAATCGAAGTGTTCCTTGGATCCTCCCTTGCTCACATGCCGTCCAAGAAAGCTATTTCTCTGCATTGACGAGGAAAAGAGAGTGTAAGCTACAAGCTTATTAAGGGAAATCGGAAAACACTCATCAATGCATTTAAAACCATTCTATCAAATCACATGTAAATATCTCATGGCAAAACATCTCATGTTTTTCTCAACATCTCAAATATGCACTTTTAAATCATTTTCAACACATGTATCATGGATTCAATCTCTACCTCAATTTAAGCTTCACCCCACAACACCTTTATAACAATCTTAAAGAGTAACACATATAAGTCTCATTATACAAACTTAATCCATTTCACATGTAATACCCTAAATTTTGGCATTAACCAAAATGTAAATTTTAAAAGTTTTTGGGGGTTAAAAGTATAAACTTTGGAAAACTTTGGGGACTAAAGTGTAAATTTCCTCAACAAGTGATTTTATTCAGTGTAAGGGTGAATCTGATCAAAATAAGAACCTTGATATCAATTTTGAGAATTAAGATACAGTAGAAGGTATCGAATTTGGATCAAATAAAATTATTAAGCGTGCTCAGGCTAGGGAAATACTAGGATGGGTGACCTCTGGGAAGGTTCCATAAAAGTGTTTCTAATCGATATTTTGGACTCGTTAAAAGTAAAGAATATTAGAATGGATTATCGATAAAGGATTTCTAAGAAAAATTTTTATTCTATGGAGATTTTCGATAATTATCGGAATAGTAGACTGAGTTAGGAAAAATTCAGTCTAAGTTCTGGGAAAGGAATTTTTTATGAGATAATAGAGTTTATTTCCTGAATATGGAAATATGAAATTTTTGGAATAAATCCGATAGTTCGGAAAAGGTAAAATCGCAGTAGAAGTATTTTACGAATATCGGGAAATCAGATCGAACTGAAATTTCAGAGACTAATCTGAAAGGCATGGGAAAGTCATAAAATATTATTTTATGAATATTTTATTGTAGTTGGTTGGATTCCAACTAGACTTGGTTGAATTTTTACAAGAATGACAAACTAGTAAATAAAGACGAGTTGGAGGGCAAATCGGTCATTTGAAAAGGATGTCAATTTTGAAATATTTTGAAATATTAAGGGCAATTTTGGAAGGTGAATTACACTTGGATCAAATCATGGCAATTGATTTTTGATAAGATTAAGTCTTGGTCATTGGACTAAAAGGGCAAATTAGTAATTTCACTAATTAAATGAATTTTAAATTCATTTAATTTTAACATGTAGATTTAAATAAGTAAAAGATGAACCAAATTGTTCATCTTTCTTGAAATATTTCGAACTAAGGGGAGAAAAAAGGGAGAAAAATTTTCAAGCTCGATTCAAGCCCCGAAACTCGATTTTCAGGTAATCTTTCGAACTGCAAAGTTGTTCTACTCTTCAAGCTCTATCTTTTGGTGTAAATAATTCCTGGAAAACATGCTTGATTGATGAGAATTTTTCATGAGAAGAAATTAGGGTTTATGGAAAAAGTTTGGGGCTTTTGGAATTTTATGATTTCATGATGAAATTCAAGTTGAAATCAAGCTAGTATGATGTTAAAATCATGTTATTGAGTTGGGATTTAAACCCTACATATTTTAGTTTGTGTGAATATGATTAGGGTTTATGGATTAAGTTTGATTTAGGGTTTGTGATGTTGGATAAATGATCTAGTAAGCTTGAATTTGTTTTTTGGAAGCAAAATCCTAAATTAAAGGTATAAGAACCATTTCGGCAATTCTGGAAGTTAAATGACTAATCTGAATTTTTATGATTTTAAAGTGTATTTATGTTATTATTGATGTTGGAGATGTGACATTGAAGTTAGAATGCAAAATCGATGTTAAATCGAGTTAGTGACCATTTTGACAAATTGTCAAAGTTAAGTGACCAATTCGGAAATGAGGTTTTAGAGAAGGACTAAATCTGATTTTGGTTGAAATAATAGAATTCAAGTAGCAATGTGAATTGAGGACTAATTTGTAAAGTTAAGAAGCTTGAATCCTTATCTTTGCATTTTTAGTGACTATTTCGGAAAGAACGAAAGATTAGAGGTAATTATTTTTGAAAAATTATTTGATGAAGAAAGTGATACATTAGTGGTTTGAATCAGGTAAGGGGACGAAATTGACAAATAGCAAAGTAAGGAGAAATTAGTATAAAGTTTGAAGTTATTTATGGAAGTTGTGTAGAAAAACTGGATTTGGCAGTAAGTTTGAAAATTCACCATAAATTCTACAAAAATGGTTAGAAGGTAAATTTTATACTGATGTAAAGATTTGTTCGTCTAGTTTTTCCTCCAACAAACGGAAACTGATTTCGAGTTTCGAGTCAAAAGATATGAATTTTTAAGTGACAAAAGGTCAGAAAACCGAGCACCAGTCTGTTCCGAAATTAGCATTGGAAATTGACTTTGAAAATTCACCATAAATCGTACAAGTTGAATCTGGGCTATTAATTTATATGTGTGAAAAGCTTATTGAATCTAGTTTCTTTTAGAACAAACAGAATTGAGTTCCGAGTTTTAGATTATTTTATAGAAATGAATCTTTGAAGGTTGTACAAAGCTGCCAGAAAATGAAAATTTAGATATTTTGTATCTAATGTTGGTTATCAAGTTCAAAAGAATTATTTGAAATTCAAAATGGTTGTTAAGGACCAAAATGAGGTTTTTGACAGTAGAAGGAAGAAAGGAAATTTATGGAAAATTTTAATGTTGAATGATTAGATAGTTTGATAAAAATATTATTAGAGGTGAATCTAACAAATGTTTATTTATATTCATGTGACAAATAAAGTTGGATTCAAATAAAAAGAAGATTCGAGGTTCTATAAAGGAAAAGATCGAATAGAGCTTAGTGGGGCAAGTTAATAAATGTCTCTGGTGAGTGCATTTATATATGTTTGCACTATGTTGAAATTGGCATTGCATTTCTTTATAATACATGATATGATACATTACTCAACAAGGCAAGATTTATGGAATACCAGGTACGAATTATTGTTTGCATAAATGATGATATATGTTTACCAGGAATATTTATGATGAAGCATGAAACATGGAATGTTTATTTATATGATTCATTATGATGATTGATTTATGATAAAAGAAATGCCCAAGTATTGTGTATGAGAGTTCATGGTATAGTTGGCATGCCATAGAGTCTTTAGCAGCTGCACCCTCATGTTCATGTTATCAAACATATATTGTGACAAAATGATTGTGTCACATACACCCTGGGGATCCACGCCCACTGTGCCCGAGTGCACTGTCGAGGTGCTTCATGTTTATGGGGAGCAAAGTGTGTCCACCAGTACGTACTCATCTTCACGTTCACGTTCGACACTACGGTGTCATTTCAAGATAACTCGCATACCTCGATCTCATATATCATACTTTGGGAAATGATAAAAGAATCATGTCATGTAAATTAATCATGTCATGTAAACGAATCATGTTACGTATATGAATCATGTCATGAATATGAACCATGGCATGTATATAAAATATGTCATAGATATGAACCATGCCATGGATACGGAACATGCCATGTATATGAATTAAATCACGTATATGAATCATGTCAGGTAAAAGAATCATGTCAGGTAAACGAATCAAGTTATGTATATGAATCATGTCACGTATATGAATCATGTTACGTATATGAATTATGCCATGTATATGAAGTATGTCATGCATGTGAATTATGCCATGTGTATGAAATATGCCATGTATGTGAACTAAGCCATGTATATAATTTACTTGATAATGATGGAGTATTGGAAACTAGACTAAGTTAGAAAAACTATGACTTGCACATGAATATTGACAGACTATGAAAACCTTGTTAGTACGATACTACGTCAAGGTATATGTTATGTGAATGATTACATGATGAAAGGAAGAATATGTTAAAAGACATGTTATGAAAATGCTTACATGATGAATATAGAATGTTGAAAATATGACTATGTTAAAGAGTATGACATGCACACGAATACTTGATGATTATGGAATAATGATAGTATGATTCTAAGTTAGGTAGATTAATGATATAAATCATATTTGGACATGCTTGCCATTTTACAAAACATGTACTGCACTTTTCATATGATATACTGTAATGCATTATTTCATGTTTAGATAAATGAGATTAATTGCCTCACTAAGTTCGTACTTAGCGTGTGTTTATTCCACACGTAGGTTAAGTTGGAATATTTGAAGAGAAGTCGAACATGCTGATCAAGCTACAATCTACAAAACATTAGTAAGTCATTATAGTTTATGAGGATCTCTAGCGGGCGTGTAATTATTTATTTGCTAGTAGAACATGATTAATCAGTTTCAAATTTTATTTATCGATTATTTCACAACAATTTTAAAATTAAGAAAAAGCCTAGGTAGCTAACCTAGTTTTCAACCTTAATTGTACTGTTGTTTTAATAATTGCTAAAAATGTTTTTATATAAAAAAATGTAAGTCAAGATTTCTTTAAAAGAGTTTGTAGCATCTTTAATGTATATTCAGTCTACGAAGTATACATTAAGGGTGTTACATTTATTGGTATCAGAGCAAAGGTTTAGCCAGTTCTGGATGCTAAACCAAGTTTGATATGGAGTTTTCAGTAAATACATGCCCCTAGGATGTCATGTTACTGATGTACTGATTGTATGACTTGATGCTGTTCCTCATTAGTATAAGGTGAAATGATACTAGAATAAGGAAAGTAAAACGATAAAAGATTTCGCCAGTTGACGAATCTTAGAGGTTAAGAAAGGACCCATAGTGGATATGATATAGTAAAATAAGCCTCGAAGTTAGTTATTGGTTAGAATAAGTTATCTACATAGTAAAGAGATGATACAACAATTATAAGATACTCATATACGAAGGAGTAAGAAGAAGTATCTTTACTTTGGAAATATATATGTTTGAAGATAATAATGTCAGTAGTTGCTGCAGATATAATCTGACGATCTACTCAAGATAAGTTAAGGATTGAAGTTATATGGAAATAACTCAGTAGTATCTTATTATAAGATGTTTGTACTGTCAGTACATATAAGGGAGAATTGGAAAGTTAAGTAATGATGCTATTGAGATGATTAGGAGAGAAACTAAGAAAGAAATAAATTTGTAAAGAGATTATATTTGAAGCTTAAAAAGAAGATGTTAGGTATGAATCAGCCAGAGTACTAAAAGTAGTAAACTATATTGCAAGGATAATCAAAGAAACATAGAAAGAGTTACAATGTAGACTCCTCAAAACCGGGGTGTTACAACTCTCCCCCTCTTAATAAATTTTGTCCTCGAAATTTACCTGGAGGAAACAAATGCGGAAATTGCTCCAACATGTCTGTTTTGCTTTCCCAAGTGGCTTCCTTGACACCGAAGTGTCGCTACACGACCTTAACAAGTTCGATCGTCTTACCACGAAGAACTTTGCTGCTGGAATCAAGGATTTCTATAGGTTCCTCATCATAGGACAAATTCAGCCTCAACTCAATATGCTCTACCGGTATAACATGCGAGGGATCTGACCGATACTTCCGTAACATAGACACATAGAACACATCATGTATTTTCCCCAACTCGGGAGGCAACCTTAACTGATAAGCCATATGACCAACATGCTCAATAACCCCGTATGGTCTAATAAACCTCAGACTAAGCTTACCCTTACGTCCGAACCACACCACCTTCTTCCATGGTGACACCTTTAAGAACACGTGATCGCCCACCGCATGTTCATTTTCCCTATACTTCAAATCCGAGTAAGATTTTTGTCGATCCATAGCCGCTTTTAAGCGATCATACACAAGCTTTACCTTTTCATCCATGTCTTTTAACACATGCGGCAAGGAAACATGCTTTTCGCCTACCTCAGCCCAATACAAGGGCGTACGACACCTCCGGCCATACAACGCCTCATACAGTGCCATTTGTATACTTGCTTAGTAACTATTATTGTACGCAAACTCAACCAAAGGTAAATGCTTCTCCCAAGTTCCTTGGAACTCAATAATGTAACATCTCAACATATCCTCCAAAACCTGGATAACTCGCTCAGACTGTCCATCCGACTAAGGATGATATGGGATGCTGAAATTCAGCCTTGTACCTAAAGCCCGGTGTAAACTCGCCCAAAACCTTGCTGTGAACCTCGGATCCCTATCTAAAATAATGGACTTTGGTACCCCGTGAAAACACAGGAACTCAACAATATACAAATCTACCAACCTGTGCACCGTATATGTCGTATGCACTGGCCGATGTGCACACTTCGTAAACTAATCCACAATAACACAAATGGAATCCTTCTTAGTCAGTGTCAAAGGTAACCCTGACACAAAATCCATGGCGATTCTCTCATTTTTCCACTCCAAAATTCTAAACGATTGCAACAATCCAGATGGAACTAATGTTCAGCCTTGACCCGTTGACATACCATGCACTTCGTAAACTATTCCTCCGTCAAAATAGTGTGCATCAACTCCGGATCGTCTAGCACCACTATTCGACCCTTGAAGCACAAAACTCCATCACCATCAAAACGAAAATCCGTCGGATTACCCTCCAATATGTCCTTAACATGCTCGACCAAGGAATCATCAAACGGTTGCTTAACTTTAATCAATTGTGACATCGTAGGCTTAACTTACATTTCAGCCAACAAACCACCTTCCAACGACACACTCAACCTTGCGAACATAGCTCTAAGCTCAACGGCAACCTTACAACCTAATGCATCCGCAACCACATTGGCTTTACCAGGATGATACTCGATTGTCAAGTCGTAATCCTTAAGCAACTCCAACCATCTGCATTACCTATGTAGCCCCTTGACCCGGCCTAGATGCCCGACCGAACCAAGAGAACTACATTAGGTTTGTCGAAGCAAACCGAAGAAAATTTTGAAAACCAGTATTTTTTTCCTTTTATCTTGTCTAAATGCGCATTATTATTCCTAAGTGTACATACTCGCAGCAGGTGAATTTTCAAAGGAAACGCTTCATGAAAAGGCCTTTAATTGCACATCATACATTTTAGGGACCAAATTGTAAATCATTTAATTTACAAGACCAAAGGTGAGTTTAAGATTACCAACCTTTAATTAGTCAGATTACATGCTAGCACGTAAATTTTCATCTCATTCTGACCATACAAACTCATGTAATTGTTAGCATAATATTCAGGGACTAAAACGAAAAAAACCAAAACTACCCCCACCATGACATTAACAGAATTAACTGCCTTTATATCGATACGCTAAGGCCCGTATCGATACGGTATTTCAACATTATTTCGATAAGCCAAGCACCGCACCGGTACGTCACTTCGAATACAAAAATCTCTTTTAATTTCATAAAACACCGTACTGATACAGTCATATAGTGTTTCGGTACGCAGGCTTGTTCCAAAAAATGTAATTCCAATAGCAATATACCGTATCGAAACACCTTCACCCGTATCGAAACACCCTGCCAAAACTACCTGCTGTACCGATACGGTCCCCCGCATATCGGTACGTCTGGGCCTGTAATGTCATATTTAGCTGGGTTTTCACTTGAATCTAGATGCATTTGGGTCCTAGCAACTTGCATGCATGCATACAAACAACCATAAATACCTAAGCTCACATTTATACCAGGGTTAAACATCCCAAACAATCTCAAGCTACCAAAGGATTACTCTAAAGGCATGCTTCTATTCCACTTTACCAAACATACCAAAATGCACAAATAGGCCAAACTCATCTTAAGCATCATATCAACACAACTAACACAACATAATACAATTGCTCAAACCATCACAACATGGCAACCAACAAGGAAGCTCTAGATGCATACCTAAGCAACCATTCAACCACAACCATAAGTAAGGATTAACATCAAACTTAGCAACATCAAACCATCGTCAAAATCCAGCATAGAAACATACTCAAAATCCATAAGGGAACAGAATTACAACTCCCAAAAACCATGGCGAACACATTGCCTTATTAACCGAAACTTAAACTGAGTTCATACTCAAACTTCTATATGTCCTTGGATCACTTAGCCTTGCCTCTTGCTGCCCAAACCTCAATGTTCTGCATCATTAGGAAAAATAGAGCGTAAGCACACTTGCTTAGTAAGGATGCTCATGCATTAAAACCATTTGAAAACCATATGCTTGTTTTCCAAAAACATGCATACAACCAAAGCATTTTTCCGTGATTCCAACCGAATCAAAGCATAATAACCTTTATGCAACATCACGTACATTCCATGCTTAAATCCAAAAGCATTAAATCATAAACCATGCTTAAATGTCAAAGCATAAAAAAACAAGTTCAACACATGAACCTCTACATATATTGGCTTTTATAGTGACCCAAATAGACTACCCTCTATCCAAACATATCGGATACACGGATCTCTCATATCATGCCTAGTTAGACCACATGATATCCCAAAGCTTGCCTATTTAGACCGCAAGAATTGACACCCTCACCTAGTTAAACCGCGAGCTTAACACCCTTGCCTAGTTACACCGCAAGTTTACCAACCGTGCCTAGTTAAACCATAAGTTTTCCATATTTGCCTTGCTAAACCGCAAGATTTGACAACCTCGCCTAGTTAAACCGCAAGTTTTACTTCTTTTCCTAGTTAAACCGCAAGATTTTATTACCTCGTCTAGTTAGATCGCGAGTTTTACTTCCTTGCCTAGTTAGACCGCACGCCCCAAATGATGTCCCAACAGTCCGAGTGGCCTTGTTAAACCGCCATACCTCAAGGACCTATGGGCACGATCGATTTTGTTCATATTTTATACTGCACTTTAATCCTATGGCATGCCAACTATATCCGATTGTTTTCTCACCATGTCACATAGCCAATATAGCATTTACAAACCATTTACTTACCGCTTTACAATGCATTAAACAAAATATCACATATGAGCTCATGAACCTTCAGCTGCCTCGATGCAGAGGCCATAACCTTACCATCTTGCATCAACACACATCCCAACCCCACGTAGGATGCATCACTATAAACCACAAACTCCTTCCCAGATTCAGGTTGAATCAACACATGAGCATGTGTCAAGACTTCTTTCAACTTCTCAAAACTATGTTGCTACTTTTCTGTCCATACATAAGGAATATTCTTTTGCAGAAACTTTGTCAACGGTGTCGCGATACTAGAAAACCCATCAACAAAGCGGCGGTAATAACTAGCCAACCCAAGAAAGCTGCGAACCTCCGAAATAGATTTAGGTTGCTTCCAATTGAGAATAACCTCAATTTTCTATGGATCAACACGAATACCCTCCGCTGATACCACATGACCAAGGAACATCACTTTCTTAAGCCAAAACTCGTACTTGCTCAACTTGGCATGCAATTGATTATCCTTCAACACTTGCAACACAATCTGCAAATGCCGATTTACGAGAGTACATGAGAATATCATCTATAAACACCACCATGAACTGATACAGATATTCATGGAAAACCATATTCATTATATCCATGAACGTAGCCGGGGCATTTGTCAAACCAAAAGGCATAACCAAGAACTCATAATGCCCGTACCTCATACGAAACACGACCTTATGCATATCCTCATCCTTAACCTTCAACTAATAATACCTCGATCTCAAATCGATCTTAGAGAACACCGTTGCCCTACAGAATTGGTCGAACAGATCATCAATCCTCGGTAAAGGATACTTGTTCTTTACTCTTAGCTTATTCAACTGTCGGTAATCAATGTACATATGCATTGTACCATCCTTTTGTTTCAAAAAATAACCAGAGCACCCCAAGGCAAAACACTCGGTCAAATGAACCCATGATCTAACAACTCCTGAAGCTTTGAGTTTAACTCTTTCAATTTCTTCGGTGCCATCCTATAAGGAGCAATGGACACCAGTGTCGTATCCACGTACGTCTCAATACTAAACTCTATCTCCCTATCTGATGGTAAACCTGGTCGCTCTTTAGGAAAAATTCCAAAAAATCACAAACAGCCTGAATGTCCCGCACCCAAACACTTTTAACCTCAGGATTCATCACGATAGCCAAATAATCTTGGCAACCTCCTTGCATCATCTTTTCTGCCCGGGTAGCCGAAACAACATTGCACAAGAACTTCACATTCTCACCAACCACCACAACCTCATAATCATCGACTAACCTCAAAGAAATCCTTTTGGATTCACAATCCACAACTGCCTTGTGCTCACTCAACCAATCCATACCCAAGATGACATCAAAACCATAGAATGGTAACTCCATTAGATCCACGACAAACTCATGACCTTGCACAACCAAGATCAAGGATCTCAACAGGGACATCCAGCAAAGATGTGTGTTCACTCAAGATATATGAATAACCCCGAATTAATCAAAGATAACAATGACAAGGATTGCAAAGTGAAGGTACCTGCTATCATATATGTGTCATTGCGGCCCTCGTGATGAGCATAGATCCGAGTGGGTCCACCGTTCTCTGGTTGCACTGTAGCAACATGAGCTACAACTCTTTGACCATTCTCGTGTCTCTAAAAATTACCCCTGGCATAGTCTCGGCCCCTAGCAGGTGCAGCAACATGCACCAGTGTATCCCTCGCAGCCCGAGGACATTCACGCTTTATATGATCAAGAGATCCACATATCCAACAACTCAAGGTATTTCCCCAATATGCACCCGTGTGACATCTACCATAGCGCCCACACTCTGCCGCAATACGAACTCCCAGGTTACCCTGACCAACACCACCACCACGCTTGTGATCCAGCCTATGCCTCTTATCTCTGAACCTCTTATTATACCTCCAAAAATAACTAGAATCAACCACTCTCTTACCCAAGCTCGCACCCACAGCCTGGACTGATGAACCCAAAGACTGCTCAATATCCTTGGCCTAATTAACCAACACAATAAAATATGTGTAATTCGTGGCCAGGAGATAAGTCTTAATGTCATTCACAAGACCATATCAAAATCTATCACATCTCTGCTGATCATCAGGAACTAACTCATGGGCATACTGACTCAAGCAGACAAACTTCACCTCATATTCAGCAACTGACATGCCTCATTGGATAACGATATAAACTCCTGCTTTTTCATATCCAAATACTGAGTGCCAAGATACTTCCTCTAGAAAGCTCTCCGAAAGAACTCCCAAGTCACATCCGCCTCGGGAACGCCAACAATTATGATCACCCACCAATGATATGCATCACTCTGCAACAGTGACACAATGCAACCCAACTTTCGCTCCTCATTACAACCCATCTGGTCCAGAATGCGGCTTGTCTTCTCTGGACACCTCGCCTACCAAACTTCGAAGATGCTCCAAGGGTAAACCATGATTAGCCATCACAACAGGTGCATGTGCTTGTTCTTGCACTTCAGCCATCACTGCTTGAAACACTCTCGTCATCGCTTGGATAAACAGAGTCAAATCACCCAATACAAGAACTGGAGAAGCATGGGTACACCACCCATGTAACACCCCTTTTCCCGTACTGACTACGAGTCAGAGATGTCACATTACTAATGCCATTTCTTGTTTTATACATATACATTTCATCATCAAACTGATTAATTCTCTATATTTTTAGTTTAATTTCATGCATCATACTATACTAGTAATCAAATAATTACATGCCCGCTAGAGATTATCATAAGTTAGAATATCTTACTGATGTTCTGCAGATTGAAGCTTGATCAGCATGCTTAACTCTTCTTCAAGTACTCCACCTTAACCTACGTATGAATCAAACACACGCTAAGTTTTCACTTAGTGAGGCAATAAATAAAATTAATAATAATTTAAACTTATTAAACTTTATGGCTACATTTATATAGCATGATATATGCCAATGTATTAACTTTTATATAGAGAGAAACTTAAGTATGCGAGATCAGTTTTCGTTTGTTGGAAACGAAGCTAAACGAATAAATCTTTACATCGGTATAAAATTCACCATCTATGTAGAATTTATGGTGAATTTTTGAACTTACTACCATAATCCAGTTTTCTACAATGCTTCCATAAATAACTCTAAACTTTATGGTGAATTTTTGAACTTACTATCAAAAGATAGCTCTTGAAGAGTAGAACAACTTTGCAGTTGAAGAGATTACCTGAAAACTGAGTTTCGAGGCTTGAATCGAGCTTGGAAAAATTACAATTTAATAGTGAAATTACAATTTTGCCCTTTTTATCCAATGGTTGAGATTGATTTTATCATCAATCAAGGGCCAAGATTGAATCTTCCATTTCCTCTTTCCAAAATTTCCCTTATAACTTTTTAAATATTTCAAAATTTCCATTGGGGCCAAATGACCAATTTGCCCTCCAACTAGTTTTTATTTACTAGTTTGCCATTCTTGTAAAAAGTCAACTAAGTCTAGTTGGAATCCAACCAAATATAATAAAATATTCATAAAATAGTATTTTATGACTTTTCCATGGCTTTTGGATCAGCCTCTGAAATTCTAGTTCGATCTGATTTCCCGATATTCATAGAATACTTCTACTACGATTTTACCTTTTCTGAGCTACTAGATTTATTCCAAAAATTCTATATTTCTATATTCAGGAAATAAACTCTATTATCCCATAAAACTTCCTTTTCCAAGGACTTAGACTAAATTTTCTTAACTCAGTCTATTTTCCTGATACTTATCGAAAATCTTCATAAACAAAATTCCTTTTAGAATTCCTTTATCGATAGTCCATATGAATTTTCTCTACTCTTATTGAGTCCAAAATATCGATCAGAAGTACTTTTATGGGACCTTCCCGAAGGTCACCCATCCTTATATTTCTTTGGCCTGAGCACGCTTAACAATTTTATTCGATCTAAATTCAGTACCTTTTACTGCATCTTAATTCTTAAAACTGATATCAAGGTATCTATTTCTATCTGATTCACTCTTATACTGAATAAAATTACTTATTGGGGAAATTTACACTTTAGTCCCCAAACTTTTCTAAAGTTTATACTTTAACCGCCAAAACTTTCAAAGTTTACAATTTGGTCACTAGCCAAAAATTGGTTTATTAAAATTCCTTCCCCCTTAAGAAAATTTGACCTCAAATTTTCAAAACATATGTGTTTCAAACAATTGCGGATATTACTTCCTCATTTTCTTCAAAAATTCTCAAGTGGCTTCTTTGACCTTGTGATTTCTTCTTAGGGCCTTAACCAATGTAATTTTTCTTATTCCTTAATTCTTTAACTCCATATACCAGTATTTCTACTAACACCTCTTCATGTATCAAGTCTAATTGCAGTTCTTCTTTTTTTTTTCTCAGGAATGATGACACATAAATAATCCAATATCTCCAAAACATAAATACATACACTATAAACTTTTGCTCACTTCTGAGGATAAGATCCATTAAGATGCCCTTGGTACAACTCTTTCACGATTCCTTGAGGTATAATAATTCTGAAACCAAGTATTTTTTCCCTTTTTGACTTTGCACAAATCATCTTCTCTCAAATTGGTACTTTTCCTCTTTTTCTCTTCCTTTAGCTTTTAATTGATAATATCTTGACTAAAGATCAACCTTCCATTTACATCTTACTTCCATGTTAGTCATAGGAAACCAATTTATCTTAAAATCGGTCTTAAAATCTCAGATTTTCTAGAGGAGTTAACTTTCTTGCTTATTTCACTGTATCATATCCACTATGAGTCCTTTCTTAACCTACAAGATTCGTAGACTGACGAATTATATCATCGTCTTACTTTCCTTATTATAGTCTCATTCCATATCATACTAATGAGGAGCAGCATCAAGTCATACAATTAGCACATCAGTAATATGATATCCTAGGGGCATGTATTTACTGATAAAAATCATATACAAACTTGGTTTAGCATCTAGAACCAGATAAACCTTTGCTCTGATACCATTAAGTGAAACACCCATTTTTTCCGTATTGAATACGAGTCAAAGATGTCACATTACTAATGCCTTATCTTGTTTTATACATATACGTTTTATCATCAAACTGATTAATTCTCTATATTTTTAGTTTAATTTCATGCATCATACTCTACTAGTAATCAAATAATTACATGCCCACTAGAGATTATCAAAAGCTAGAATATCTTACTGATGTTTTGCATATTGAAGCTTGATCAACATGCTTAACTTCTCTTCAAGTACTCCACCTTAACCTACATGTGAATCAAACACACGCTAAGTTTTCACTTAGTGAGGCAATAAACAAAATTAATAATAATTTAAACTTATTAAACTTTAGGCTACATTTTTATAGCATGATATATGCCAATGATTTAACTTTTATATAGAGAGAGAAACTTAAGTATGCGAGATCGGTACTCCCAGAGTACTAGTCACCGAAGTGACGATAAACATATAGACACATAAGTGTCGGAATCATGTAGACACATGAGCGTCGATATCATATAGACACATAAGGTCGTGCCCACCATCCGCACGTAAGACCGTGCTAAACATATGCACATTTATAAGGCAGATCTAACCATCCATACATTTATAAGGTTGTGCTAACCATCCGCACTAAGTGTCCTTTATATGCACTGTAGTGCTAAATCGTATATTCAGCGTGCTGCTAGACTCTATGGCATGCCAACTATATCCTGTCCCTTAATATCTTATTGGGCATGTATTTCATATTCCATAATCATTTCATCCATGGCAATATATATATATCAACTTAGTTCAACTTGGGTAGTTCATACCCGAAATATTATGCATAACATATCAACCTTGTCAATATAAATAATCAAATGATCAATGCATTTTATTTCCCAAAACTTGACATATTCATATTATATTAATCATATGTTCATTGACATAAATATTAATGTATTATGATATGCATGCAATTGCACTCACCTAGACCATTTATTATCTTGCCTCACTAAGCTCTATTCGATCCTTTCTTTCATAGTACCTCGAAACTTCTTTTGATTCGGATCCAAACTTCATTAATCACATGAATGTAAACAACATTTGTTAGATTCAAATCTAACAATTCCTCAAACATGCAATCAAATCTAATCATTCGAATATACAAATTTCATACCTTCCTTATACTGTCCAAAACTCATTTTTGGTCCCTAATGACCATTTTGAACTTCAAATAATTCCTACAAGCTTGCTAACTAACATTAGATACAACATGTCTCAATTTCCATTTTCGGGCAGCTTGCACTACCTTCAAAGATTTTTATTTTTATAAAGTGATCTAAAACTCGGAATTTGATTCCATTTGTTCTGAAAGAAACTAGATTTAATAAGCTTTTCGACCATATAAACTAATAGCCCAAATTCAACTTGTACGATTTATGGCGAATTTTCAAATTCAATTACAATGATGGAATTCAGAACATACTAGTGTTCTATTTTCTGACCTTTCATCACTTAGATATTCATATCTTTTTACTTGGAACTCGAAATCAGTTTCCGTTTGTTGGAAACAAAACTAGACGAACAAATCTTTACATCGATATAAAATTCACCATCTAACCATCTATGTAGAATTTTTGGTGAATTTTCGAACTTACTACCATAATCCAGTTTTCTACACTACTTCCATAAATAACTCCAAACTTTATACTAACTTCTCCTTACTTCTCTACTTTTCAATTTAGTCCAATTACTTGCTTTAAACCACCAACTTATCACCATCTTCATCAAGTAATTATTCTAAAATAATCTCCTTTAATTTTCCTCCTTTACCAAAATAGTCACTAAAATCCAAAGATAAAGATTTAAGCTTCTTAACTTTGCAAATTAGTCCTCAATTCAACATTACTACCTTAATTATATTATTTCAACTAAAATTCAGATTTAATCCTTAACCGAAACCTCATTTCCAAATTGGTCACTTAACTTTAACAAATTGTCAAAATGGTCACTAATTCAATTTAACATCGGTTCAGCATTCTAACATCAATTTCAATTATCCAACATCCTTAATAACATAAATACACACCAAATCCATACAAATTCAAATTTGGTACGCTAACTTTTAAGATTTCTGAATTGGTCCCTATCAAATTAACTTAGGGTCTTGCTTCTAAACAACAAATCAAGCTTACTAAATCATTAATTCAACATCACATACCCTAAATTAAACTTAAATCCATAAACCCTAATCATCTTCATAATAATCTAAACATGTAGAACTTAAATCCCAACTCAATATCATGATTTTAACATCATACTAACTTGATTTGGACTTGAATTCAATCATAGAATCATAAAATCTCAAAAACCCCAATTTGATCAAAAAACCCTAATTTCTTTCTCATGTAAATTCTCATCAATCAAGCATGAATTCCATGAATTATTGACATCAAAAGATAGAGCTTGAAGAGTAGAACAACTTTACAGTTGAAGAGATTACCTGAAAACTGAGTTTCAGGGCTTGAATTGAGCTTAGAAAATTTTTCTTTCTTTCCCATTCTCTCACGTTTATGGCTGGAAAAGATGAACATTGTTCATCTTTTCACCATTATTTTACTCATATATCTATTAAATGAATATTAAATTCATTTAATAGTGAAATTACAAATTTTCCCTTTTTATCCAATGGTTGAGATTGATTTTATCATCAATCAAGGGCCAAGATTTAACCTTCCATTTCCTCTTTCCAAAATTTTCCATATAACTTTTTAAATATTTCAAAATTGCCATTGGGGCCAAATGACCAATTTGCCCTCCAACTAGTTTTTATTTACCAGTTTGCCATTATTGTAAAAATTCAACTAAGTCTAGTTGAAATCCTACCAAATATAATAAAATGTTCATAAAATAGTATTTTATGACTTTTCCATGGCTTTTGGATCAGTCTCTAAAATTCCAGTTCGATCTGATTTCTCGATATTCATAGAATACTTCTACTGCGATTTTACCTTTTCTGAGATATTGGATTTATTCCGAAGATTCTATATTTCTATGTTCGGGAAATAAACTTTATTATCCCATAAAACTTCCTTTTCCAAGGACTTAGACTAAATTTTCTTAACTCTGTCTATTTTTCCTCGAAACTTATCGAAAATCTTCATAAATAAAATTCCTCTTAGAATTCCTTTATCGATAATCCATATGAATTTTCTCTACTCTTATTGAGTCCAAAATATTGATCAGAAACACTTTTATGGGACCTTCCTGAAGGTCACCCATCCTTATATTTCTTTAGTCTAAGCACGCTTAATAATTTTATTCGATCCAAATTCAAGACCTTTTATCAGTATCTTAATTCTTAAAACCGATATCAAGGTATCTATTTCTATCCGATTCACTCTTATACTGAATAAAATTACTTATTGGGGAAATTTACACTTTAGTCCCCAAACATTTCTAAAGTTAATACTTTAACCACCAAAACTTTCAAAATTTACAATTTGGTCACTAGCCAAAAATTGGTTTATTAAAATTCCTTCCCCTTAAGAAAATTTGACCTCAAATTTTCAAAACATATGTGTTTCAAATAATTGCGGATATTACTTCCTCATTTTTTCACAAAAATTCTCAAGTGGCTTCTTTGACCTTGTGATTTCTTCTTAGGGCCTTAACCAATGTAATTTTTCTTATTCCTTAATTCTTTAACTCCATATACAATATTTCTACTAACACCTCTTCAAGTATCAAGTCTAATTGCAATTCTTCTTTTTTTTTCTTTTTCTCAAGAGTGATGACACATGAATAATCCAATCAATATCTCCAAAACATAAATACATACACTATAAACTTTTGCTCACTTCTGAGGATAAGATCCATTAATATGCCTTTGGTATAACTCTTTCACGATTCCTTGAGGTATAATAATTCTGAAACCAAGTTTTTTTCCCTTTTTGACTTTGCAAAATCATCTTCTCTCAAATTGGTACTTTTCCTCTTTTTCTCTTCCTTTAGATTTTAATTGATAATATCTTGACTAAAGATCAACCTTTCATTTACATCTTACTTCCATGTTAGTCATAGGTAACCAATTTATCTTAAAATTGGTCTTAAAATCTCAGATTTTCTACTTGAGTTAACTTTCTTGCTTATTTCACTGTATCATATCCACTATGAGTCCTTTCTTAACCTACAAGATTCGTAGACTGACGAATTATATCATCGTCTTACTTTCCTTATTATAGTTTCATTCCATATCATACTAATGAGGAGCAGCATCAAGTCATACAATCAGCACATTAGTAATATGATATCCTAGAGGCATGTATTTACTAATAAAAATCATATACAAATTTGGTTTAGCATCTAGAACCAGATAAACCTTTGCTCTGATACCATTAAATGTAAACACCCATTTTTTCCGTATTGAATACGAGTCAAAGATGTCACATTACTAATGCCTTATCTTGTTTTATACATATACGTTTTATCATCAAATTGATTAATTCTCTATATTTTTAGTTTAATTTCATGCATCATACTCTACTAGTAATCAAATAATTACATACCCACTAAAGATTATCAAAAGCTAGAATATCTTACGATGTTTTGCATATTGAAGCTTGATCAACATGCTTAACTCCTCTTCAAGTACTCCACCTTAACCTACATGTGAATCAAACACACGCTAAGTTTTCACTTAGTGAGGCAATAAACAAAATTAATAATAATTTAAACTTATTAAACTTTTTTGGCTACATTTTTATAGCATGATATATGCCAATGATTTAACTTTTATATATAGAGAGAAACTTAGTATGCGAGATTGGTACTCCCAGTACTAGTCACCGAAGTGACGATAAACATATAGACATATAGACATAAGTGTCGGAATCCTATAGACACATGAGCAATGATATCATATAGACACATAAGGTTGTGACCACCATCCGCACGTAAGACCGTGCTAAACATCCGCACATTTATAAGGCATTCTAACCATCCATACATTTATAAGGTTGTGCTAACCATCCGCACTAAGTGTCCTTTATATGCACTGTAGTGCTAAATCGTATATTCAGCGTGCTGCTAGACTCTATGGCATGCCAACTATATCCTGTCCCTTAATATCTTATTGGGCATGTATTTCATATTCCATAATCATTTCATCCATGGCAATATATATATATCAACTTAGTTCAACTTGGGTAGTTCATACCCGAAATATTATGCATAACATATCAACCTTGTCAATATAAATAATCAAATGATCAATGCATTTTATTTCCCAAAACTTGACATATTCATATTATATTAATCATATGTTCATTGACATAAATATTAATGTATTATGATATGCATGCAATTGCACTCACCTAGACCATTTATTATCTTGCCTCACTAAGCTCTATTTGATCCTTTCTTTCATAGTACCTCAAACCTTCTTTTGATTCGGATCCAAACTTCATTAATCACATGAATGTAAACAACATTTGTTAGATTCAAATCTAACAATTCCTCAAACATGCAATCAAATCTAATCATTCGAATATACAAATTTCATACCTTCCTTATACTGTCCAAAACTCATTTTTGGTCCCTAATGACCATTTTGAACTTCAAATAATTCCTACAAGCTTGCTAACTAACATTAGATACAACATGTCTCAATTTCCATTTTCTACAGCTTGCACTACCTTCAAAGATTTTTATTTTTATAAAGTGATCTAAAACTCGAATTTGATTCCATTTGTTCTGAAAGAAACTAGATTTAATAAGCTTTTCGACCATATAAACTAATAGCCCAAATTCAACATGCGATTTATGGCGAATTTTCAAATTCAATTACAATGATGGAATTCAGAACATACTAGTGTTCTATTTTCTGACCTTTCATCACTTAGATATTCATATCTTTTTACTTGGAACTCGAAATCAGTTTCCGTTTGTTGGAAACAAAACTAGACGAACAAATCTTTACATCGATATAAAATTCACCATCTAACCATCTATGTAGAATTTTTGGTGAATTTTCGAACTTACTACCATAATCCAGTTTTCTACACTACTTCCATAAATAACTCCAAACTTTATACTAACTTCTCCTTACTTCTCTACTTTTCAATTTAGTCCAATTACTTGCTTTAAACCACCAACTTATCACCATCTTCATCAAGTAATTATTCTAAAATAATCTCCTTTAATTTTCCTCCTTTACCGAAATAGTCACTAAAATCCAAAGATAAAGATTTAAGCTTCTTAACTTTGCAAATTAGTCCTCAATTCAACATTACTACCTTAATTATATTATTTCAACTAAAATTCAGATTTAATCCTTAACCGAAACCTCATTTCCAAATTGGTCACTTAACTTTAACAAATTGTCAAAATGGTCACTAATTCAATTTAACATCGGTTCAGCATTCTAACATCAATTTCAATTATCCAACATCCTTAATAACATAAATACACACCAAATCCATACAAATTCAAATTTGGTACGCTAACTTTTAAGATTTCTGAATTGGTCCCTATCAAATTAACTTAGGGTCTTGCTTCTAAACAACAAATCAAGCTTACTAAATCATTAATTCAACATCACATACCCTAAATTAAACTTAAATCCATAAACCCTAATCATCTTCATAATAATCTAAACATGTAGAACTTAAATCCCAACTCAATATCATGATTTTAACATCATACTAACTTGATTTGGACTTGAATTCAATCATAGAATCATAAAATCTCAAAAACCCCAATTTGATCAAAAAACCCTAATTTCTTTCTCATGTAAATTCTCATCAATCAAGCATGAATTCCATGAATTATTGACATCAAAAGATAGAGCTTGAAGAGTAGAACAACTTTACAGTTGAAGAGATTACCTGAAAACTAAGTTTTAGGGCTTGAATTGAGCTTAGAAAATTTTTTTCTTTCTTTCCCATTCTCTCACGTTTATGGCTGGAAAAAGATGAACATTGTTCATCTTTTCACCATTATTTTACTCATATATCTATTAAATGAATATTAAATTCATTTAATAGTGAAATTACAAATTTTCCTTTTTATCCAATGGTTGAGATTGATTTTATCATCAATCAAGGGCCAAGATTTAACCTTCCATTTCCTCTTTCCAAAATTTTCCATATAACTTTTTAAATATTTCAAAATTGCCATTGGGGCCAAATGACCAATTTGCCCTCCAACTAGTTTTTATTTACCAGTTTGCCATTATTGTAAAAATTCAACTAAGTCTAGTTGAAATCCTACCAAATATAATAAAATGTTCATAAAATAGTATTTTATGACTTTTCCATGGCTTTTGGATCAGTCTCTAAAATTCCAGTTCGATCTGATTTCTCGATATTCATAGAATACTTCTACTGCGATTTTACCTTTTCTGAGATATTGGATTTATTCCGAAGATTCTATATTTCTATGTTCGGGAAATAAACTTTATTATCCCATAAAAACTTCCTTTTCCAAGGACTGAGACTGAATTTTCTTAACTCTGTCTATTTTTCTGAAACTTATCGAAAATCTTCATAGAATAAAATTCCTCTTAGAATTCCTTTATCGATAATCCATACGAATTTTCTCTACTCTTACTGAGTCCAAAATATTGATCAGAAACACTCTTATGGGACCTTCCTGAAGGTCACCCATCCTTGTATTTCTCTAGTCTAAGCACGCTTAATAATTTTATTCGATCCAAATTCAGTACCTTTTACTGTATCTTAATTCTTAAAACCGATATCAAGGTACCTATTTCGATCCGATTCACTCTTATACTGAATAAAATTACTTATTGGGGAAATTTACACTTTAGTCCCCAAACATTTCTAAAGTTAATACTTTAACCACCAAAACTTTCAAAATTTACAATTTGGTCACAAGCCAAAAATTGGGATATTACAATTCCTTCCCCCTTAAGAAAATTCATCCTCGAATTTCAAAACATACGTGTTTCAAATAATTGCGGATATTACTTCCTCATTTTTTTCACAAATTCTCAAGTGGCTTCTTCGACCTTGTGATTTCGTCTTAGGGCCTTAACCAATGTAATTTTTCTTATTCCTTAATTCTTTAACTCCATATACAATATTTCTACTAACACCTCTTCAAGTATCAAGTCTAATTGCAATTCTTCTTTTTTTTTCTTTTTCTCAAGAGTGATGACACATGAATAATCCAATCAATATCTCCAAAACATAAATACATACACTATAAACTTTTGCTCACTTCTGAGGATAAGATCCATTAATATGCCTTTGGTATAACTCTTTCACGATTCCTTGAGGTATAATAATTCTGAAACCAAGTTTTTTCCCCTTTTGACTTGCACAAATCATCTTCTCTCAAAGTGGTACTTTTCCTCTTTTTCTCTTCCTTTAGATTTTAATTGATAATATCTTGACTAAAGATCAACCTTTCATTTACATGTACTTCTAAGTTAGTCATAGGTAACTAATTTATCTTAAAATTGGTCTTAAATTCTCAGATCTTCTACTTGAGTTAACTTTTATGCTTATTTCACTGTATCATATCCACTATGAGTCTTTTCTTAACCTCCAAGATTCGTAGATTGACAAATTACATCATCGTCTTACTTTCCTTATTCTAGTTTCATTCCATATCATACTAATGAGGAGCAGCATCAAGTCATACAATCAGCACATTAGTAATATGATATCCTAGAGGCATGTATTTACTAATAAAAATCATATACAAATTTGGTTTAGCATCCAGAACCAGATAAGCCTTTGCTCTGATACCATTAAATGTAACACCCCTTTTTTCGTACTGAATACGAGTCAAAGATGTCACATTACTAATGCTTTATCTTGTTTTATACATATACGTTTCATCATCAAATTGATTAATTCTCTATATTTTAGTTTAATTTCATGCATCATACTCTACTAGTAATCAAATAATTACATACCCACTAAAGATTATCATAAGCTAGAATATCTTACTGATGTTTTGCAGATTGAAGCTTGATCAACATGCTTAACTCCTCTTCAAGTACTCCACCTTAACCTACGTGTGAATCAAACGCACGGTAAGTTTTCACTTAGTGAGGCAATAAACAAAATTAATAATAATTTAAACTTAGTAAACTTTTTGGCTACATTTATATAGCATGATATATGCCAATGTATTAACTTTTATATATAGAGAGAAACTTAAGTATGCGAGATTGGTACTCCCAGAGTACTAGTCACCGAAGTGACGATAAGTATATCGACACATAAAGTGCCGGTAACATATAGACACATAAGTGTCGGCATCCTATAGACACATGAGCAATGATATCATATAGACACATAAGGTTGTGACCACCATCCGCACGTAAGACTGTGCTAACCATCCGCACATTTATAAGGCATTGCTAACCATTCGCACATTTATAAGGTTGTGCTAACCATCCGCACTAAGTGCCCTTTATATACACTATAGTGCTAAATCGTATGTTCAGCGTGCTGCTGGACTCTATGGCATGCCAACTATACCTTGTCCCTTAATAACTTACTTGGGCATGTATTTCATATTCCATAATCATTTCATCCTTGGCAATATATATATCAACGTAGTTCAACTTAGGTAGTTCATACCCGAAATATTATGCATAAGCATATCAACCTTGTCAATATAAATAATCAGATGATCAATGCATTTTATTTCCCAAAACTTGACATATTCATATCATATTAATCATATTTTCAATGACATAAATATTAATGTATTATGATATGCATGCAATTGCACTCACCTGAGCCATTTATTAGCTTGCTTCACTAAGCTCTATTTGATCCTTTCTTTCATAGTACCTCAAACCTTCTTTTGATTCGGATCCAAACTTCATTAATCACATGAATGTAAACAACATTTGTTAGATTCAAATCTAACAATTCCTCAAACATGCCATCAAATCTAATCATTCGAATATACAAATTTCCTCCCTTTCTTATACCGTCCAAAACTTATTTTTGGTCCCTAATGACCATTTTGAACTTCAAATAATTCCTCCAAGCTTGCTAAGTAACATTAGATACAAAATGTCTCAATTTCCATTTTCTGGCAGCTTGCACTACCTTCAAAGATTTATTTCTATAAAGTGATCTAAAACTCGGAATTCGATTCCATTTGTTCTGAAAGAAACTAGATTTAATAAGCTTTTCAACCATATAAACTCGAAATCAATTTCCGTTTTTTGGAAACAAAACTAGACGAACAAATCTTTACATCGGTATAAAATTCACCATCAAACCATCTATGTACAATTTATGGTGAATTTTTGAACTTACTGCCATAATCCAGTTTTCTACACCACTTCCATAAATAACTCCAAACTTTATACTAACTTCTCCTTACTTCTCTACTTTTCAATTTAGTCCAATTACTTGCTTTAAACCACCAACTTATCACCATCTTCATCAAGTAATTATTCTAAAATAATTCCCTTTAATTTTCCCCCTTTACCGAAATAGTCACTAAAATGCAAAGATAAAGATTTAAGCTTCTTAACTTTTCAAATTAGTCCTCAATTCAACATTACTACCTTAATTCTATTATTTCAACTAAAATTTAGATTTAATCCTTATCCAAAACCTCATTTCCAAATTGGTCACTTAACTTTGACAAATTGTCAAAAAGGTCACTAATTCAATTTAACATCGGTTCATCATTCTAACATCAATTTCACATCTCCAACATCCTTAATAACATAAATACACACCAAATCCATACAAATTCAAATTTGGCCCTCTAACTTTTAAGATTTTCGAATTGGTCCCTATCAAATTAACTTAGGGTCTTGCTTCCAAACAACAAATCAAACTTACTAAATCATTAATTCAACATCACAAACCTTAAATTAAACTTAAATCCATAAACCCTAATCATCTTCATAATAATCTAAACATGTAGAACTTAAATCCCAACCCAATATCATAATTTTAACATCATACTAACTTGATTTGAACTTAAATTTAACCATCGAATCATAAAATCTCAAAACCCCCAATTTGATCCAAAAACCCTAATTTCTCTCTCATGTAAATTCTCATCAATCAAGCATGAATTTCATGAATTATTGACATCAAAAGATAGAGCTTGAAGAGTAGAACAACTTTGCAGTTGAAGAGATTACCTGAAAACTAAGTTTTAGGGCTTCAATCGAGCTTGGAAAAATTTTCTCTTTCTTTCCCTATCTCTCACGTTTATGGATTGATTTGTTCATCTTTTCACCATTATTTTACACATATATCTATTAAATGAATATTAAATTCATTTAATAGTGAAATTACAATTTTGCGCTTTTTATCCAAAGGTTGAGATTGATTTTATCACCAATCAAGGGCCAAGATTTAATCTTCCATTTCCTATTTCCAAAATTGCCCTTATAACTTTTTAAATATTTCAAAATTGCCATTGGGGCCAAATGACCAATTTGCCCTCCAACTAGTTTTTATTTATTAGTTTGCCATTCTTGTAAAAATTAAACCAAGTCTAGTTGGAATCCAAGCAAATATAATAAAATTTTCCTAAAATAGTATTTTATGACTTTCCCATGGCTTTTGGATCAGCCTCTGAAATTCTAGTTCGATCTGATTTCTCTATATTCATAGAATACTTCTACTGCAATTTACCTTTTGTGAGCTATTTGATTTATTCTAAAAATTCTATATTTCTATATCCAGGAAATAAACTTTATTATCCCATAAAAACTTCCTTTTCCAAGGACTCAGACCGAATTTTCTTAACTTAGTCTATTTTCCCGATACTTATAAAAAATCTGCATAGAATAAAATTCCTCGTAGAATTCCTCTATCGATAATCCATACAAATTTTCTCTAGTATTACCGAGTCCAAAATATTGATCAGATACACTTTTATGGGACCTTCCCGAAGGTCACCCATCAATGTATTTCTCTGACCTGAGCACGCTTAACAATTTTATTCGATCCAAATTTAGTATGTTTTACTGCATCTTAATTCTTAAAACCGATATCAATGTACCTATTTCGATCCGTTTCACTCTTATACTGAATAAAATTTCTTATTGGGGAAATTTACACTTTAGTCCCCAAACTTTTCCAAAGTTTATACTTTAACCATCAAAACTTTCAAATTTTACAATTTGGTCACTAGCCAAAAATTAGGATATTACAACCCACCCCAATATCAACAGGAGGAACCAATGGATGAGGAAGAGGTAAGAAATTAGGGAGATTCCATTCCTCAACATTACTCTGCTCAACTTTCGCGTTATTAGCCATCGAACGCGTCTCACGTCGAACCATGCTAACAAAAGCATCAAAAGACATTTAAGTCAGGCGAGCATTAGGCAAAGGATCCATGACAACCTTATAAAAAAATTTAAAACCTCGGTAATAGGCAATGTGTTCCCAATTCATAGCCCAACATTGTATTAATCAATCATCAAACATATACACAATCACCATGCAATTCAAACAACATACGTTAATCAAACAACAACATCCCAACTACTCGAAACCTGGCTCTGATACCAGCAAATGTAACTCTCTCGACCCAGCCTAGTCGCAAGACCGAACCGATATTAAAGAGCAAAGAGGGAAACTTACTTTCGAGCTTAGGTAAGTGTTTCAAACTTATCCTAAACTCTCAACAACCTTTATTAACCCTTTTAAAGGTGTTTAAACCAGTATCCACTCACCAATACGCCTCGCTTTGCTAACCAACGCGAATCAAGCTTTCGATAAACCTCAATCAACGTCAAGCTTCGTCACTTTGATTATCCCCTGTTTTAACCACATAAAACCAGAGGACAAATGCATTATTATGCATTCAAACTATTGCCTACAAGCAATTACCCTCAACTCTCAAGTTGCCCACTCAAAATTTATCCGAAACATACTGAAATCATCATCAAACACTTCCAAAACTTAACCCAACATTATTATAACGATTCAAACCAACAAACCTCATCAATTAACACCTAAAAACCCTTTCCCAACATCTTTTTACTTCCAGCAAAGATTAAACACAACTATCACCCCAAAAACCCTTAGTTAGCCACTTTAAACATTAGAGAGTCAACTTGTTTCGGGATTGAAATATTAAAACCAAGTTATTAACTCAATTAAACATCAAAATCATGATCTAATCTGATCAAAATCTCAGCAAAATAGAACAAGTACGAAGATCCATAAATCTCATCAATCAAAACACAATTAAACAAGTTTTCTTTGATTAAACTATCAAAACACATTAGAAAACAATTGTAATGGATCAAGAACTTAGGAATTTCATTAAAGAACCTTTCATTAGAGGAGAAGAACGGATCCTTACCTCCAATGCTGATTTCTCCCCTTAATTGCTTAATAAAACATGAAAATCAAGAGAATAACAATAAGTATTTGATGAAAAAGCATTAGGAAATCAAATGGAAATGAAAACCTTTGATTTTTTCCTGAAGAAATTGAGATTGGAAAGATGTTTGTCTAGAGAGAAATTGAGAGAAAGAAGTTGCAAAGTTGTTACGTGAATTTTATTAAAAGTCTAAAATATGATTTATTAATTCTCTCCACTTTTAAAGCCTTTTAAAACTCATTTAAAATCAATTAATTAAAAGGAGAAATCTGTTAAAAATATTTAGGATATTTAGCACCTTAAAGATTCAAAGTTTTGATCCTTTTCAAAATAGTCACTAAAACAGTTTTCAAAGTTTGCATTTTGGTCACTAGTCCAAAATATGCAATTTCCAAATCCTATTTTCCAAAAATTGATTTTTTCGACAATCATCATTATATTAAATAATGATTTTAGCATATTTATCCATAATTTTATCACCTTCAAAACCATTAGATCTGATTTAATCCTGAAACTAACTCGAACCTATAATACTGATCCACTAGACCTGCGAACCAATCCTCAAAACATCCAAGCGGTGTGGGGCTGTAACCCCCTCGACCCAGCTTAAACGCCGACCGAATTGAGAGTGCTACATTAGGTTTGCCGAAGCAAATCGGAGAAAGGTTACGAAAAGTCGGCCTATTTTTTCTTTTATCTTTTCTAAATGCAAATTAATGTTGCTACATGTTCATACTCGTAGCGGTAAGTTCACGAATGAAACGAGTCACAAAAGAAAATCAATTGCATCATATTCAAAATTGAGGACTAAAACATAAATACCTTAAATTACAAAACCAAAATTGAATTTAAGGTTACCAACCCTCAATTAGTCCATTTACATGCCAACATGATAAATTCCAGGTCAATTAATCATCCCAATCCATACAATTGCATTCCCAAAGCTCAGGGAACAAAATGAAAAAACCAGAAACCTTCAAGATTCCAAAATAACCAACTTAACAGTACCCGTATCGGTACGCATGCTCGTGTTTCGATACGCCCTTACGTTCTCAAAAACTCAGTATCCAGTAGCTAAAACCCGTACCGAAATGCTTGTTCACGTACCGTTACGCCTGGCAAAAATGCCTATGACCGTATCGAAACACTTGCTCGAGTACCGAAACGTTAAGCTTGAAAAGGCAGGCCTGTATCGAAACACTCTCGTGTATCAAAACACTATGCCTGAAATGGCCTAGCCGTACCTGTACGAGGACACCTATTTCGATACGCCTGGACCTGTAATGACAATTTTAGTTGGTTTTTCACACAAAACTAGATGCATATAGGTCCTAACAACTTGCATACATACATATAAGCATCCAACATCACATTTAACAACACTTGTACCAAGGTTTAACTACAACATAAGACTATGCCACTAAAAGATTGATCTAGAGGAATGCTCCCTATAACTCACCACCAAACATACCAAGATGCCTAACTAAGCAAATATCAGCAAAAACACCATACCAACAACACATCAATACCATACTCAATAGGATTAGCTCATCAAAACATGCCATCCAAGCAAAAACCATCTAGATGCATACCTAGGAAACCATATAACATCAACCATAGGTAACGGTGCATGATAAGCGAAACATCAACAATCAAACTCCAAAATCACATAATTACACATGCTCAAAACTAGGGAGAATTGAATTACAAATCCCAAATATCCATGGAGAACACATTGCCTTATTAACTGGAAACTAAAACTGAGTTCATACTCAAATAGTTGTCTTTGGATCACTTAATCCTTGCCTTTGCTGCCTCCAAGCTTTAATGCTCTGCATCATTAGAGAAAAGAGAGCGTATGCACACTTTCTTAGTGAGGATGCGCTTAAACGATGATGCATTTAAAACCCTTGAAAACCAACACTTGTTTTCAAACCATGCTTACGACCTAAGCAAGTTCCAGTAATCTCAAATCAAAACATGCATATCAACCATATGCAAAACAATATATATAAATTCCACATGCTTAATCCCAAAGCATCAAATACAAAGCCATGCTTAAATTCCAAAGCATAAATAAATAGGTTCAACAAACGAACTTTCATATATTGGCAATTATAGTGACCCCGGATAGTCGACCACTATCCTTGATTAGCCGACCGCTAATCTTTAGTTAACCGGCCATTAACTTTACACATCTGATACACGGATCTTCCTTAATGACCGACCATCATTAAGACTACCCCATGCCGACCGCAAGTTTTACATCAACAAGACTACACCGTGCAACCTTGTCGACCGCTAGTTTTACATCAGCAAGGGAAACCAATTGTTCAACCCGAGTGATAACAACATAGTCTGAGTAGCCGACCGCTACACCTCAATGACCCTTAACCACGATCAATTTTTAATCATATTATAGTACACTTTATCCTATGGCATGCCAACTATATCTGAATGTCTTCTCACCTTGTCACATAGCCAATATATCATTTACAAAACCATTTACTCACTGTTTTACAATATACTACACAAAATCCCCACATATGCAAATCACATTGCCATAGTAATATCTCATTCCCGACCGGAATAAAAACCAATGTTCACTAGCATTAAATATACCTTTAAGCCACTGCATACGTACTTTAAAACCATGCATTAATGGTAAGTAAAGCCAACCATGTTTACGATAAAAACATGAATCACACATGCTCATATCCGATCCGATATTGAAGAGCAAAAGAGGGAAATTTACTTCTGAGCTTAGGTAAGTGTTTCAAACTTATCCTAAACTCTAAACACCACTTTCAAACCTTTGAAAGACTTTTAAGACCATTTCCACTCACCGATTTCACTTTGCCTTGCTTGCTACCGCGAAACAAGCTCCCGATAAGTCTAGAACCACCTCAAGATGCTACGCCTTGATTATCCCCTATTTCGGCCATACAAAACCAGATGAGACATGCATTAAAATGCATCCAATACTCTGTTTCAACCCAAAAACCCGTAGCTCTTAACCGAAATCAACCTCAATCACTACTCAATCTTAACCTAGCCATAATATAGAGATTCGAAACATCAAGCTTCATCAATTAATATCTAAAAACTCATTCACAACATCCTTTTACTTCCAGCAATGATTAAACACCTTAAACAACCCAAAAACCCTTAACTATCAACCTAAACAATTAGAGATTCAACCAATTTCGGGATTCCATTATTAAAAACAACTTATCCACATTATAATACATCCAAAATAAGATCGAAATCAATCCACAGCACTAGAGAAAATAGATCCAAATATAAAATCATAAGATCATTCAATTAAACCTCAATTAAGCTAAAATCCAAAATTAATTAATCAAAACCTATTAGAAAACATATGTAAAGAGTCAAGAACTTGGGAATTTCAGTAAAGAACCTTTCATTAGAGGAGAAAAATGAAGCTTACCTCCAATGAGTGAGTTTCCCCTCAATTGGATGGTTTTTCCTCTTGAAAAACAAAGAAATTCAATAAGATTTTTGGAAAACAAATTGAGAAATCATTTAGCAAATCAATAAGTTAAGAAATGAAGATCATTACCTTAAATATCTGATGGAAAAAGAGTGTTTGGCTGGGAGTGTTTTGAGAGAAAATGTGGGAGAAGAAAAGTTACGTCAAATGTGTTTTAGAAAGATAACTACCTTTTAACAAAATTCCATTTAATTCTTTAAATTAAAACCTTTTTAAAGTAATCCTAATTAAGGGGATAATAAGATTAGACCAAGTGGTAAAATAGCTCCTTAAAGATTCTAAGTTTTGACTCTTTACAAAACAGCCACCTTTTAAAATAGTTTTTGAAAATTGCATTTTGGTCACTAGCCAAAATGTCACCTTTCCAAGGCTCTTTTTCCAAAATTTCTTTCACCAATATTTTTAATATAGTAAAATATGATTTTAAAACATTTTCCCATAATTTTATCTTTCAAAAAAATATCTGCTCCCGAATCAACTTGAATCTCTAACCCGGTCCACTAGACCGTCTAACCAACCCCAAAATCGCTAGGCCCAAAACCAGCTTGCTTTTCCAACATATCCATCTTGCTTTTCCAAATGGCTTCCTCGACACCTCGATGTCGCCACAATACTTTCACCAGTTCTATTGTCTTACCCCGTAAAACCTTGCTGCTGGAATCAAGGATTTCCACCGGCTTCTCATCAAAGGATAAATCCGATCTCAACTCAATATGGTCCACTGGCATAACATGCGAAGGATCCGACCGATACATCCGTAACATGGATACATGGAACACATCATGCATTTTCTCAAGCTCGGAAGGCAACCTCAACCGATAAGCCACAAGATCAACTCACTCCACACTCTCATATGGTCCAATAAACCTCGGACTAAGCTTACCCTTACTTCCGAACCATATCACCTTTTTCCACGGTGACACATTCAAGAACACACGATCGCCCACCGCATATTCAACTTCTTTACTTTCTCATCCGTGTCTTTCAACACATGAGGCAAGGAAACATGATTTTCCCCTACCTCGGCCCAACACAAGGGCGTACGACACCTCCAGCCATACAATGCCTCAAATAGTGCCATCTGTATACTCGCTTGATAGTTGTTTTTATAAGTAAATTACACCAACGACAAATGCTTCTCCCATGTTCCTTGAAACTCAATAATACAACACCTTAGCATATCCTCCAAAACTGGATAACACGATCAAACTGTCCATCCGCCTAAGTATGATACACGGTACTAAAACTCAACCTCGAACCCAAAGCCTGATGTAAGCATCTCTAAAACCTTGATGTGAACCTCGAATCTCTATCCGAAATGATCAACTTTGGTACCCCTGCAAACACACAATCTCAGAGATAAACAAATCCGCTAGCCTGTCCAAGGTGTCGTTGTATGCACTGACAGAAAATGTGCACACTTTGTAAACTGATCGACAATCACCCAAATGGAATCCTTTTTAGCCGGTGTCAACGGCAACCCTAACATGAAATCTATGGTGATTCCTTCCCATTCCCACTCTGGAGTTTTCACCAGTTGCAACAACCCAGATGGGAACTGATGTTCAGCTTTAACCTGCTGACACACCATACACTTGGACACAAACTCTGCCACATCTTTCTTCAAACCAACCCAATAGTACGTTTCCTTCAAATCAAAGTACCTTTTGGTACTACCAGAATGCATAGCAAAAGGACAAACATGAGCTTCCATCAAAATAGTATGCCTGAGCTCCGAGACGTCCGACACCACTATTCGACCCTTGCAGCACAAAACTCCATCATCATTAAAATGAAAATTCGTCGGATTACCATATGCTATGACCTACTATGAGGAACCAAAGAATCATCATATGGTTGCTTAGCCTTAATCAACTGTGACAGCGTAGGCTTAACTTGCAATTCAGCCAACAACCCACCTTCCCGCGTCACACTCAACCATGCAAACATTGCCCTAAGCTCAACCACCACCATGCGACTCAACACATCCACCACAACATTGGATTTTTTAGGATGATACTCAATTGTCAAGTCGTAATCCTTAAGCAACTCCAACCACCTTCGTTGCCTAAGGTTCAAATCCTTTTGAGACATCAAATACTTCAAACTCTTATGATCCGTAAAGACCATACACTTCTCTCCATACAGATAGTGTCGCCAAATCTTCAAGGCAAACATCACTGCCGCAAGCTCCAAATCATGAGTTGGATAATTGCGCTCATGAACCTTCAACTGCCTCGACGCATAGCCCACAACCTTTCCATCCTGCATCAGTACACAATCCAAGCCAACATACGATGCATCACTATAAACCACAAACTTCTTCCCAGATTTTGGTTGAATCAACATAGGAACATGTGTCAAAACTCCCTTCAACTTCTCAAAACCCTTTTGTTGCTTCTCCATACAAACGAAAGGAACACTTTTTTGCGGTAACTTTGTCAACGGAGCCGCAATACTAGAAAACCCTTCCACAAGAAGCCGAACATAACTTGCCAACCCAAGAAAACTGCGCACTTTCGACACGGTCTTGGGTTGTTTCCAATTGAGAATATGCTCAATTTCTTTGTATCAACACAAATTCCCTTCGCGGATACCACATGTCCGAGAAATATTACCTCCTTGAGCCAAAACTCGCACTTGCTCAACTTGGCATACAACTGATTATCCTTTAAGACTTGCAACAAAATCCGCAAATGCTAATCATGCTCCTCTTCAGTACGAGAGTATACGAGTATATCATCGACAAAAACCACTATAAACCGATCAAGGTACTTATGAAAACCCTATTCATCATGTCCATGAATGCCGCCAGAGCATTTTTCAAACCAAACGACATCACCAAGAACTTGTAATGCCCATATCTTGTACGAAACGCCATCTTATGAGCCTTTTTATAGTGCACTATCAATCCTATGGCCGGCCAACTATATTCGATTTCATTTTCATAGCATCACTTGTCAATATAATTCATTTTAACATCATCAACTCACTGTTTTCATATGCATCTATCAAAACCACTAAACCAATGCATCAACCTTTGTATTACACAATGTTTATGAACATTAACAAATTATGCATTATTCCTAAGTGCATTATCATCATTTCAAAACCAATTTCCAGCATTAAACCATGTTCAATATATGCATAAACAGTGAGTAATCAATACATGTAAAACAAGTGCATCAACTATCGCCAAACCCAGTTTGAGAGAGAATTCATCCTTTACTTACTTTCGAGCTTAGATCAGCGTTTCCAGCTCAATCTAAACCCCCCGAACACCACTTTCAAACCTTTGCAATGTTTAAAACGCTTTTCCACTCACCGACTCGCAATGCCTCGCTTGCTGATTCGACAAACACACCTCCAAAGCTTTTGGAACTCACGTTCAAGCTTGAGGTTCAGACTCCCTTGCTTTTGATTGCATAAAATAGAGGTACATTGCATCAAAATGCAATCAAAATCACAGTAACACTAAACCTCAACATCTTTTACCCAAAATCACTCCATAACTCCCAAAAATTAACAACAAACATCTTCCAAACTTAACCCAACCATAATCAAAAGTTTCAACACTTCAATTAGCATTCAATTAACTAACTCAACTTCTCAAAAACACATAACTAGCAACCTAAAAAATTAGAGATTCATATAGCTTCGGGATTCTAATATTAAAACCAACTCATCAACATTATAAAACATCAAAACTATGATTATAACTCATCAAGAACCCAGCAAAATAGATCCAAAACGGAAATCTCTTGTTCTCATCAATTAAACCTTGATTTAAGCAATTTCTACAATTAACTCATCAAGACTCATTAGAAAACAGTAAACGAGGATCAAATACTTGGGAATTTCAGTAAAGAACCGTTCATTAGAGGAGAAGAATGAACCTTACCTCTAATGAGTGATTTCACCCTCAATTGGATATTTTATATGTTGAAAACAAAGAAATTCAATGAGATTTTGCAAAACAAAGTTAAAGAATTAATTAGGAATCAAAAACTTAAGAAATCAAGAGTATTACCTCAGATTTTGGATGAAAGAGTGGATGTTTGGCTGAAGAATTTTGAGAGAAAAGTTACGTAACTTTTGGTTTTAAGAAAATAACTACTTTTTAATTAATTCCCTTTTAATTATCTACTTAAAATACTTTTAAAATAATCCTAATTGGGAGGAAAATCTGATATTAAAGTTTGGTAAAATAGCTCCTTAAAGATTCTAAGTTTTGACCTTTTTTCAAAATAGTCACTAAAGACAGTTTTCAATCTTCACATTTTGGTCACTAGCCAAAATGTCCAATTTCCAAAATTGACTTTACCAAAAATATCCATATATTAAATAATGTTTTTTTAGATATTTTCCCATATTTTTTTCACACCAAAATTATTTGTTTTGATTTTAATCCCGAATCTGATTCGGATCTCTAATCCCGGTCCATCGAACCGTCCAACCCACTAGGAAAACTCTTAGGCCCAAAAACGAGGCGTTACAAAGCAACTACCAAAAATAACCAATTTGGTATTGGTACACCATACCCCGTATCGATATGGGTTCCATTTTGCAAAGGGTGCCGGTACGATGCCGTGCGTACCGATATCGGTGGACTATTTTCAAAACAGGAATTTCTATTGGCTCGCGTACTGATATGTTATCCCATGTACAGAAATCTAGAGTTAAAATCAAAGGGTTGTATCGATACTGGGCCAAGCGTATCGGTACCCTTATGTAATTTTGCTAACTTTTGAGCATAATAGACCCCGCGTATCGATCCTTGAGGACCCGTATCAGTACGACTAGGCTTGTAATGACCTCTTGGTCAAACATATGACACTCAGGCTCAATCAAGCATGCTTCAAACAACATGAAAACATCATACCAACTAATGAACTATATGATACCATAAAGACCCTAAAACATGGCATCATAAAAGTAAAAGCTATCACCAAGGTAGACCTATAGCCATGATATCAACCCCACATGCTTTAATCTTCCCAAAGCCCCCAATTCAAACCGTAAACCAATTCACAAGTCCAAAACACCAAGTAGAACATATCCAAAATAAGGAGTAACCAAACAACCCTCTCAATTACAACTTGGTCACATTGCCATTTATTACTACGTAGTTTTTAGAAAATCGTACTTGAATTAGCTCAACCCTTGGATTCCTTCTTGCTTGCTCACTGTCCAAATTCTTACTTTTCTACATTGATAAGAAAGGAGAGCATAAGAACGTAATGCTTAGTGAGAGTACCCAAAAACACTCATCAATGCATTTAAAACCATTCGCTTTTAAACATGTATTGAATTTCATGCCTAAACATCTCATGCTTCTTTTGTCTTTCCAAAATTTGCACATTAAATCTAATGCCACCATGTATCATGGATCTCTAGCATAAACATTATGCAAACCTCAATTTAAACCTTCACATGCTAATTTATTCGATAGCAAAGCTTAAAGAGCACAACCTGTATAAAGCACATTATCAAAACATAATCCACTTATCATGATACATTAATTCATATATTGGCATTAAAGTGACCCAAAACCAAATCTTTCTATTTGTAAAACACATCGGATACACGGATTTCCCATGTGGTTCCTTCAACCACTTTACATACATCCTTGAATCGGAGCAAATGCTACTACTACCCCTCAACGGTTATGATGTATAAATCCACCAGAAGGAGAATTTGGCACACTCTTGACCCCTTCGACCCGGCCTAGTCGCAATATTGAACGAGCGAGCCATATTAGGTTTACCGAGGTAAACCGTGAAGAAGAAACTCGAAATGTGACCATTTTTTCTTTTATTTTATCTAGATGCAAATTATTATCCTATGTGTACATTTTTACCGTAGGTGAAACTCAAATCAATCGGGCAACGAATCGACATACAATTGGGCACAATTGCAATTTAAGGACCAAATTGCAATTCCAAAAAACTACAAGGACTTAACCCCTTTTCATGTTACCAACCTTTAATTAGTTCGGTTTCATGCATACGTGTCGAAACTCAGTTCAAAATGATCATCCATACTCAATCAATTGCATCCACAATATTCATGGACTAAAACTTAAGGAAACAGAACATTCAAATAACTAAAATCACTGCTAGCCGTATCGGTACGCTAAGGTGATGTATCGATACGCTTTGCCTAATTAAAGATACCCAATTCTAGTAGCTCAAAATCGTATCGATACGCATTGCCCAAAAACGTCATCACGTATCGAAATAATCCCTCACATACCGAAATGCTAGCCACAATTGGCCTACGCCCGTATCGAAACGCTTACCCGCATACCGAAACACTAAGCCTGAGATGGCCTATCCGTACCGGTACAGAGACACACGTACCAATACACCCGGACCTTGAATGTCATCTTTTGCTGGTTTAACATGCTTTCGATGATACCAAAACACCCTAACATGCTTTTAACATGTATCCAACAGATTCAAGGGTCAAACCTCAACAAGACAACACAGATTCATCAACAATTCATGGCATATTGCATCAAATATAAAACTAGAGGCATGCTTCCTAGAAACCAAGCCAAGCAAAGCACAATTCTCAAAACAATGCTACCAACAATCCAAAATGACCAATTACAAACCAAGAAAGGAAAAACAACATTGCTCAACCATGGAGTTTAACAAATCATCTTCCAAAACAACAACGAAAACCCCATTGCCCTTATTACTTATAGTCTAATTCGAAGCATACATTTAGTACCAAGTTTTTAGCGATCCCTTGCTTCCTTGCTACCTTCAAATCTTTAATTCTCTTCATTGATGGACAAAGAGAGTGTAAGCACACTAGGCTTAGTGAGGAGTGCTCAAAACAAAACACAATTAATGCATTTAAAACCATTTTCGAACAATACATTGAAATCTCATTTCAATCATCTTTTAGACATCACTTAAAATATCATTTGAAACATCATGCCTTGAAAACCATGCACTTAACACTTTCAAAAACAACATATTAAACCATATGCAACATGTATCATTAACCATCAGCAAATTCCATTGCTAAACCTTAATTTAAGCCGTCCAATGCATAACAAACCATATGCAAAGCTTAAAGAGTAAACATGTATAAATCAAATTATACAACATAAACCATTACATGACATATCCACAATTATATTGGCTTGCAAGTGATCATAACCAAGTTCATCAGATACACAGATTCAACAAGTTTCCTCTCAACACTTCAAGTCATCTCAACTGGAATACTGATAAAATCACAATCGCGGTACATTAACAACCGGGTACAATTATAACTCACGGGGACACCAACCGCAATCATCTATTAGATGCTTAACCCATTAACGAGAGTTTTCGGTACCATATAACCCCTCGACCGTTAGGGTACTTGGATGGAGCATTCAGTACACCGTGTAAAACCCCTCGACATCCAAGGTGACTTTTTTATAGTGCACTACCAATCCTATAGCCTGCCAACTATACCCGATAACATTTTAAACCACGTCACTTGCCAATATAATTCATTATAACCATGTACCTCACTGTTTTCAAACGCATCAATACAAAACCTTTTTTCTCAAAGCAACAAACCATGCTTTAAACACAAGTATAAATCATGTACTTACATGGATCACTTACCACGTGCATCAATCATCTTTCATGATTAAAAATAGTATCTTACATACTTTAAAACATGCTTAAATAGTGGTACCATGTAATTCAAAACAAGTGCATAAAACTATTTCGTAAAAGCGCAACCGAGAGAAAAAAACCACTTTATACTTACTTCCGAGTTTAAACCAGCGTTTCAAGCTAAGTTTAAACTCCTATAAACCACATTTAAACCATTTCAAATCCGAAACCCACGTTCCCACTCACTGATACGCAAAACCTCAATTCGCCGCAAATTCAAGCATCTAAAGCCTCCAAAGCTTCACCGATAGCTTCCAGACCAGCCTCCCCTATTTTAACCACATAACAATAGAGGATTAATGCATATCAATTCACTCAAACACTGCAACACCATTCCTTACAAACCTCAACAATTCTTTCACAATTACTCCACTACAACAACCGAAATCATCATCTAACTCTTTCCAAACACAACCCAACCACAAACTATCAATCTAACACTTCCATTAACATCAATCAACACTCAAAACATGATTACATTATCCTTATATCTCTAACAACTAAACAACCAACATAACACTCAAAAAGACCAATCTAACAACCTAAATAATTAAGGATTCAAGGAATTTCGGGATTCCAATGTTAAAAACAACTTATCAATATTATAAAACATCCAATACATGTTTAAAATCAATCATCAACGCTGAAAAACAGATCCAATACGAATCTTTTTCAATTTCATCAAATAAACCCAATTAAATCAAATAATCGTCATAAAAACATAAAATCAGATTATAAATCATAAATCAAAGATCAAATAGCTAGGAGTATCAATAAAGAACCATTCAATAGAGGAGAAAAAATGAACCTTACCTCTATTGTGTGATTTCTCCCTCAATTGATTGATTAAAGCTTGAAAAACACAAGATTTCATTGAGATTTTGTAAATCAAAGATGAAGAATCATTTATAAATCAAGAGTTCAAGAAAATAGATCTCTCACCTCTGAAATTTGATTAAAACAAGAGTGTTTGGCAGAGTAGAAGTTGAGAGAAAAGTTTACGTCAAATCTTTATAAAATCAATAACTACCTGTTAATATTAAAACCCCATTTTATTAATTAATAAAACACATGTTAAAAGTCCTTAATTGATGGAAGAAACCACAAGCCAAAGTTTGGTAAAATATCTCCTTAAGGATTCTAAGAATTTGACCCTTTTACAAACTAGTCACCATTTAAAATACTTTTAAAAATTTACATTTTGGTCACTAACCAAAATGTCACCATTCCAATTTCAATTTCCTCAAATTGATTTCACCAATATTATCTACATATTAAATAATATTTTTAACCATTTTCTCGTATTTTTAACTTACTCAAAAATATTTATTCCCGAATCTGGCTCAAATCTCTAATCCGATCCACCAGACCGTCTAACTAATCCTTAAACTGCTAGGCCTAAAATCGGGACATTACAACTCTCCCCCACTTAAGAAATTTCATCCTCAAAATTTACCTGGAGGAAATAGATGCGGAAACTTTTTCAACATATCCAATTTGCTTTCCCACGTGGCCTCCTCAACACCACGGTGCCTCCACAACACCTTAACAAGCTCAGTTGTCTTGAAACGTAGAACCTTATTGCTGGTGTCAAGGATCTCCACTGGTTCCTTATCATAAGATAAATACGACCTCATCTCAATATCCTCCACCAGCATAACATGCGATGGATCCGACCAATATTTTCGCAACATCGAAACATGAAACACATCATGAATCCTCTCCAATTCAGGAGGTAACCTCAAACGATAAGCAACTGGACCCACACACTCAACAATCTCATATGGTCCAGTAAACCTCAGGCTAAGCTTCCCTTTCTGCCCAAAATGCATCACCTTCTTCCAAGGTGACACCTTCAAAAACACCTGATCACCAACAACATATTCTATATCCCTGCGCTTCAAATTTGCGTAGGATTTCTGATGATCCGAAGCCGCTCTCAAGTGCTCACATATCAATTTCACTTTTTCATTGGTGTCTTTCAACACATCAGACATCGAAACGTATTTTTCCCCAACCTCAGCCCAACACAATAGTGTATGACACTTTCTACCATACAAAGCCTCGTACGGTGCCATTTGTAAACTAGCTTGATAACTGTTATTATAAGCAAACTCCACTAAAGGCATATGTTTTTCCCATGTTCCTTGGAACTCAATGATACAACACCTCAAAATATCCTCCAAGATCTGAATCACATGCTCCGACTGACCATCCGTCTGAGGATGATATAAAGTACTGAAATTCAGCAATGTTCCTAGAGCACGATGCAAACACTCCCAAAACCTTACTGTAAAGCGTGGATCTCTATCCGAAACTATGGATTTGGGCACCCCGTGTAAATGCACAATCTTAGAAATGTACAGATCGGCCAACCTATCCAAGGTATACGTCGTATGCACTGGCACAAAATGCGTACACTTCGTAAACCGATCAATAATCACCTAAATGGAATCCTTTTTGGTCGGTGTCAAAGGCAACCCAGACATAAAATCCATGGTGATTCTTTCCCATTTCTATTCTGATATCCTCAACGGTTGTAACAACCTGGAAGGAAACTGGTGCTCAGCCTTTACTCACTGACATACCAAGCACCGAGCAACAAAACCAGCCATATCTTTCTTCTAACCAACCCAATAGTACTCTTCCTTCAATTCTCGATACATCTTAGTACCACTAGGATGCATAGCAAAATGACTAGCATGTGCTTCGGTCAAAATGGTACGCCTCAAATCTTCATTATCAGGCACCACAATCTGACCTTTATAACACAACACCCCACCATCATTAAAATGAAAATCCGTAAGACTTCCATCCATGATATCCTTCACATGCGGTACCAAACTCTCATCATACGTTTGTTTCTCTTTAATCAACTGTGACAAGGATGGCTCCACTTGTAACTCAGCCAACAACCCGCCGTCATGCGTTACACTCAACCTAGCGAACATTGCCCTCAACTCAACAACAGCTTTTTTACTCAAAGCATCAGCCACAACGTTAGCTTTACCCGATGATACTCGATGGTTAGATCATAATCTTTAAGCAACTCTAACCATCTTCGTTGCCTAAGATTTAAGTCCTTTTGTGACATCAAATACTTTAAACTTTTATGATCCGTATAAACTACACATTTCTCCCCATAAAGGTAATGCCTCTAGATTTTTAAAGCAAAAACAACTGCGGCGAGTTCAAGGTCACATGCGGTACCAAACTCTCATCATACGTTTGTTTCTCTTTAATCAACTGTGACAAGGATGGCTCCACTTGTAACTCAGCCAACAACATGCCGTCATGCATTACACTCAACCTAGCGTACATTGCCCTCAACTCAACAACAACTTTTTTACTCAAAGCATCAGCCACAACGTTAGCTTTACCCGATGATACTCGATGGTTAGATCATAATCTTTAAGCAACTCTAACCATCTTTGTTGCCTAAGATTTAACTCCTTTTGTGACATCAAATACTTCAAACTTTTATGATCCGTATAAACTACACATTTCTCCCCATAAAGGTAATGCCTCTAGATTTTTAAAGCAAAAACAACTGCGGCGAGTTCAAGGTCATGAGTTGGGTAATTATGCTCATGCACCTTGAACTGTCTATATGCATAGGCAACTACCTTACCCTCCTGCTTCAGCACGCAACTGAGTCCAACATAGGACACATCACTATAGACAATGAACTCTTTCCCTGACTTTGGTTGAATCAAGACCGGAGCTCATATCAAAGCTTCCTTCAACCTTTCAAAAGCCAATTGCCTATCCTCCGACCACTCAAAATGAACTATCTTTGGTAACAACTTGGTCAAAGGAGCAGCTATACTGGAGAACCCATCAACAAACCTACGATAATAACTGGCCAACCCTAGGAAACTCTAAACCTCTAACACAGATTTAGGTGCTTTCCAACTCATCACGACCTCAATTTTGTGCGGATCAACACGAATCCCCTCGGCTGACACCACACGCCCAAGGAAAACAACCTCCCTAAGCCAGAACTCACACTTGTTTAATTTGGCATAAAGCGGATTAGCTAACAACGTTTGAAGTAAAATCTGTAAATGCCTATCACGATCCTCCTCGGTACGAGAGTACACAAGAATATCATCGATGAACACAACCACAAATTGATCCAAAAACTCATGGAACACTCGATTCATCATGTCCATGAAAGCAGCCGGTGCATTGCTCAAACCAAACGGCATCACCAAAAACTCATAATGCCCTTACCTCATACAAAAGCTATGTTGGGCACATCCACATCTTTCACCTTCAACTGATAGTACCCAGACCTCAAATCTATCTTAGAGAACACAAAAACACCCCTAAACTGATCAAACATATTATCAATCCACAACAAAGGATACTTATTCTTTATCGTCAACTTGTTTAGTTGCAGATAATCTATACACATCCGCAACATACCATCATTCTTTTTCACAAACAATATCAGTGCACCCCACGGTGAAATACTTGGTCTAATAAACCCTCGATCAAGCAACTCTTGCAGTTGCATTTTCAACTCCTTCAACTCCTTTGGGGCCATGCGATACGGAGCAATTGACACGCGTGCCGTATCCACATAAATCTCAATGCCAAACTCTAGCTCTCGATCCGGTGGCAACCCCAACAACTCTTACACAAAAACACCCAGAAACTCGCATACTGTACGGATATCCTGCACCCTCAACTCATTCGAACCAGGATTCATAACATAGGCTAAGAAAGCCTGACATCCAAAATCCATCATTTGTCTCGCTTCTAAAGCTGAAACAACATTAGACAAGAACTTAGTGTTCTAACCTACAACCACCACCTCAAAATCATCAGACAACTTCAGGAATATCCATTTGGTCTCAAAATCTACCATAGTCCTATGCTCGGTCAACCAATCCATCCCTGAAATAACATTAAACCCACATAATGGAAACTCCATCAAATCCACGACAAACACATGACCCTAAACCATCAGCAGACATCTACGATACAACTTTATAACCACGACTGTCTCTCCAAGCGAACTGGTCACTCTAACACCCACATTGAGAATTTCAACAGGTATATCAAGCAACTGTTCATGCTCACTCAAGATATATGAATGGGTAGACTAGAATCAACCAATGAACACAAGGGCAAAGATTGTAAAGTGAATGTGCCTGCAACCACATCAAAGTCATTGCAACCCTTATGGTGCGCATACAATCTAGCTGGTCCACCCCCTCAGGCTGGATAGTAACCGTATGAGCCACAGTCCTCTATCCACCATCCCTACGATGAAACTGGCCACGACCATGACCACAACCTTTTTGCGGAGCAACAACAGGTGCAACACCCTGCCCACCTCCAGCTAATAAAGGACAATCATGTCTCAGATGGTCGCCAGACCCACAACTCCAACAAGCATTAGCTACAATAGCTGTATGGAAATGACCCTCTCTGGCCAAACATGGGCAAACTTACCTCAGATGATCACTTGATCTGCAAGCCCAATAGGTATTATGCGAAGCTGTAACCTGGGTACCCTACCCCTGCGCTCCACGCTGAACAGCACCTCTACCGCATCTCTGATCAGGGTGATACCTTCTGTCATGGTGTCTCTTGGCCTGACCACCGCCAAATCTAGAATTCGCCGCTCTCTTAACGGAGCTAAAGCCTCGAGACCCAGAAGCTAAACCAAGGTTATACTCGATATCTTTGGCTTGCAAAACCAATACGTCAAAATTTGTATAATCAGCAGTAAGCATGTACGTCTTAATATCCTGCACCAGCCCATAGCAAAAACGATCACATCGCTGTCGCTAATCAAGAACCAACTCAGGTACATACCGGCTCAACCTTACAATTGTACCACATACTCAAAAATAGACATACCACCCTGCACTAGAGCCATAAACTCTCTCTTCCTTTTGTCTAGATACCGGACTCCCAAGTACCTTTTTTAAAAAGCAACACAAAAGAACTCCCAGGATATAACTTCAGGTTCCATCCCAACTATCACGGTAGTTCACCAGCTACAAGCATCTCCCTGCAACATGGACACAACACAACCAAACTTACGGGTATTTGTACAACCCATCTGACCCAATATCCTCTCTGTACTAGCCAACCAATCCTCAGAAGCCTCTGTGCTAGATCACAGAACTCAATTCTGCCCAAACTGCAAAGACGCTCTAACGGCAAACTCGCCTACCCAACCACTAGTGCCGACACATGAACACCCACAACTGCTACCTGAAAAGCACTAGTCATGGCTTGAATCAACGGCGCTATGTTACCCATCCTTGGCACAGGTGGTACTTGCTCCACTTCCATAGGTGGGATTAGGTGGAGGCGGCGGCAACCCTTCAGGAGGTATGACATCCTCCTTATTTCCTTACCCAACGGCAGCAGTAATCGTACCAGATCGCAACTCTCTCCTTGATCCCATCGTGCTAAAAATATATGTAAGGCATGATATTTCACCAAAACAAAACAATCAGGCCAGCTTAAAGCAAGGATCCAAGACTTCCATTTCAAAACCAAACATTTCAGACTATAATAATAAGGCAATCGGTTTCCTAAACTTCCCCGCAACATAGCATAAAGCAATCCACGTGCATATTACAATCACCGTGCATAGAAAACAAAAATATTACAACCCACAACAACCATACCAACTCACAATTATCGCAAACCAGGCTCTAATACCACCAAATGTAACCCCTTCGACCCAGACTAGTTGCAAGAACGAACTGAGCGAGCTATATTAGGTTTACTGAGGTAAACCGTGAAGAAGAAACTTGTAACATGACCATTTTTTCTTTTACCTTATCTGGATGTAAATTATTATCCTATGTGTACATATTGACTGCAGGTGAAACTCAATACAATCGGGCATCGAATTGACATCCAATTGGGTACAATTGCAAGTTATGGACCAAATTGCAAATCCAAAAACTATAAGGACTTAACCCCTTTTATGTTACCAACCTTTAATTAGTCCGGTTTCATGCATACGAGTCGAAACTCAGTTCAAAATGATCATCCATACTCAATCAATTGCATCCACAATATTTAGGGACTAAAACGTAAGGAAACAGAACTTTAGAACATTCAAATAACTGCTAGCCTTATTGATACGCTAAGGTGATGTATCGATACACTTTGCCTGATTAAAAATCCCCAATTCCAGTAGCTCAAAACCGTATCAATACGCTTACGCGCACAGATATGCCTTGCCTAAAAATGTCATCCCATGTCAAAATGATCCCTCGCGTACCGAAACACTAGCCACAATTGGCCTAACCCGTATCAAAACGCTTACCTGCGTACCTGAACACTAAGCTTGAGATGGCCTATACATACCGGTACGAAGACAAATGTACTGATATGCCTGGACCTAAAATGTCATCTTTTACTGGTTTAACATACTTTCAAAGATACCAAAACACCTTAACATGCTTCTAACATGCATCTAACACGTTCAAGGGTCAAACCTCAGCAAGACAACACAGATTCATCGACAATTCATGGAATCTTGCATCAAATATAAAACTAGAGGCATGCTTCCTAGAAACCAAGCCAAGCAAAGCACAAATCTCAAAACCAATGCAACCAACAATCCAAAATGACCAATTACAAACCAAGAACAGCAAAACAACATTGCTCAAATATGGAGTTTAACAAATCATCTCCCAAAACAACAATGGGAACTCCATTGCCATTGTTACTTAAAGTCTAATTCGAAACATACTTTTAGTACCAAGTCTTTAGAGATCCCTTGCTTCCTCGCTACAAAGAGAGCTAAGCACACTAGGCTTAGTAAGGAGTGCTCAAAACAAAACACCATCAATGCATTTAAAACCATTTCCCAACAATACATTGAAATCTCATTTCAATCATCTTTTAGACATCACTTAAAACATCATTTGAAACATCATGCCTTGAAAACCATGCACTTAACACTTTCAAAAACAACATATTAAACCATATGCAACATGTATCATTAACCATCAACAAATTCCATTTCTAAACTTCAATTCAAGCCTTCTCATGCATAACAAACCATATGCAAAGCTTAAAGAGTAAACAAGTATAAATCACATTATACAACATAAACCATTACATGACACATCCACAATTATATTGGCTTGCAAGTGATCATAACCAAGTTCCTATACCAAAATAGTTCATCGGATACACGGATTCAACAAGTGTCCTCTGAACACTTCAAGTCATCTCAACCAAAATAGCGATACAATCACAATTGCGGTACATTAACAACCAGGTACAATTACAACTCATGGGGACACCAACCCCAATTATCATTTAGATGCTTAATCCACTAATGAGAGTTTTTGGTACCATATAACCCCTCGACCGTTAGGGTACTTGGATAGAGTATTCGATACACCATATAAAACCCCACGACATCCAAGACGACATTATATAGTGCACTATCATTCCTATTACCGCCAACTATATCCGATAACATTTTAAACCACATCACTTGCCAATATAATTAATTATAACCATGTACCTCATTGTTTTCATATGCATCAATACAAAACCTTTTTCTCAAAGCAACAAACCATGCCTTAAACACAAGTATAAAATCACATACTTACATGGAACACTTACCACATGTATCCATCATCATTTCATGACTAAAAATAGTATCTCGCATACTTTAAAACATGCTTAAACAGTAGGTACCATGCAATTCAAAACAAGTGCATAAAACCATTTTGTAAAAGCACGATCGAAAGAAAAAAAACTACTTTATGCTTACTTCCGAGTTTAAACCAGCGTTTCAAGCTAAGTTTAAACTCCCATAAACCACCTTTAAACCATTTCAAAGCTAAAACCCACGTTCTCACTCACCGATATGTGAAACCTCAATTTGCCGACGTGAATTCAATCGTCCGAAGCCTCCAAAGCTTCAGCGATAGCTTCCGGACCAGCCTCCCCTGTTTTAACCTCATAACAACAGAGGATTAATGCATCTCAATGCATTCAAACACTACAACAACATTCCTTACAAACCTTAATAATTCTTTCACAATTACTCTACCACAACAACCGAAATCATCATCTAACTCTTTCCAAACACAACCCAGCCACAAACTATCAATCTAACGCTTACGTTAACATCAATTAACACTCAAAAAAAGATTACATCATCCTTATATCTCCAACAACTAAACAACCAACACAACACCCCAAAAAACTAATCTAACAACCTAAATAATTAAGGATTCAAGGAGTTTCGGGATTCCAATGTTAAAAACAACTTATCAACATTATAAAACATCCAATACATGTTTAAAATCAATCCTCAACACTGAAAAACATATCCAATACGGATCTTTTTTAATTTCATCAAATAAACCTAATTAAATCAAATAATCATCATAAAAACATAAAATCCGATTATAAATCATAAATCAAGGATCAAATACTTGGGAATATCAATAAAGAACCATTCAATAGAGTAGAAAAATGAACCTTACCTCTATTGTGTGATTTCTCCATCAATTGATTGATTAAATCTTGAAAAATAAAAGATTTCAATGAGATTTTGCAAATCAAAGATAAAGAATCATTTATAAATCAAGAGTTCAAGAAAATATATCTCTTACCTCTGAAATTTGATGAAAACAATAGTGCTTGGCAGAGTATAAGTGAAGAGAAAAGTTGAGAGAAAAGTTTACATCAAATCTTTATAAAATCAATAACTACCTTTTAAAATTTAAACCCTTTTTTTATTAATTAAAATAACACATGTTAAAAATCTTTAATTGAGGGAAGAAACCACCAGCCAAAGTTTGGTAAAATAGCTCCTTAAGGATTCTAAGAATTTGACCCTTTTACAAACTACTCACCATTTAAAAACAGTTTTAAAAATTTACATTTTGGTCACCAACCAAAATGTCACCCTTCCAATTTCAATTTCCTCAAATTGATTTCACCAATATATATATGTATATAATTTTTAACCATTTCCATATATTTAACTTACTCAAAAATATTTATTCCTGAATCCGACTCGAATCTCTAACCTGATCCACTGGACCGTCTAACTAACCCTTAAACCGCTAGGCCTAAAACCAGGGCATTACACTCATGGTGAAGATATGGCACACTGTTGACCCCTCGGCACACATGAGGCGACTTATTATAGTGCACTTTAAACCCTATGGCATGCCAACTATATCCGATAACATTTAACCATTGCCACTTACCAATATATTCCATTAAAAACATGTTACCTCATTGTTTTACATATGCATCAATCCAAACAATTTCCAATATAATAATCCATGTATTTTAGCTTTCTCAAAATCCTTTCGTAAACCATTTTTCAAACTTACGTATCATCAACATAAGATCATTTGTAATATCTTTCATTTCTAAACATGCATATAATAGTAGGTACTCAAAATCATAAACATGTTCATGAGAATGTATTTTGCAAAACCAAAAGCGAGAGCGTCTAATACTAACTTCCAAGATTAGACAAGTGTTTCAAGCTTAATCAAAACTAGCTTAATCTAAACTCCCAAAATCACTTTCAAACCTTTAATAAGCAGTAAATCTCGTTTCCACTCACCGAAAACACAAAGCTCAACTCGCTGATGTGAAATCAAGCGTCCAAAGTTACCAAAACTTAACCACTTGATGTAGGATCAATCTCCCCTGTTTTATCCACACAATAACAGAGGATTAATGCATCATTATGCATCCATAATCCCATCAACAGCAATTCCCAACATCGCCTCACCAAAAACCGTAAAACGCGTCATTAAACCAACCAAAAACATCACCAAACACAACCAAAACAAATCCCAGCCATAAGCCAATGATTTAAACATCCAATCAACATCAATTAACATCTAAAAACACTTTCAATTCCATCTTATACCTTAAGCAAACTTCTAACACCCTAATCACCTCAAAATCCAACTATTCACAATCTAGAAAATTAGCAATTTAATTAGTTTCGGGATATCTTTTGTAAATATCTTCTCAAATCATTAAAACATATCTTAGATGTGATCCAAATCAATCAAAACCACCACAAAATCAAATTTGTAACAAAGATCTACAAATTCCTTATTAAAATTCACTTTAAACCTTTTAATCTTGATTTATTCATCAACACATATCAAAACTCATTTGTAAATGATCAAGATCGTTGGAATTTTAGTCATGAACCTTTGATTAGAGGAGAGAAACAAAAATCACCTCTAATGACTGGCTTCTCCCGTAATCTGCATGATTTGAGTGAAATCTTCCAGAAAACAAGTAAGGTTTGACGTAGAAATCAAAGGAATCAATTAGGGAATCAAAATGAAATAAAAAAGAGTTGATTCTTGATCATTTTAGAGTAGTGTAAGTAGTTTGGCTACTGGGAATGTTGAGAGAAAAGTTGAGAGCAAAAGTGGTTACGTGAGAAAATAAATTTGCTATTAAAAATCATTTTTATTAAATCTATTTTAATTTTATTTAATAACCATTTTAAAACCATTTAAAATAGTCTAAGTTAAGGGAAAAAGTCTGATTAAAAACATTGGTAGATTATCTCCTTAAAAATTCTAAGTTTTGACCCTTTTACAATTTAGTCACCAAAACAGTTTTGAAAACTTTACATTGTAGTCACCAAACCAAAATGTTATTTAATCTGAACTTATTTCATTAAATTGAGTTTACCAAAACCCTCAATATATTAATTAAACATTAACATTTTCCATATTTTATCTCACAGTAAAAATTTATTGTGAATTAAATCCCAAAACTAGTTCGAACTGTCTAATTCGATTCACCTGATCCATCTAATCTATCTAGCTAACTTCTAGGCTTCAACTCTCCTCCACTTAAGAAATTTTTCCTTGAAATTTACCTGACGAAAAAATGTAGGGGAACTGCATCTTCATGTCCTCCTTACTTTCCCACATGGCTTCCTCTATACCCGATGTGGACACAACTCTTTTACCAACTCAATGGTCTTCCCCAAAAGAACCTTGCTTCTAGAATCAAATATTTTCATCGGTTCCTCATCATAGGTTAAATATGGATTAAACTCAATCTCCTCAACAAGAATCACATGTGGCGGGTCCAATCTGTACCTTCAAAGCATCGATACATAGAAAACATCATGTATCTTTTACAACTCTGTGGGTAACCTTAATTTATAAGCAATTGGACCAATATGCTCCAGTACCTCTTAAGGCCCAATGAACCTTGGACTCAACTTGCCCTTATGTCCAAACCTCATCACCTTCTTCCAAGGAAAAACTTTTAGAAATACTTTATCACCAACCGTAAACTCAATCTCCCTACGCCTCAAATCCACGTAAGATTTTTGCCTATACGAAGCTGTTTTTAACCGATCACTAATAAGCTTCACTTTCTCATTGGTGCCTTTCAACACATCAGGCAAAGGAACATACTTCTCACCTACCTTAGCCCAACAAAGTGGCATACGGCACCTCTTACCATACAAAGCTTCACACAGAGCCATTTGAATACTCGTCTGATAACTATTGTTATAAGCAAACTCTACCAATGGTAGTTGCTTCTCCCACGTTCCTTGAAAATAAATGATGAACACTGCAACATATCCTCTAACACTTTGATAACGCATTCAGACTGACCATCCATTTGAGGATGATACGATTTACTAAAATTTAACTATGTATCCAAGGCCCTAAGTAAACACTCCCAAAACCTCGCTGTAAAGCGTAGATCCCTATCCGATACTACAGACTTAGGCACCCAATATAACCTCACAATCTCTGCTATATGCACATCTACCAACTTATCCAATGTATAAGTCGTGTGCACAGCCAGAAAATGTGCACACTTCGTAAACTGATCCACAATTACCCAAATAGAATTCTCATTTGACGGTGCCAAAGGCAATATGGTCACAAAATCCATGGTAATTCTCTCCCACTTCCATTCTGGAATCCTCAACGGTTGCAACAATCCAGTAGGAAACTAATGCTTAGCTTTATCATGCTAACATACCATACATCGAGCAAAAAAATCCGCTACATCATTCTTCAAATCAACCCAATAATATTTCTTCTTCAAATCCTCATACATCTTTGTACTTCTCTGATGCATAGCAAAAGGACTAGAATAAGCCTCAGTCAAAATAGTGCACCTCAACCCATCATCTTTTGGTACAACCATTTGACTCTTGAAGCATAAAGTACCCTCATCATTAAAACAAAAATTCGTCTGATTACCATCCATAATATCATTAACATGTGGCACCAAGGAATCATCATATGGTTGCTTATCTTTGATCAATTGTAACATTGACAATTTCAATTGCAACTCAGCCAATAACTGTAATCCCCTTGACCCGGCCTAGATGCCTGGCCGAACCAAGAGAACTACATTAGGTTTGCTGAAGCAAACAAGAGAAAATTACAAAAACTGGCTGATTTTTTCCCTTTTATCTTGTCTAAATGCACATTATTAATCCTAAGTATACATACTAGCACCGGGTGAATTTTCAAAGGAAACATTTCATGGAAAGGCCTTCAATTACATAACATACATTTTAGGGAACAAATTGCAAATCTTTTAATTTCCAATACCAAATGGGAATTCATGATTACCAACCTTCAATTAGTCAGATTACATGCTAGCTCGTCAATTTTCAACTCATTCCGACCATAAAAACTCATGTAATTGATAGCACAATATTCAGGGACCAAATCGAAAGAAACCAGAACTGCCCCTCGAAGACATTAATAGAAATAACTGCCTCTGTATACATACGTTGAAGCCCGTATCGATACGTTATTGCAACTTCGTTTCGGTACGCCACTTCGAATACAAAAATCTCATTTAATTTCAGAAAACACTGTACCGATACGGTCATGTAGTGTTTCGTTACGCGGGCTCGTTCCAAAAAGTGAAATTCCAGTAGCATTAAACTGTATCGAAGCACCTTCACCCGTACCGAAACACTCTGCCCAAAATTGCCTAGCCGTACCAATACGGTCCCCCGCGTATCAATATGCCTGGGCCTATAATGTCAAATTTAGCTGGTTTTTTTACTCGAATCTAGACACATTTGGGTCCTAGCAACTTGCATACATGCATACAAACAACCATAAATACATAATCTCACACTTATACCGGGATTAAACATCCAAAACAATCTTAAGCTAGCAAAAGATTACTCTAAAGGCATGCTTCCTATACCATTTTGCCAAACTTACCAAAATGCACAAATAGGCCAAACTCAGCTTAAGCATCACATCCATACAACCAACACAACATAATATACTTGCTCAAATCATCACAACATGGCAACCAACAAGGAAGCTCTAGATGCATACCTAAGAAACCATTTATCCACAACTATAAGCAAGGATTAACATCAAATTTAGCAACATCAAACCATCCTCAAAATCCAGCATAGAAACATACTCAAAATCCATAAGGAAACAGAATTACAACTCCAAAAACCATGGCGAACACATTGCCTTATTAACCAAAATATAAACCGAGTTCATACTCAAACTTGAAAATGTCCTTGGATCACTTGGCCTTGCCTCTTGCTGCCCAAACCTCAATGTTCTGTATCATTAGGAAAAGGAGAGCGTAAGCACACTTGCTTAGTGAGGATGCTCATAAAACAACGATGCATTAAAACCATATGCTTGTTTTCCAAAAACATGCTTAAAACCAAAGCATTTCTCCATGATTCCAACCGAATCAAAGCATAATAACCTTTATGTGACATCATGTACATTCCATGCTTAAATCCCAAAGCATTAAATCATAAACCATGCTTAAATCTCAAAGCATTAAATCATAAACCATGCTTAAATCTTAAAGCATTAAAAATAACCTCAACACATGAACCTCCACATATATTGGCATTTATAGTGACCCGGATAGACTACCCTCTATCCACATATATCGGATACACGGATTTCTCATATCATGCCTAGTTACACTACATGATATCCCAAACCTTGCCTAGTTAGACCGCAAGATTTGACACCCTCGCCTAGTTAAACCACAAACTTAACACCCTTACCTAGTTACACCGCAAGTTTACCAACCTTGCCTAGTTAAACCGCAAGTTTTCCATCTTTTCCTTGCTAAACCACAGGATTTGACAGCTCGCCTAGTTAAACCGCGAGTTTTACCTCATTGCCTACTTAAACCGCAAGATGTTATTACCTCGCCTAGTTAAACCGCGAGTTTTACTTCATTGCCTAGTTAAACTGCAAGATTTTATTACCTCGCCTAGTTAGACCGCGAGTTTTACTACCTTGCCTAGTTAAACCGCAAGATTACCATCAATTTGGGTTGCCTAGTTAGACTGCACGCCCCAAATGATGTCCCAACAGTCCGAGTGGCCTTGTTAAACTGCCATACCTCAATGACCCATGGCCACAATCGATTTTGTTCATATTTTATCGTGCACTTTAATCCTATGGCATGCCAACTATATCCAATTATTTTCTCACCATGTCACATAGCCAATATACCATTTACAAACCATTTACTTACTGCTTTACAATGCATTAAACAAAATATCACATATGCAAATCTCATTGCCAACGTAATAACACCATTCCCAACTGGAATGAAAACCAATGCTCAATAGCATTTAATTTACTTTCAAACCCCTGCATATGTACTCAAAATCATGCATTTCCAGTAAGTAAATCATACCATGTTTATCACCAAAACATGCAAACAACATGCTCATATCCAAGCCGATATTCAAGAGCAAAATAAGGGAAACTTACTTCCAAGCTTAGGTAAATGTCTCACACTTACCCTAAACTCCTCAAAACCTTTACAAACCTTTCTAAAGCATTTAAAACCAGTTTCCACTCACCGATACGCTTTGTCTTCCTTGCCAACGCGATACAAGCTCTCGGCAAGCAACAACAAAATGTCAAGCTTCGTCGCCTTGATTATCCCCTATTTTAAACACATAAAACCAGAGGATAAATGCATCATTATGCATTCAAACCACTGCCTCAAAGAAAACCCCCACAACTCTTAGGTTGCCCACTTAGAAACCATCCAAAACAAACCGAAATCATCATCAAACATTTCCGAAACTTAACCCTGCCATAAAACAACGATTCAACCTATCAAACAACATCAATTAACATCCAGAAACCCTTTCCCAACATCCTTTTACTTACAACAAAGATTAAACTCGAATATCATCACAAAAACTCCAATCTAACAACCTAAACAATTAGAGATCCAAGAGTTTCGGGATGCTATTGATAAAAACAACTTATCAACATCATAATACATCCAAAATATGTATTAAATCAATCTTAAACACTGGAAATCAGATCCACTTCGAATATTACCTTGTTTCATCAATTTTACCTAATTTACTCAATCAAACATTGATAAAACATTAAAATCAATTTACAATCAATAAATCAATGATCAAATACTTGGGAATTTCAGTAAAGAACCAAACAATAAAGGAGATCACAGACCTTACCCCTATTGTGAGATTTCTCCCTCAATTGATTTGATAAAAGCTAAGAAAACAAATGACTTAGATGAGATTTTGTAAAAACAATGTTAATTAATCAATTACAAATCATAAATACAAGTTAAAAGACTTCTCACCTCCGGATTTTGATGAAAACTTGAGTGTTTGGCCGACCCGAGAATGGAGAGAAAAATTGAGAGAAAAGTTACGTGAATTTTCTTTAAAAAGCTTAACTAACTTTTTAACTAAAAATCCCTTTTTAATTAACTTTAAAACACATGTTAGAATATCTCTAATTAAGGGAGAAATCATTAGAAAAAACTTGGTAGAATAGCTCCTTAAAGATTCTAAGAATTTGACCCTTTTCGTTTTAGTCACCTTTAAAAGCAGTTTTCAAAAATTGCATTTTGGTCACTACCCAAAATATCCAATTTCCAATTCTTATTTTCCAAAATTGATTGCACCATTATCCTTAATATAATTAATAATGATTTTAGAATATCTTTCCTCAATTTTATAACCTTCAAAAATATTTAAACCAATTAAATCCTGAAATTGGCCCAAAACTCTAATATTGTTCCACAGGCCTTCGAACCAACCTTTAAAACATCTAAGCCCAAAAACCGAGGTGTTACAATAACCCACCATCTCGCATCACACTTAACCAAGAGAACATTACCCTAAAATCCACTACAACCTTCCTACTCAAGGCATTGGCTACCACATTAGCCCTGCACGGATGATACTCAATCGTCAAATTGTAATCCTTGAGCAACTCCAACCACCTACATTGCCTAAGATTCAATTCCTTTTGCGACATCAAATACTTAAAAATCTTGTAATCCTGTATACACGTACACTTCTCACTGTACAAATATTGCCTATAAAACTTCAACGCAAACACCATTGCGGCAAGCTTTATATCATGTATAGGATAATTATGCTCGTGCACCTTCAATTGCCTATATGCATAAGCCACAACATTCCTCTCTTGCATCAACACGCACCTCAAACCAACATAGGATGCATCACTATATACTACAAACTTGTAACCCCCTTGACCAGGCCTAGACGCCAAACCAAACCGAGTGAGCTACATTGGGTTTACTGAGATAAACCTGAACGATTACTTAGAAAATGGTCCATTTATTTTTCCTTTTATCTTGTCTAAGTGCATAATTAATTCCTAAGGTGATAATGCTGGCAGCGGATAAAATATCAAAGGAAATAGACGTCGGTTAGACATCTAATTAAACACATTTGCTATTTAGGGACCAAAATGCAATTCTAAAAAATTAAGGGGACTTAATTAATTACAAAGTTACCAAACCTTAATTAATCAAGTTACATGCATGTCGGTTAAGTTTCAACATAAAACAATCATCCAATCTCGATTAATTACATAAACAACAAATACGGACTAAACTGCAAAGATTCAAACTTAAGTAAAATAATTACCAAAAATAACAAACTTGGTACCGATACACCCTATGCCAGTATCGATACGAGTTCCACTTTGCAAAGGGTATTAGTACAGTCCTCTTGTGTATTGATACTAGTGGTTCGATGTCGAAATAGAGGATTCTAGTAGCTAAAATGCTTACTAGTACAGTTACCCGTGTACTGTCACCTAGTATATTTTTCTAAGGGGCGTACCAATACAGAGATAGGCGTAACGATACCCCTGTGAAATTTTGCACACCTTTGAGCCGTAACAGACCCCGCGTACCGATCCTTGAGGTCCCACAACTGTACAACTAGGTCTGTAATGACCTCTTGGTCGAACATATGACACTTAGGCTCAATCTAACTTGCTTCAAACCATAACAATCATACCAAAGATCCTATAGGCATGGTCTTTACCCAAGCATGCAACTCACATCCCAACTCCTCAAAACAAAACATATAACCTCATACAGGTCCAAAATACCAAATGAAACATGTCCCAAATATGGAGTAACTAAAACAACCCAACCAAGTACAACTTGGTCACATTACCATTTTATTACTACGTAGCATTTATAAAATTGCACTTGAAATAGCTCAACCCTTGGATTGCTTCTTGCTTGCTTGTTGTTCGAATGCTTACTTTTCTGCATTGATGAGAAAGGAGAGCTTAAGCATGTAAAGCTTAGTGAGGGATCCTCAAAAACACTCATCAATGCATTTAAAACTATTTGCTTTCAAACAAGTATTGAATCTCATGCCAAAATGTCTCATGCTTCTATTGTCTTTCCAAAATATGTACATTTAAACATTTTGCCACACATGTATCATGGATCTCTAGCAAAAACCTCAATGTAAGCTTTATCATGCTAAACATCACAATAGCAAGCTTAAAGAGCACTACATACATAAAACATAATATACAAAACATAATCCATATATCATAATACATTAATTCATATATCAACATTCAAGTGCCCCAAAACCAAGTCTTTCTATTTGTAAAAACACATCGGATACACAGATTTCTCAAGTGGCTCATTCTACCACTTCACATATATCCTCGAACCGGAGCATGCTACTACTACCCCTAAACGGTTATGATGTATAAATCCACTAGCGGGAGAATTGGCACACTCTTGACCACTCGACTATTTCGGTTCTCATGGTGGAGTATGGCACACTCTTAACCTCTTCGGCACACATAAGGTGACTTATTATAGTGAACTTTAAAACCTATGGCATGCCAGCTATATCCGATAACATTTAACCATTGTCACTTGCCAATATATTCTATTAAAACATATTACCTTGCTGCTTTACATATGCATCAAACCAAACCATCTTCAATGCAATAAACCATGCATTTCTCATTCCCAAAATCCTTTTCATAAATCATTTGCCCAACTCATATAACATAAACATATGATCATTTATATCATATTTCATTTCAAAACATGCATATAAGAGCAGTTAATCCAAATCATAAACATGTGCATGAGATTGTATTTTGCAAAACTGAAAATGAGAGCTAGAATGTCCAATACTTACTTTCAAGCTTAGAAAAGTGTTTCAAACTTAATATAAACTCTCAAAATCACTTTTAAACCTTTATTAAGCAGTAAACCTCATTTCCACTCACCGACAACATAAAGCTCCACATTGCCGATGCGAAATCAAGCTTCCAAAGCCTCTAAAACCTCTCCGATTGCTAAAAGATATGTCTCCCCTGTTTTACCCACACAAAACAGAGGATTAATGCATTACTATGCATCTTTAATCCCAACAACATCTATTATCAACTTTGCCTCACTAAATCATCAAACGCCTTCGAAAAACAACCAATAACATCATCGAACTCAACCCAAACAAACCCCAGCCTAACCTAACGTTTTCCACATCTTGATAAAATTAATAAACATCTAAAATCACCAATAATATCACCTTATATCTCTAGCAACCTTTTAACACCAAGAACACCTCAAAATCTAAATATTTACAATCATGAAAATTAGCAATTCAATTAGTTTCTGGATTTCTTTTACAAATCTCTTCTCACAACATTAAAACATGTCATAAATGTGATCCACATCAATTAAAACCAGGAAAAATCAGATCTATCACCAAGATATATCAAATTTCTTATCAAAACTCATTTAAAACCTTTTAATCATGATTTATTCACTAAAACATAACAAAATAAATTATAAAGGATCAAGAACTTGAGAATTTCAGTAAAGAACCTTTAATTAGAGGAGAGAAATGAAAATTACCTCTAATAGCTGACTTTTCCCTTAATTGCTATGATTTGAATGAAATCTCCAAGAAAACAAGTAGGATTTGATGTAGAAATCTAAGGAATCAATTAAGAAATCAAAAATAGATTATTCCTGATCATTTTAGAGTAAAATTGGTAGTTTGGCTGCTAAGAAAGTTGAGGGCAAAAGTAGTTACGTAAGAAAATGAATTAGCTATTAGAAATCTTTTTAATTAAATCTATTTTATTTTTATTTAATAACCCTTTTAAATCCATTTAAAAATATCCTAAATTAAGGGATAAGTTTGATTAAAAACCTTGGTAAATTAGCTCCTTAAAGATTCTAAGTTTTGATCCTTTTACTATTTAGTCACCAAAATAGTTTTGAAATCTTTACATTTTATTCACATACCAAAATGTACCTAAATCCGAATTTATTTCTTCAAATTGAGTTTTCCAAACCCTTAATATATTAATTAAACATTTCCAATATTTTTCCATATTTTATTTTACCCAAAAACAATTTATTATGAATTAATTCCTAAAACTAGTTCGAATCACCTAATCTGGTTCATTCAAATCACCTGTGTGTTATGGGCCCACCACGCAAACTCTAAATCTTCAACGTAAACACCACCGCGACAAGCTCTATATCATGTATAGGATAATTGCAGTCGTGCACCTTCAATTACCTAGATGCATAAGCCACAACTTTCCCCTCTTGCATCAACACGCACCCCAACCCAATATAGGATACAACACTATAGACTACAAACTATTTCCCCAACTCAGGTTGAATCAAGATCGGAGCTTGAGTCAATGCTTCCTTCAACTTTTCAAAATCTTGTTTTCCACCCTTCGTCCACTCAAAACGTACATCATTTTATAACAAATTAGTCAAAAGAGCAACAACCTTGGAGAAACCATCCACAAAACAACGATAATACCCTGCTAGCCCCAAGAAAATACAAACCTCCATCACTGATTAGGTTGCTTCAAATTCACAAACACCTCAATCTTCAGTGAATCCATACGGATACCTTTTATCGAAACAACAAGACAAAGAAAGATCACTTCTTTAATTCAAAACTCACACTTGCTCAGCTTAGCATATAATTGATTATTCAACAAGGCTTGCAACACAATTCACAAGTGTCGATCATGATCCTCTAAGTACGAGAGTACACGAGAATGTCATCAATGAACAATACAACAAATTGATTAAAAAATTCATGGAATAGTTGATTCATCATGTCCATGAAAGTTGCAGGACCATTAGCCAACCCAAACGACATCACCAAGAACTCATAATGCCTGTAACGTGTGCGAAAAGTTGTCTTCGACATGTCTTTATCCTTTACCTTCAATTGATAATATTCGGACTTTAGATCAATCTTGGAAAACACTGCAGCACCCCAAAATTAATCAAACAAATCATAAATTCATGGCAAAGGTGCAACCCCCTTAACCCGATCTAGCCAAAATCGAGCTAAAAGGGCTACATTAGGTTTGCTGAAGCAAACCTAAACTAATAACTTAAACTGGGTCCATTTTTTCTTTTATCTTGTCTAGATGCATTGATTTAGATCCTAAGGTGAACATGCTTCAGCAGATATGTTCTCGATTGAATCAAGCGTCAAATTCACATCCAATTAGCATAAATACAAGTTAGGGACCAAATTGCAAATTTGGAAAACTAAGAAGACTCACTTAAAATTAGATTTAGCAATCCTCAATTAGTCAGGTTTCATGCATACATGTCAAAGTTTAGCTTAAAATGTCATTCAAACTCCTCCAATTGCATATATATCAAACAACGACCAAACTGAAAGAATCTAAAGCTCAAAACAATCATATAACCAAATTAGTAGCCTTTGGTGTCAGTACTCATGTATCCGTATCGGTACAGGGCCAAAATATGCAAGATATTTTGAAACCAGCCCTCCTAGTATTGAAACCAGGCTGAAAACATCAATTCTAGACGCCTAAATCCGCACCGGTATGGCTCCCTGAGTACCAAAACCCCTAGTCAAATTTTCTCTACTAGTTTCAAAACCAAAGGCCTAGTATCGAAACCCCTAGTCAAAATTCCTTGTTGGTTTCGAAACTTGGTGCATGATATCGAAACCCCTGGGCCTAAAATGATGAATTTGACTAGTTTTTTAACTCTTAAGCTATCCTAGCATGCTTTGAACTTAAGGTAATCAACATATAACATAAAGAACATACTTTCTACAATCATTCAAGCATGTAAGGACACTCAACGTGCAAGACTTGAATCACCAAAAGATCAATAGGCATGCTTCATACTCAAACATGCAAAACATGGTTTCAAGCCATACACAAGCATATAAAGCCTCATACAAGTCGAAAACAACATTTAAAACTTGCACAAATAGGGAGTTTAGCAAACAACCCTCCCAAACAACAATTGACCACATTGCCTTTATTACTACAAGTTTAATTCCAAAACCATACTTGAGTTTGTTCAAAGCTCTTGGATTTCCCCTTACCTACTTGCTGCCTCTGAACCTTACTTATATGTATTGATGAAAAAGAGAGCGTAAGCACATAATGCATAGTGAGGAGAGCTCACAAAATAAAGCCACATCAATGTATTTCAAAACTGGCTTTCCAAACCACTTTTAAACATCTTTCAAAACATCATGCCTTACAAAACCATACACCTAGCATTTCCAAAACATGCATACTAAACCATATGCAACATGTATGATGAATCAACAGAAAAATTCCGTTTGTAACACTCGATTTAAGCTTTCCCATGCATAACAACCCACATGTAAGGCTTAAAAAGTAAACATGTATATACCAACATTATACAACATAATCCATCAATGTGATACGTCATTTATTATATTGTCTTTCAAGTGACCATAAACCAAGTTCCACTTTACAAAACATCACATCGGATACACAAATTCAACAAGTGTCCTTTCAACACTTCATACAATCTAAACCGGAATCTTGCAAGGTACACCAACGGGAGTTTTTGGTACACATAAACCCCTCCAACGTTGTGGTACATGTGGTGGAATTTTCGGTACACATAAACCCTCAACACCACTCATCGGCTAAATGTATAATCCACTAACGAGAGTTATTAGTACCATATAACCCCTCAACCGCTAGGGTACTTGGATGGAGTTTTTGGTACACATAAACTCCTCAACATCCAAGGTGACTTCTTATAGTGCACTAACAATCCTATGGTTGGCCAACTATATCCGATAACATTTTAAACCATATCACTTGCCAATATAATTCAGTCCATTAACATTAACTCAATATTTTCATATACATCAATCAAAACTATTTATCCCATGCATTCAACCATGTATTAACTAATGTTCAAAAACATTATCAAAACATGAATTACTTCCAAATGCATCATCACCATTTTACAACCATTTTTCCAGTTATAACACATGCTCAAATCATGTATATAACAGTGAAAAATTAAATCATTAAAACAAGTTCATCAAAACCATTTGCCAAAACGAAATCAAGGGAGAAATCATCCTTTACTTACTTCTGAGCTTAGACCAGTGGTTCAAGCTTAATCTAAACTCTGAAAAACAACTTTCAAACCTTTGAAAAGCTGTAAACCACGTTCTCACTCATCGACTTCACAAAACTTTGATCACTGATGCGAATCCAAGCCTCCAAGGCTTCCAAAATCTCACCTCAAGCTTGAGGATCAACCTCCCCTGTTTTAACCACACAAAAATAGAGGTTTCAATGCACTAAAATGCATTCAATAGCCCAGCAACATCAATTCACACAAATCCTCATCAAACTCTAACCAATTTCCCTCCACAACAAACAAAAACAACATCAAACACCTTTTAAACTAAACCCAGCCAAAACCTAAAGGTTTAACCCAACAATTATCAGCATTAACATCCAAAAACATATTTACATCATCCTTATATCTCCAACATTCATTAAACACCCACAACTAACAACATAGAAAATTAAAGATTCACTTAGTTTCAGGATTCTAATGTTAAAACCAAATTATTAACATTATAAAACATCAAAATCATGTTCTAATCCAATCATGAACATAGCAACACAGATCCAATATGAAAATTAATCAATCTCACCTATTAACCATTGATTTAACCAATTTTCCATATTTAAATTATTAAAACTTGGTTTTGCCCTTAATTGGATGGATTTACATAAGAAAACAAGATTAAAACAAGGTTTTGATAGGAAATCATAGAAAATTCATTTGAAATAAGAAGATTGAAGAAATCAAGAAGTTACCTGAGAATTTTGAAGTAGAAAAAAGTGTTTGGCTAGAGAGAATTTGAGATAAAATCTTTTAGAGAAAATTTAGTTACGTAAAATTTGTTTTTAGAAATTAATTTTTGAGCTCGATGAATCAACCGAAATTGCTTTCCAAGTTGTAGAGAAGTGATTTCTTGGGTGTTGGTGGTGAAAGAAAAAAGATAGAACAATGGACACAAAAATTTAGAGTGGTTCGGTTTTCTAACCAAAGCCTGCATCCACTACTTAGCTTACCCGCTGAGGATTTACCAAATTCACTATGAATTTCTTCCTCTTCTAAAATGCTTAGGAGGCAAGCTTTACAACCTAGACTCAATTACCAAGCCTAGCATCCAAAGCTTACAACCCAAGCTTTGGGAATCCTCTATAACAAGAGAAAACAAAAGCAAACAATAAATTCCTCTCTTAGGTATGTGTTTGCCCTCTTGCTCTCACCCAAAATCCTAATGCACTTGAGCATACATAAACATTTTAGATCACATGTGTGGTCTATACAAAGAATAGGATTTAAAACACAAAAGACTTAATTACAATCATATATATGTTGGCATTTTGATCATTAGGTTCTTCAGATGCTAACAATTGTTTTTCAATTATTATATCAAAACAATTATCCTAACAATCTCCCCTTTTTGATATAATAAAACCAACTTGAAAAATTATTTTTGAGGTTCTCCCCCTTAGTAAAAATAAATTAGGAATAAAACTTTAAAAATATAACTATGTTTAAATCTTCCCTTATTCTCTTGAAAATTAAAATTTTGAAAACATTCTCCCCCCTTTTTTGTTATATCAAAAATGGTTCAAACCAAAGTTTGAAAACTTTTAAGTCTATAACAATAGAGAATTTTAAAATAAATTTTAAAAAAATAGGTTTTGTTAAAATAGGCTCCCCCTTACTCAAAGCATCAAATAAATGTTAGTCCAATAAATATATGATAAACTAGTTGAATTAAAATAAATAAATCAAATTAATTAAAAAACCAACTAATTTTACCACTTGAACCAAAGGTAGAATGTGAAACCTTCATTCTTTAAGTGATCTCCCTTGTGTGTATTGAGCTCCCCTTAATTTCATCATTTTTCGATCAAGGCTCCATCACACCTAAAAACAAGACAATCAAGTAATTTTTGGTATCCAAATTGTTTTGGATCTATGGGCATTAGTAGCACATAATTTAGTCCCCTTAGGAATCTATTTTTCAATTTCATCCTTTTTATTTGAAGTAATTAGTCATTTTGGGACCCAAATACTTCTAAAACATTACCAATCAAAAATCTAGGGGCACTAGATTGTCTTTGATTAAACTTTGATTTTCCAATATTGTTTTTCTTTTCTAGCTCCTTGGAAATCAAATCTTTTTTCTTTCTTAAGATCATCCACTTCCTTTTGATGACCTTTTTCTAAATTTTGAAGAAAATTTTGTAAATTCAAAACTTTAAGCTCAAAATCTTTAATTTTTGCTTCAAACTCCAAATTGGTTTTCAAAAGCAAATCATTTTTGGTTTTTAATTTTGAAAGCATCTTTTTATTTTTCGTAAATGAAGCCTTAAATTCAAAAGCCAATTCATCGTAGGCTTCTTGTAACTCATCAAATGTATAGGAATTTGAACTAGATGAGTTAGAAGTTACGTCACCCTCTTGGAGAGCCATAAAGTATAGGTGGGCTACCTCGTCTTCATCCGTGGAGTCTTCATCACTCCATGTTGCCACATATTCTTTCTTTGAAGATGATCCCTTTTTGTTGTAACGAGGGCAATTGTATTTGGTGTGCCTCGTCTTCTTCCATTCGGAGTACTTGGGGGATCTTTCATCTTCTTCTTCGTTTCATGCTTAGATTCTTCCATTTCCCTCTTTGTGAATCGGGCAAACTTCTTGAAGAGATAGGCCATCTCTTTATCTTCACTTTCCTCTTCAATTGAATATTCTTGATGGCTTGTAGAGGATTTAAGAGCTACTATGTTAAGATCTTTGATTTCGAGCACTTTGATCTTCTTCTTCTTCTTTTTTCTCAATGGTTTGGACATCAACTCATGGGTAAGAAGAGACCCAATTAGCTCATCAAGCTTGAGCTCCTTTAAGTTCTTGGCTTTAATGATAGTCGTCTTCTTGCTCTCCCATGATTTGGGAAGTGAGTAAATCAACTTTCGAACGAGTTTGTCTTGTAAAATCTCCTCTCAAAAATATTTGAGTTCGTTGACAATTGTGGAGAAATGGTTGAACATGCTCTTGATGTCTTTTTTCGGGTCTATCTTGAAGTTCTCATAGTTGAGGTTGAGTATACTGATATTTGTCTCCTTGACCTCATTTGTACCTTCATGGATTACTTCAAGCTTGTTCCATACCTGCTCGGCACTCTCACGAGAAGAAACTTTAGCATACTCTTCCCTAATGCACAAAATAGAATGTGCAAAGCCTTGCAATTAAGCTCCATCTTCTTGAGATCAATCGCATTCCATTTTGTCTTGCTTCGTTATGGTACGAACGATCCATCTTCAACAATAACCCAAAGACAGTAGTCTTTGCCTCTCATGAAAAACATCATCCTATTCTTCCAATAGGCATAATGTTCACCGTTGAAGAATGGTGGCTTGTCAATGGATTACGCCATGGAAATCGGTTGATAGAATGTTGATCGAGCTTGTCGGGATAGCCTCAAAAGGATGTTAATCCTTTATGATAAAGCCTCGCTCTGATACCAATTGTTAAGCTTGATGAATCAACCGAAATTGCTTACCAAGTGGTGGAGAAGAGATTTCTTGGGTGTTGGTGGTAGAAGCAAAAAGATAGAACAATTGACACAAAGATTTAAAGTGGTTCAACTTTCTAACCCAAGCCTACGTCCACTATCTTAGCTTCCCCACTAAGGATTTCCCAAATTCACTATGAATTTCTTCCCCTTTTATAAGGCTTAGGGGGCAACCTTTACAACATAGACTCAATTACAAAGCCTAGCATCCAAAGCTTACAACCCAAGATTTGGGAATCCTCTCCAACAAGAGAAAACAAAAGTAAACAATAAATTCCACTCTTAGGTATGTGTTTGCACTCTTGCTCTCACCCGAAATCCTAATACATTTGAGTATACATAAACATTTTGGCTCACAAGTGTAGTCTATACAAAGAATAGGATTTAATGCACAAAAGACTTAATTACAATCATAGATATGTTGGCATTTTGATCATTAGCCTCTTCAAGTGCTTCTTGAGGCCTTTTATACTCCCAATTGAGTTTTTAGCCGCCGGAGACCGTTGGGATTGAATTAGAGCCGTTGGAGACTTTATTTCCTGCAATAAATGCAGTTCTAGAGATGTCCGTATTGGTATACAAGGTAGCCGTATCGATAAGCGTTCTTTAGAAACTAGCCGTTATGCTTGCCATGGCCTGATTTTATCGATAAGCCTAGGAGGGTATTGGTACAGGGGTTCGATACGCCAAATTCTGTATCGATACGAGGGTTCGATATTGTGTATCAGTGCGCTATAGGGAAATAGCCTTTGGAGGTTTTGAACTAGTCGTTGAGGATTTGAAAAGAAAGGATCAGTATGCCTATATAGCGTATCGGTACGACCCTTCTCCGTATCAGTACGCCTAAGCCTGTACTAGTATTGGTACAGGCATGCTAGAAACTTAGTTTGGCTACTTTTAAACATTTTAAACTTTTCTAAAACCTTTTGAAAACTCCTCAAACATATTTTCAAGTTGTTTGGACTTAAAATCATTTTTGAAATCTTTTCAATTTAGTCCAAAACTATTTTTCAATTATTATGTCAAAACAATTATCCTAACATTAATTATCCAAGCCTATTTATACCGTTTTAAAAACTTTTTAAAATAGCCAATTAAGGAGAAAAGTATGATATTAGACTTTGGCCAAACAGCTCCTTAAAGATTCAAAGTTTTGACCTTTTTACAAAATAATCACTAAAAATAGTTTTAAAACTTTACATTTTGGTCACTATCCCACAATGTCACTTTTCAAAACTTCTTTTTGTAAAATTGATTTTACCAAAACCATATGTGTTTTAAATAATGATTTTAGGATATTTTTCCATACTTTGTCTCACTCAAAAATATTAAATTAATCCCAAACTATCTCGAATCCTCTAATCTGATTCATCAGACTGTCTGATCGAACTAGAAAACACCTAGGCCCAAAATTGGGGTGTTACAACTCTCCCCCACTTAAGAAATTTCGTCCTTCAAATTTACCTGATGGAAACATATGCAAGATTTGTTCTTTCATGTCCGACTTACTCTCCTACGTGGCCTCCCCAACACCGCAATTTCGCCACAACACCTTAACAAGATCAATTGTCTTGCCACGAAGAACTTTACTACTGGAGTCAAGGATCTCCATCGGTTCCTCATCATAGGATAAATCCGGTTGCAACTCAACATCCTCCATCGGTATCATATGCGACGGATCCGATCGATACCTCCACAACATGGATACATGAAACATATCATGAATCTTCTCCAACTCGGAAGGAAAACTCAACTGATAAGCCATAAGGCCTACTCATTCCAACACCTTATACGGTCCAATAAACCTCAAGCTTAACTTTCCTTTGCACCCAAAGCACAACACCATCTTCCAAGGTGAAACTTTCAAGAAAATCTTCTCACCAACCGCGTACTCAACTTCTTTGTGCTTTAAATTCACATAGAATTTCTTCCTATCTGAAACTGCTTTCAAACGATCACAAATAAGCTTCGCCCTATCATCTATATCTTTCAATACATTGGTATGAAAACATACTTTTCCCCAGCCTCAACCTAACACAAGGGCGTACGACACTTCCTACCATATACGGTGCCATCTTTATACTTGCCTGATAACTATTATTGTACGTAAACTCCACAAAAGGCAACTGTCTTTCCCAAGTTCCTTAGAACTCAATAATTCAACACCTCAACATATCCTCTAAGGTCTGAATCACACGTTCAGAATGACCATCCGTCTAAGGATGATGCGAAGTACTGAAATTCAAATGAGTAACCAAAGCTCAATGCACACAGTCCCAAAACTGTAACACCCCTAACCCGACTTAAGGGTAAACCAAACTAGAAAGTGTTACGAAACAACAATCAAGCAAGCATACGATGTCTAAACACTTCTCAACTAAATAAGTAACCATAAATTAAGGTGGTTCAAAACTTTTTAGATATTGGATAAGTCTACACACAACATTAAATCATGTACAACAAATATACATACATTAAGTAAAATACTTCAGCCACTAGATCGATAGCATGCCCTTATATTTGAAGTACTTCAGATCACAAGGTTTATTACCTTTTATACTACCATATATGATTTCATTCATATATACACCTTATTAGTCTTAGATTGATTACAAACTTGCATACCTCAAATCATTTCTAATACATATTAGATTTAATCCCCATCCAAGAATTCATTTCCTATTTGGTCACTTGATTTTGACAAATTGTCAAAATGGTCACTAATTCGATTCAACATCGGTTTAGCATTCTAACAACAATTTCACATCTCAAACATCATTAATTACATAAATACACCCCAATTTCATAAAATTCATATTCAGTCCCTTAACTTTGAAGCTTGCCAAATTGGTCCCTACATATTTAACTTAGGGTTTTGCTTCCAAACAACAAATCAAGCTTACTAGATCATTAATCCAACATCGCAAACCCTAACATAGACTTAAATCCATAAACCCTAATCTTCTCCATACAAACCAAAATATGTAGGGTTTAAATCCTAACTGAATATCATGATTTTAACATCATATAAACTTGATTCCAACTTAAATTCAACCATGGAATCATAAAATTTTAAAAAGCCCCAATTTTGTTCATAAACCCTAATTTCTTCCTCATATCAAATATCATCAACCAAGCAAGTATTCTATGAATTATTTACATCAAAAGATAGAGCTCGAACAATAGAACAACTTTGTAGTTCGAAAAATTACCTTAAAACTGAGATTCGGGGCTTGGAAAATTTCCTTCTTCTTTCTCCTCTTCACCACGGTTTTGGAGGGTCTTTTTTCTGATAATTCCTTCATATTTTCATGTATTTATGCCACTTGTATTATAAAAATGATTTTTTAATTCAATAATTTCCACTTTCCAAAAATACCCTCCAACTAGATCTATATTTCTAATTTGCCATTTTGTAACATTCTAACTAGAATTAGTTGGATTCTAATCAGCAACTATTCATCAATAAAAGAAATCTTAAAATTCCTTCCATGTCCTTTTTGGGCAAAATGCCCTTTACCGATCAACTTATTAACAAAATTGCCATTCCATATCATTTCAATTAATTTAAATTTTTCCTGATCTTTTTAACATCTAAATATTCATAAAATAATACTTTATGACTCTTCTAAGATCCATGGAACTATCTCTGAAATTTTATCTCGATCTGATTTACCGATAATTATCGAGAATTTTATCGGTTACTAAATAAATTCCTTAATCAAAATAAATCATAGGATTCATCCTGAATCGAACTAAAAATATTTCCAAAACTTGGGAATAATTTTTTTATATCCTTCTACTATCATATAGTAAAATTTTATAATTTTCCAATTCAATCTGGATACCCGAATTCTAATTAAACTTTGACTGTGATTTCCCAACAATGGAAATATCGGTTCAAATCAGAATTCCACATCTGATCCACACCCTTAGGTGATCTATCTATTTATGAAATGAAAACCCCTAACTTTTGGAAAATTACAACTTTAGTTCTTCAACTTTTCATTTTTAGTGTTGTACCACACAAGTTTTGAATGCTTAACATTTTGGTCACTAATTTTTAAACTTCAATTCCCATTCTAATTTTCCTCAAATTTCGACCAAACTTTGCAAGTACCCTAATTAACATGCCCTTTATCATCTGATGCTTTTAAGTCTCAGAAGTTCCTTTTCCATAACCCACAATCGAAGAAATCCTAACTTTTGCATTTTTGTCATTTTAGTCACTAAGATAACTTTTAAGCTGTTATCTTAGTACTAAATGATCCTTAATCAACTTAGAAAAATTTGGGGTATTACAATTCTCTCCCCCTTAAAAAAATTCATCCTGGGTTTTTTAACACGTACTTGGTTCAAAAAGGTGAGGAAACTGCTTTCTCACATCTCTTTTTCTTTCCCAAGTCATTTTCTCAATTTTATGATTTCGCCAAAGAACTTTAACAAGCTAAATTGACTTATTTCCTTAATATACAACTCATCATACTTATCCCTAGGGTAATCTATTCAAACAGGGATAAAGTGTGCTAACTTAGTCAATCTATAAACAATCACCCAAATTGAATCCTTCTTATTCGATGTCAAAGATAGTCTTAATACAAAATCCATCATCACTCGTTCTTATTTCCACTGAAAAATTAAAATCAGTCACGACAATTCAGAAGGTACCTGAAGTTCTATTTTTTCTTGTTGACATGTCAGATATTTAGAAACAAACTCAGTTATAACTCTATTCATGCTTGGCCGTCAAGATCGATTCTTTAAATCTTGATACATCTGGTTTCCACCTGGATGTACAATCAAAGGACTATAGCGTACTTCAAAGATAAGTTTTTTCTTTAATCATTCATCGTTTGAAAAATAAGTTTTTCCTCGATAATACAAACATCCATCAGACTAATTTCAAAGTCTTCAATTTCACCTTCTTCTACTTATTCAATCAAAAATTTGATTCCATGACACTTCTCAAAAGGTCACCCATCCTTGAATTTCTCTGGCCTGAGCACGCTTAACAATCTTGTTCGATCCAAATTCAATACCTTCTACTGTATTTTAATTTCTAAATCCAATATCAAAATTCTTATTTTGATCAGATTTATCCTTATACTGACTATCCACCTTCTTGTCTCAGGTTCAACTTCTTTTTAGTTAACAGATACTTTAAACTTCTTTAAGCTATGTAAATATGGCATCATTCACCATATAAATAATGACGCTATATCTTTAAAGCAAATACAACCATTGCCAGCTCCAAATCACGAGTAGGATAATTTTCTCTCATGCATCTTTAGTTGTCTCGAAGCATAAACCACTACTTTTCCTTCTTACTTAAGTACACTTCCCAAACCTTTATGAGAAACATCGTTATAAACTACATAATCTTTGCCCGATTCTGGTTGTACTAGTACCGGGACTTTGATTAATATCTTCTTTAATGTCTCAAAGTTTTATTAGAACTTATCTGTCCAACTGAATGACACACCTTTCCTCAATAGCTTGGTTAGTGGGGAGGCAATCATCGAGAAATTCTCTACAAACTTTCGATAATAACAAACAAGTCCCAAGAAACTTTGAACCTCAGAAACATTTTTCAGAGGTTTCTATTCAACTATAGTTGGTACTTTCTTGGGATTTACTCTTATCTCTTCTTCCAAAACCACATGACTAAGAAAAGCAATCTTCCGGCAACCAACATTTATACTTTAACAACTTAGCATATAGCTTATTTTCTTAAAGAGTCTGAAGAACAATGGGAAGATAGACATCATGTTCTTCTTTTGTCTTCGAATTTAATATCTTTTCCTTTCAATTCTATATAAGACTCATGTCGATCATTAATCTTTTTAAGATTATATTGTATAATCTTTACTTTTTCTTCCATTTCTTGTAATAAATCTGACTTAATTAATTTATGATCTTCAATTCAAACTAATTTAATAGTGATTTACCCTTTCGACCATAGAGAGCATCTTAGGGTGCCATCTGTATGCTTTCTTGATAACTATTACTATAAGCAATTTCTACTAACAGTATATATCTTTTCCATGATTTCAAACTCAATTATACAAGCTCATAACATATCATCAAGAAATCTTTCACAAACCTTCGATCATAACCAATAAGTCTTAAGGAACTGCGAACCTCTATAATTTTTTTAGGATTGACTCAGATCCCTATAGCTGAAGTAATATGACCAAAGAAAGCCACTTTTAATAACGAAACTAACATTCAGTCTTTCTGGTTCAGGTTAACTGATAATCCTGATAGAAAATGTATCATTATCTTTTTCTTATTTTCCTTTTATAAATAATCACTACATGGTCGTAGTGAACTATCTTCCTTCTTTACGAATAATTATGGAGCTTCTCACAATAGTAAACTAGATTAATTATAACTCAAGTTTAACAATTCTTACAGTTGACATTTCAACTCTTTTAACTCCTAGAAAATTTTCCATGTCACTTCTACTGTAAGTATTACTTTGTGGCATTAATCCACCCAAATACAAACATGTTCCCTTAGGAATAATATTACTTCTTCTAACTTTTCAATATTCATATCTTTCAGACCTTCCAAAATCTTAAAGTAAACCTCGGATTTCTATTAGATAATATCGAGGCTGGTACTCCATGTAATCGATATATTCCCTTATAATCTATGCCGTTATAAACATAAGTTCATGTATAGATGTTAAAGACTAACATCTTATAATTACTGCATCAACTCCTTACAATGCAGGTAACTCAACTCAAACTGAAGTTGATTACAATAACTATTTTACTTCATTGTATTCGCTGTGAGTCCTTTCTTGACCTTTGAGATTCGTCTATTGACGAAATCCAGTAGCGTTTTACTTTTCTTATTATAATCTTATCTCATCTTATACTAATAAGGAGCATCTCCAAGTCATACAATCAACACATCAGTAATATGGCATTCTAGGGGCATGTATTTACTGACAACTTATAACAAACTCGGTTTTGCATCCAGAACCGGCTAAACATGTAGCTATGATACCTCTAAATGTAATACCCTCAACGTATATTTGATTATTAAATACACATTGAAGATGTTACTAAATTATTTAGCTGATTTCTTGACTTGTAAATTTTTTATTTTTTAATTTAGCTAAAAATGACGAAATCCAGTAGCGTCTTACTTTTCTTATTATAATCTTATCTCATCTTATACTAATAAGGAGCATCTTCAAGTCATACAATCAACACATCAGTAATATGGCATTCTAGGGGCATGTATTTACTGACAACTTATAACAAACTTGGTTTTGCATCCAGAACCGGCTAAACCTGTAGCTCTGATACCTCTAAATGTAATACCCTCAACGTATATTTGATTATTAAATACACATTGAAGATGTTACTAAATTATTTAGCTGATTTCTTGACTTTTAATTTTTTTATTTTTTAATTTAGCTAAAAAATGACGAAATCCAGTAGCGTCTTACTTTTCTTATTATAATCTTATCTCATCTTATACTAATAAGGAGCATCTTCAAGTCATACAATCAACACATCATTAATATGGCATTCTAGGGGCATGTATTTACTGACAACTTATAACAAACTCGGTTTTGCATCCAGAACCAGCTAAACCTGTAGCTCTGATACCTCTAAATGTAATACACTCAACGTATATTTGATTATTAAATACACATTGAAGATGTTACTAAATTATTTAGCTGATTTCTTGACTTGTACTTTTTTTATTTTTTTAATTTTTTTAACATCTGACATAAAACTAGCTTATAAAATAACCAACGAATAAACTGATACATGCCCACTAAAGAATATCATAAATTTAGAATGTCTTAATGATGTTTGGCATATTGCAACTTGATTAACATGCTTGACTCCACTTCCGGTAAGTTTCCAATAACCTACGTGTGAAACAGCACACGCTAAGTATTCACTTAGTGAGGCAACTATAAATTGAAGTAAAACATTTCCATGTATAGAAATAACATAAAATAAACTTATCAAAGTCATTCCCCTGTCATTTAACAGTGTTGTACATTTCTTGCAAAATGGCAAGCGGTTTCCAATTACAGTTGATAACATTTTATCATTCATAGAACTACCTTACAAGTATAGTTCATTAACCAATATAATATTAAAATCATAGAGTTCAATATGTATTACGAATATTGTGTACGTTAGGCTTTTTAGCCTAACTACTTGCATAAATGCATTTCAAGTATTATAGCGCAAAGAACAAAATTAAGTGATGTCATGGTACCCGAGTCATCACGACACTGTAGTGTCTACGACCCCTTAGCGTCTGCATCGCCAAAGCGACTGAGATGAGTACGTACTCGAGGATGCCATTTGCTCCTTATACTCGCACATTTTGTGCCATGTAACATCGCAGTGTTTGAACCGACTTCGAAGAGTCTAACTCGACTCTGTAGAGTCTCTCTCGACCCCGAAGAGTCTACATTGTCTATCTCGACCCCGAAGAGTCTACATTGTTTATCTCGACCCCGAAGAGTCTACATTGTCTATCTCGAACTCGAAGAGTCTACATTGTTTATCTCAACCCCGAAGAGTCTACAATGTCTATCTCGACCCCGAAGAGTCTACATTGTCTATCTCGACCCCGAAGAGTCTACATTATTTATCTCGACCCTGAAGAGTCTACATTGTCTATCTCGACCCCAAAAGACTACATTGTTTATTTTGACCCCGAAGAGTCTACATTGTTTATCTCGACCCTGAAGAGTCTACATCGTTTATCTCGACCCCGAAGAGTCTACATCATTTATCTCGACCCCGAAGAGTCTACATTGTCTATCTCGACCCCAAAAGACTACATTGTTTATTTTGACCCCGAAGAGTCTACATTGTTTATCTTGACCCCGAAGAGTCTACATCGTTTATCTCGACCCCGAAGATTCTACATCATTTATCTCGACCCCAAAGAGTCTACATCGTTTATCTTGACCCTGAAGAGTCTACATCGTATATACAATTATGCTAGACTCTCACACTAGTACTTGGGCATATCAATATATTATTTTTCATATTCTATATCCAATCCTTCAATACTATTGTCCATAATTCAATAATGAGCAGTGCATATCCAAATATCTAAAATTCGATTTACCTTGAGTAAATCACTATGCTACAATCATTGTATCAATATGTTGTTTAATATTTCATGCTATTTGCATAAATAAGCCATCATGCATTTTTATTTATACAAAGGCTGGTTTATCGCAACTCGTCTTATTTATCAACATGTCATAAATATATATAATGCATTCACTCATATCACATATATAATAAATAAGTAAAAATGCACTCACCTGGGCCATTTATTAGCATGCCTCACTAAATTCTACTCAATCCTTTCCTTCATAGTACCTTGAATCTTCTTTTGATTCGGATTTGACTTCATTAACCACATGAATATAAACTAACATTTGTTAGATTCACTTCTAACAATATTTCAATTAAGCTATCTGATCATTTAACATAAAAATTTCCATAATTTTACTTCTTTCCTTATACTGTCCAAAAATTCATTTCGGTTCTCAATGACCATTTTGAACTTCCAATCATTCTTCCGAACTTGTTATCAAACATTTAGATACAAAATGTATCAAATTCTATTTTCTGCAAACTTGTCCTACCCTCAGAGTTTTACTTCTAAAGAACAGAATACACATTAGATCTTAATATCCTTCTTACTATAAGAACTAGATTCGATAACGATTCTAACGATATAAGCCACATAAATTAATAAAATCTACAAAAATTATGAAAATTCTTCAAACTCATGTCACAGAGCTGTCCTGATAGGAACTGCTTTGTAAATTTTCTGACATTCATTCGATTAAAAAATAACATCTTTTAACTCAGAACTCGAAATCAGTTTCCGTTTGTTCGAAACGAAACTAGACAAACAAATCTTTACATCGATATAAAATTCATCATCTAAACATTTTTGTAGAATTTATGGTGAATTTTCGAAATCACTGCAAAAATTCAATCTTCTATATAGCTTTCTATAATTAACTTCTAATTTATACTAACTTCTTCTTATTTTTCTACTTGTCAATTTAGTCCCATCACTTGCTTCAAACCACCAATTCATCATCTTCTTCATCAAATAATTATTCAAAATAATTCCCTCTAATTTTCTTTCTTTGCCAAAATAGTCACTAAAATGCAAAGGTAAGGATTCAAAATTCTTAACTTTGCAATTTAGTCCTCAAAACAACATTACTACCTTAATTCTATTATTTTAACTAAAAATCAGATTTAATCCCCATCCAAGAATTCATTTCCTATTTGGTCACTTGATTTTGACAAATTGTCAAAATGGTCACTAATTTGATTCAACATCGGTTTAGCATTCTAACATCAATTTCACATCTCCAACATCATTAATTGCATAAATACACCTCAATTTCATAAAATTTAGATTCGGTCCCTTAACTTTGAAGCTTGCCGAATTGGTCCTATATATTTAACTTAGGGTTTTGCTTCCAAACAACAAATTAAGCTTACTAGATCATTAATCCAACATCACAAACCCTAACTTAGACTTAAATTTATAAGCCCTAATCTTCTCCATACAAACCAAAATATGTAGGGTTCAAATCCTAACTGAATAACATGATTTTAACATCATATAAACTCGATTCCAACTTAAATTCAACAATGGAATCATAAAATTTTAAAAACCCCAATTTTGTTCATAAACCCTAATTTCTTCCTCATATCAAATATCATCAACCAAGCAAGTATTCTATGAATTATTTACATCAAAAGATAGAGCTCGAAGAATAGAACAACTTTGTAGTTCAAAAAATTACCTTAAAATTGAGATTCGGGACTTAAATCGAGCTTGGAAAATTTCCTTCTTCTTTCTCCTCTTCACCAAGGTTTTGGAGGGTCTTTTTCTGATAATCCCTTCATATTTTCATGTATTTATGCCACTTGTATTATAAAAATGAATTTTTAATTCAATAATTTCCACTTTCCAAAATTACCTTCCAACTAGATCTATATTTATAATTTGCCATTCTGTAACATTCCAAATAGACTTAGTTGGATTCTAATCAGAAACTATTTGTCAATAAAAGAAATCTCAAAATTCCTTCCATGTCCTTTTTGGGCAAACTGACCAAAATGCCCTTTACCTGATCAACTTATTAACAAAATTGCCATTCCATATCATTTCAATCGATTTAAATTGTTCCTGATCTTTTTAACTTCTAAATATTCATAAAATAATACTTTATGACTCTTCTAAGATCCATGGAACTATCTCTAAAATTTTATCTCGATCTGATTTACCGATAATTATCGAGAATTTTATCGGTTACTAAATAAATTCCTTAATCAAAATAAATCATAGGATTCATCTTGAATAGAACTAAAAATATTTCCAAAACTTGGGAATAATTTTTTATATCATTCTTCTATCATATAGTAAAATTTTATAATTTTCCAATTCGATTCGGATACCCGAATTCTACTTAAACTTTGACTGTGATTTCCCAACAATGGAAATATCGGTTCAAACCAGAATTCCACAATTGATCCACAACCTTAGGTGATCTATCTATTTATGAAATAAAAACCCCTAACTTTTGGAAAATTATAACTTTAGTCCTTCAACTTTTCTTTTTTAGTCTTGTACCACACAAGTTTTGACTTCTTAACATTTTGGTCCCTAAATTTTAAACTTCAATTCCCATTCCAATTTTCCTCGAATTTCGACCAAACTTTGCAAGTACCCTAATTAATTTACCCTTTTCCGTAACCCACAATCAAAGAAATCCTAACTTTTGCATTTGTATCATTTTAGTCACTAAGATAACTTTTAAGCTGTTATCTTAGTACTAAATGATCATTAATCAAATTAGAAAATTTTGGGGTATTACAAAAACATTCCATGGCTTATTCATTTCTATTCAAAATAGTCCATTGATCATGTATATATAATTAGACAATCAAAACAGTCCATGACTTATTCATTTCTATTCAAAACAGTCCATTGATCATGTATATATATTTGGACAATCAAAACAATCCATGACTTATTCATTTCTATGCAAAACAGTCCAATGATCATGTATATATATTTAGACAATCAAAATAGTCCATGACTTATTCATTTCTATTCAAAACAATCCATTGATCATGTATATATATTTAGACAATCAAAACATTCCATGACTTATTCATTACTATTCAAAACAGTCCATTGATCATGTATATATATTTAGACAATCAAAACAATCCATGACTTAATCATTTCTATTCAAAACAGTCCATTGATCATGTTTATATATTAGACAATCAAAACCGTCCAAGACTTATTCATTTCTATTCAAAACAGTCTATTGATCATGTATATATAATTAGACAATCAAAACAGTCCATGACATATTCATTTCTATTCAAAACAGACCATTGATCAAGTCAAACATAGTATCTCATATACATATGTAACTTATCATATAAATTATCAAGCATAGCATATTATAATTATGATTTATTTATCAAATAAGCTTTCAAACATGACATTTTGCAACCATATGTCACTTGTCTCATAAGTTCTCAAAATAATATGTTTGTTTAAATTTGTAATTTCATGTTTTGCCTTTAACATAGCCTTGAGAATCAAGCAGCCTAGGTACAGGAATCCCCAACCAACTATCGCCAAACAAATTGGTACTCAAAGTACCATGCAATTCCTCCTACTGTCGCCAAATGGCCACAACACATCCCATCTATTGTTGCCAAATAAGGACCGTAGTGAACCCCAAACACGAGCTTTATGGACTCTATAGCATGCCAACTATACCCATGACTAACTCAAAACCAAGACTTTTACATTATATCTTATCATATCATAATCAAAAAGGAACTTAGTTCCTTAACTAGATATTTGAATAGCATATCCTATATACATCAGAGGTAAACAAAGTTTCCCGATCATAAGTTCACGTAAGCAATACATAACACTTATCATGTCATGATCAGAATAAGCACAACTTCTTAATCAGAATATCATATAAACAAGGCTTATTATCCTTTCATATTAAGCATGTATTCAAGTCATATGAATTTTCCCCGCACATAATCATTCCTCTTACTCAAATATCATAAACTACAATCAAGTACATTCATGTATGGATATTTTTCAATTTGAAAATATCATTGATTCAAACATGACACATCACATACATGTATAAACCTTACCATTCAGGTATTTATTTATCGATTGACATACTTATTGATTAATCATTTTAATCCTCAGTCTAATCATATGATTTATGTTACTATTTTAGGGTTAATACATGTTAATAAATATATCAGCCCACTTACATGCCTAACATCAAGGTGATCTAGCAACTTAAGACACATATAAATATTTAAACAACCATACAATCATACTAACTATTATAACTCATATAGCAAGCAACTTACTGACTAATTAAAGGCCCATTACAAAGGTTTGAATAATTATAAGTTTATGAACATAAGAAATCAAACAGGAAATTGTAATGCACAATGCATTCTTAACAACTAGGTGCCACCATCTAGGAGTTCTTAAGGAGATTACGAACATAGACCTCGGTACTCGTGATCTCGTCCGAGCTCAGAAAGTACTCAAAAACATGTTCATCCTAAAATGCATTGAAAGAATAGAATAAGCATAGGCTTAGTGAGGTAGCTTAAAGTGACTATTAATATGAAACAATAGACTGTCCTTTCACATACTAGGCTTAGACAAGATGTTAATCATATTAGGACAAGACACACACAAACAAGCACTTATTCTTATACATGGTATCTGAATCAGGCATGAACATAAAACACATAATGTTCAAACAAGCATACACAAGTATACTTGATTACTTACAAAAAGCATATATACATATACATATTTGTAGTTGCCCAAGCAAAGCATTTTCATATATCCAAAGGGATGTTCGATTAATGCATGAACCTAATTATACATGAGCATAACATATCATAGTCATAGTTTCATATCGCATAAGTTGATCCAGCATAACATATTATAAGCATGGTTACTTTTCAGATACGTTATTAAATCTCATTTCGTGAACATTGTTACTTGACATATTAGATAACAAATATATCAGGTCATATTCATGATATACTCATACATGTTCATATGAAAAATAGTCCCGATTCATGTACATATATATATATTCATAACAATCCATAACATACGTATACCTATCCAAAACAATCTATTAATCATGTATATATATAATTAGATAATCAAAACAGTCCATGACATATTCATTTCCATTCAAAACAATCCATTGATCATGTATATATAATTAGACAATCAAAACTGTCCATGACATATTCATTTCTATTCAAAATAGTCCATTGATTATGTATATATATTTATACAATCAAAACAGTCCATGACTTATTCATCTCTATTCAAAACAGTCCATTGATCATGTATATATATTTAGACAATCAAAACAGTCCATGACTTATTCATTTCTATTCAAAATAGTCCATTGATCATGTATATATATATATATATATATATATATATATATATATATTTTAGACAATCAAAACAGTCCATGACTTATTAATTTCTATTCAAAACAGTCCATTGATCATGTATATATATTTAGACAATCAAAACAGTCCATGACTTATTCATTTCTATTCAAAATAGTCCATTGATAATGTATATATAATTAGACAATCAAAAGAGTCCATGACTTATTCATTTCTATTCAAAACAATCCATTGATCATGTATATATATATATAGACAATCAAAACAGTCCATGGCTTATTCATTTCTATTCAAAATAGTCCATTGATCATGTATATATATTTAGATAATCAAAACAATCCATGGCTTATTCATTTCTATTCAAAAAAGTCCATTGATCATGTATATATATTAGACAATCAAAGTAGCCCATGACTTATTTATTTCTATTCAAAACAGTCCATTGATCATGTATATATAATTAGACAATCAAAACAGTCAATGACATATTCATTTCTATTCAAAAAAAGTCCATTGATCAAGTCAAACATAGTATCTCATATACATATGTTACTTATCATATAAATTATCAAGCATAGCATATTATAATTATGATTTATTTATCAAATAAGCTTTCAAACATGACATTTTGGAACCATATGTTACTTGTCTCATAAATTATCAAAATAATATGTTAGTTTAAATTTGCAATTTCATGTTTTGTCTTTAACATAGCCTTGAGAATTAAGCAGCCTAGGTACAGGAATCCCCAACCAACTGTCGCCAAACAAATTGGTACTCAAAGTACCGGTCAATTCCTCCTACTGTCGCCAAATGACCACAACACATCCCATCTATTGTTGCCAAATAAGGACCGTAGTGAACCCCAAACACGAGCTTTATGGACTCTATAGCATGCCAACTATACCCATGACTAACTCAAAACCAAGACTTTTACATTATATCTTATCATATCATAATCAAAAAGGAACTTAGTTCCTTAACTAGATATTTGAATAGCATATCCTATATACATCAGAGGTAAACAAAGTTTCCCGATCATAAGTTCACGTAAGCAATACATAACACTTATCATGTCATGATCAGAATAAGCACAACTTCTTAATCAGAATATCATATAAACAAGGCTTATTATCCTTTCATATTAAGCATGTATTCAAGTCATATGAATTTTCCTGCACATAATCATTCCTCTTACTCAAATATCATAAACTACAATCAAGTACATTCATGTATGGATATTTTTCAATTTGAAAATATCATTGATTCAAACATGACACATCACATACATGTATAAACCTTACCATTCAGGTATTTATTTATCGATTGACATACTTATTGATTAATCATTTTAATCCTCAGTCTAATCATATGATTTATGTTACTATTTTAGGGTTAATACATGTTAATAAATATATCAGCCCACTTACATGCCTAACATCAAGGTGATCTAGCAACTTAAGACACATATAAATATTTAAACAACCATACAATCATACTAACTATTATAACTCATATAGCAAGCAACTTACTGACTAATTAAAGGCCCATTACAAAGGTTTGAATAATTATAAGTTTATGAACATAAGAAATCAAACAGGAAATTGTAATGCACAATGCATTCTTAACAACTAGGTGCCACCATCTAGGAGTTCTTAAGGAGATTACGAACATAGACCTCGGCACTCGTGATCTCGTCCGAGCTCAGAAAGTACTCAAAAACATGTTCATCCTAAAATGCATTGAAAGAATAGAATAAGCATAGGCTTAGTGAGGTAGCTTAAAGTGACTATTAATATGAAACAATAGATTGTCCTTTAACATACTAGGCTTAGACAAGATGTTAATCATATTAGGACAAGACACACACAAACAAGCACTTATTCTTATACATGGTATCTGAATCAGGCATGAACATAAAACACATAATGTTCAAACAAGCATACACAAGTATACTTGATTACTTACAAAAAGCATATATACATATACATATTTATAGTTGCCCAAGCAAAGCATTTTCATATATCCAAAGGGATGTTCGATTAATGCATGAACCTAATTATACATGAGCATAACATATCATAGTCATAGTTTCATATCGCATAAGTTGATCCAACATAACATATTATAAGCATGGTTACTTTTCGAATACGTTATTAAATCACATTTCGTGAACATTGTTACTTGACATATTAGATAACAAATATATCAGGTCATATTCATGATATACTCATACATGTTCATATGAAAAATAGTCCTGATTCATGTACATATATATATATTTCATAACAATCCATAACATACGTATACCTATCCAAAACAATCTATTAATCATGTATATATATAATTAGATAATCAAAACAGTCCATGACATATTCATTTCCATTCAAAACAATCCATTGATCATGTATATATAATTAGACAATCAAAACTGTCCATGACATATTCATTTCTATTCAAAATAGTCCATTGATTATGTATATATATTTATACAATCAAAACAGTCCATGACTTATTCATCTCTATTCAAAACAGTCCATTGATCATGTATATATATTTAGACAATCAAAACAGTCCATGACTTATTCATTTCTATTCAAAATAGTCCATTGATCATGTATATATATATATATATATATATTATATATATATTTAGACAATCAAAACAGTCCATGACTTATTAATTTCTATTCAAAACAGTCCATTGATCATGTATATATATTTAGACAATCAAAACAGTCCATGACTTATTCATTTCTATTCAAAATAGTCCATTGATAATGTATATATAATTAGACAATCAAAAGAGTCCATGACTTATTCATTTCTATTCAAAACAATCCATTGATCATGTATATATATATATAGACAATCAAAACAGTCCATGGCTTATTCATTTCTATTCAAAATAGTCCATTGATCATGTATATATATTTAGATAATCAAAACAATCCATGGCTTATTCATTTCTATTCAAAAAAGTCCATTGATCATGTATATATATTAGACAATCAAAGTAGCCCATGACTTATTTATTTCTATTCAAAACAGTCCATTGATCATGTATATATAATTAGACAATCAAAACAGTCAATGACATATTCATTTCTATTCAAAAAAGTCCATTGATCAAGTCAAACATAGTATCTCATATACATATGTTACTTATCATATAAATTATCAAGCATAGCATATTATAATTATGATTTATTTATCAAATAAGCTTTCAAACATGACATTTTGGAACCATATGTTACTTGTCTCATAAATTATCAAAATAATATGTTAGTTTAAATTTGCAATTTCATGTTTTGTCTTTAACATAGCCTTGAGAATTAAGCAGCCTAGGTACAGGAATCCCCAACCAACTGTCGCCAAACAAATTGGTACTCAAAGTACCGGTCAATTCCTCCTACTGTCGCCAAATGACCACAACACATCCCATCTATTGTTGCCAAATAAGGACCGTAGTGAACCCCAAACACGAGCTTTATGGACTCTATAGCATGCCAACTATACCCATGACTAACTCAAAACCAAGACTTTTACATTATATCTTATCATATCATAATCAAAAAGGAACTTAGTTCCTTAACTAGATATTTGAATAGCATATCTTATATACATCAGAGGTAAACAAAGTTTCCCGATCATAAGTTCACGTAAGCAATACATAACACTTATCATGTCATGATCAGAATAAGCACAACTTCTTAATCAGAATATCATATAAACAAGGCTTATTATCCTTTCATATTAAGCATGTATTCAAGTCATATGAATTTTCCTGCACATAATCATTCCTCTTACTCAAATATCATAAACTACAATCAAGTACATTCATGTATGGATAGTTTTCAATTTGAAAATATCATTGATTCAAACATGACACATCACATACATGTATAAACCTTACCATTCAGGTATCTATTTATCGATTGACATACTTATTGATTAATCATTTTAATCCTCAGTCTAATCATACGATTTATGTTACTATTTTAGGGTTAATACATGTTAATAAATATATCAGCCCACTTACATGCCTAACATCAAGGTGATCTAGCAACTTAAGACACATATAAATATTTAAACAACCATACAATCATACTAACTATTATAACTCATATAGCAAGCAACTTACTGACTAATTAAAGGCCCATTACAAAGGTTTGAATAATTATAAGTTTATGAACATAAGAAATCAAACAGGAAATTGTAATGCACAATGCATTCTTAACAACTAGGTGCCACCATCTAGGAGTTCTTAAGGAGATTACGAACATAGACCTCGGCACTCGTGATCTCGTCCGAGCTCGAAAGTACTCAAAAACATGTTCATCCTAAAATGCATTGAAAGAATAGAATAAGCATAGGCTTAGTGAGGTAGCTTAAAGTGACTATTAATATGAAACAATAGATTGTCCTTTAACATACTAGGCTTAGACAAGATGTTAATCATATTAGGACAAGACACACACAAACAAGCACTTATTCTTATACATGGTATCTGAATCAGGCATGAACATAAAACACATAATGTTCAAACAAGCATACACAAGTATACTTGATTACTTACAAAAAGCATATATACATATACATATTTATAGTTGCCCAAGCAAAGCATTTTCATATATCCAAAGGGATGTTCGATTAATGCATGAACCTAATTATACATGAGCATAACATATCATAGTCATAGTTTCATATCGCATAAGTTGATCCAACATAACATATTATAAGCATGGTTACTTTTCAGATACGTTATTAAATCACATTTCGTGAACATTGTTACTTGACATATTAGATAACAAATATATCAGGTCATATTCATGATATACTCATACATGTTCATATGAAAAATAGTCCTGATTCATGTACATATATATATATATTCATAACAATCCATAACATACGTATACCTATCCAAAACAATCTATTAATCATGTATATATATAATTAGATAATCAAAACAGTCCATGACATATTCATTTCCATTCAAAACAATCCATTGATCATGTATATATAATTAGACAATCAAAACTGTCCATGACATATTCATTTCTATTCAAAATAGTCCATTGATCATGTATATATATTTATACAATCAAAACAGTCCATGACTTATTCATCTCTATTCAAAACAGTCCATTGATCATGTATATATATTTAGACAATCAAAACAGTCCATGACTTATTCATTTCTATTCAAAATAGTCCATTGATCATGTATATATATATATATATATATTTAGACAATCAAAACAGTCCATGACTTATTAATTTCTATTCAAAACAGTCCATTGATCATGTATATATATTTAGACAATCAAAACAGTCCATGACTTATTCATTTCTATTCAAAATAGTCCATTGATAATGTATATATAATTAGACAATCAAAAGAGTCCATGACTTATTCATTTCTATTCAAAACAATCCATTGATCATGTATATATATATATAGACAATCAAAACAGTCCATGGCTTATTCATTTCTATTCAAAATAGTCCATTGATCATGTATATATATTTAGATAATCAAAACAATCCATGGCTTATTCATTTCTATTCAAAAAAGTCCATTGATCATGTATATATATTAGACAATCAAAGTAGCCCATGACTTATTTATTTCTATTCAAAACAGTCCATTGATCATGTATATATAATTAGACAATCAAAACAGTCCATGACATATTCATTTCTATTAAAAAAAGTCCATTGATCAAGTCAAACATAGTATCTCATATACATATGTTACTTATCATATAAATTATCAAGCATAGCATATTATAATTATGATTTATTTATCAAATAAGCTTTCAAACATGACATTTTGGAACCATATGTTACTTGTCTCATAAATTATCAAAATAATATGTTAGTTTAAATTTGCAATTTCATGTTTTGTCTTTAACATAGCCTTGAGAATCAAGCAGCATAGGTACACGAATCCCCAACCAACTGTCGCCAAACAAATTGGTACTCAAAGTACCGGTCAATCCCTCCTATTGTCTCCAAATGACCACAACACATCCCTCCTACTGTCACCAAATAACGACCGTAGTCCACCCAAAACACGAGCTCTATGGACTCTATGGCATGCCAACTATTCCTATGGCTGACTCAAAACCATGGGCTTTACATTATATCTTATCATATCAGAATCAAAATGGAACTTAGTTCCTTAACTAGATATTCGAATAGCATATCTTATATACATCAGAGGTGAACAAAGTTTCCCGATCATAAGTTCACATAAGCAAGACTTAATACTTATCATGTCATAATTAGAATAAGCACAACTTCTTAACATGAATGTCATATGAACAAGGCTTATTATCTTTTATATTAAGCATATATTCGAGTCATATGAATTTTCCTGTACATCATCATTCCTCTTACTCAAATAACATAAACTACAGTCAACCACATTCATGTATGGATAGTTTTCAATTTGAAAATTTAATTGATTCAAACATGACACATCACATACATGTACAAACCATACCATTCAGGTACTTACCCCAATCCAAGCTCATTTAAGCATAGTTTAACAGAAGTATAAAATATTAGATTAAGGCAACAAAAGATGCTCGGGGAGGTTTCTAGCCTATCTCGAGACTTTAACTACACTCACAGGTTGTTCCAAGCTAGTTTTGTTCCGAGTCACGATCCACTTTTGTTTATCTACTATTTGATCCACTTGAGTCCTATTCATCACTCATTCTTGGTCTAAACATAACAAGAGTGCAATTATATAATAGATCAATCCCTAACAACTTTTTTTTACTTGCAACACAACTCAAATATTGTTTTAGTTCACACAAAACAATCTCTAGCATTCACATATTTCCAATTTAATCCTTAATATACAAACATACCATCACATAAGCACAAAACAGTCCATACATGTTTATATACATGCCAAATCAGTCCATTTGTTTTATATACATAATATATATATATCAAAATAGTCTTCAAAACATTTATATACATGCAGCATGATCCTTAAACTTATAAAATAATCCTTATAACTTCCGAAAATAGTCCCCTATTTTTTAGATTTGCAAAACAATCCTAAAACATCATAATTTCATTACAAAACAGTCCAATTACTCGCACAATGTCCAAAACAGTCCAGAATTCATAAGCACACAAAAACAATCCTTAATTAATACAAAACAACCCTGATTCAATTTGTACATATTCGAAACAGCCCCTATGGAACATTAACAGCCCTTCCCATGTCTTAATACTCAGAACAATTCATCTATTTTCATTTATACTCAAAACGATCCTTTTAGCACATGTTCACATATATTTATACATCAAAACCATCCATTATATCTCTATATTTTGTTCAAGGCAATTCAAATACATGCATATATATATATAACAGCCCCCTAACAACATATATTCTCATATAAGCATGCTTCAAAACAATCCTCCCTAATTTCATATCCATATTCAATTAAGCACCACAATTACGTAGCCACAAGAATACACCAATTTTTATATACATTCAATTCAATCCCTTAACATTTCCAACTATTCTCATAAAGCACACATACATATTTGCCCACAAGTACCATTTCTTGCTTGAATAGAAAAGAGGAACAGGACATGTACCTTACTATCAGGGTGCTATTCGAACAAGACCACAAATCTTAGCTAAAATAATCCAAAGATTTAAACTCTCCCTCTCTACACTTCTAATTTCAGTTAAGGGGAGAAGGAAGAAGAAGATGAATGTTTTATTCATCTTTTCCTCCAAATGCCGAGAACTTCCATAATCCCCAACATAGGACTTCCTAAGTCTATGACACATGTGCAACTCGCACCATCTCAAAGTTTACATGTAATTTCTTCAACAATCAAACATTTTATTTAGGTCCTCACAACATTTCCATCAAATCTTCTTTTATTCTAGACTAGTCACAACTTACTTAATTAGACTAATTGTTGATAGTTTCTACAGCAATATAGCTAGTGGTCTATTGGGGCATACTATTATTGCTTCAAATTTCAAATTCACAAGACATTTCTTTACTGATTGATCTCTTAAAGGGGTGAAATTACTAACCCAGTTTTGCGGGTGATATAAAAACCTTGATGTAAACCGTGGATCTCTATCCGAAACAATCAACTTGGGCACCCCGTGTAAATGCACAATCTCAGTGATATATAGATCCGCCAACCTATCCAAGGTATACGTCGTATGCATTGGCAGAAAATATGCATACTTAGTAAAGTGATCAATAATCACCCAAATGGAATCCTTTTTAGTTGGTGTCAAAGGTAACCCCGACACAAAATTCATGGTGATCCTCTCCCATTCCACTCCGAAATCCTCAACGGTTGCATCAACCCAGAAGGAAGCTAATGCTCAACCTTAACATGCTGACACACCATACATCTAGCAACAAAATCGACCACATCCTTTTTCAAAGCCACACAATAGTACCCTTCCTTTAGATCTCAATACATCTTGGTACTACCGGGATACATTGCAAAAGGACTAGCATGAGCCTCAATCAAAATGGTACACCTCAACTCATCATCACAGGGCACCACTATTCGATCTTTAAAACATAACTCCCCATCATCATTAAAGTGAAAATCCATAGGATTTTCGTCCATGATATCTTTTACATGTGATACCAATGCCTCATCATAAGGTTGTTTCTCCTTAATCAACTGCGACAAAGATGGCTTCACTTGCAACTCAACCAACAAACCCCCGTTGCGCGTCACACTCAACCTCGTAAACATGGCCCTCAACTCAATAACCGTTTTTCTACTCAAAGCATCAGCCACAATATTTGCCTTGCCCAAATGATGCTTAATTGTCAAATCATAATCCTTGAGCAACTCCAACCACCTACGTTGCATAAGATTCAACTCCTTTTGCGACATCAAATACTTCAAACTCTTATGATCTATGTACACAATACACTTCTCACCATACAGATAACGCCTCCAAATTTTCAATACAAACACCACCACGACAAGCTCTAAATCATGCGTAGGATAACTGTACTCGTGCACCTTTAACTGCCTAGATGCATAAGCTACAACTTTCCCATCTTGCATTAACATACACCCTAAACCAACATATGATGCGTCACTATAAGCCACAAACTCTTTTCCTAACTCAGGTTGAATCAAAATACAAGCTTGTGTCAAGGCTTCCTTCAACTTCTAAAAAGCTTGTTGTTTAGCCTCCGTCCACTCAAAACGTACATCCTTTTGTAACAACTTGGTCAATGGAGCAACAACCCTTGAGAAACCATCCACAAAGCAACGACAATAACCTGCCAACCCCAAGAAACTACGGACCTTGTCATTGACTTAGGTTACTTCCAATTCACAATTGCCTCAACCTTTTGTGGATCCACGCGGACATAACTAAGGAAGACCACTTATTTAATCCAAAACTCACACTTGCTCAACTTAGCATAAAGTTATTATCCAATAAGGCTTGCAACATAATCTGTAAGTGTCGATCATAATGCTCTTCGGTATCATCGATGAACACTATCACAAATTGATCCAAGAATTCATGAAAGACTCGATTCATCTTGTCTATAAAAGCTACACGTGCATTCGTCAACCCAAACGACATCACTAAGAACTCATAATGCCCATATCGTGTGAGAAAAGCACTCTTCGGTACATCTTTATCCTTAACCTTCAATTGATAGTATCCAGATCTCAAATCGATCATAGAAAATACCTTGGCATCCCTGGATTGATCAAATAATTTGTCAATTCGTGGAAAAGGATACTTATTCTTAATCGTCAACTTGTTTAGTTGCCGATAGTCAATGCACATCCTCAAAGTGTCATCCTTCTTTTTCACAAGCAACACTAGTGCACCACACGGTGACACACTAGGTCGGATGAAGCCACAATCCAACAACTCCTGAAGCTGTGTCTTCACCTCCTTGAACTCCTTTGGTGCCACGCGATACGGTGCAATCAACACTAGAGATGTATCTTTATACATCTCAATACAAAACTCTACCTCCATATTAGGCGGAAATCTAGGAAACTCTTCCTAAAACACCCCCTGGAAATCACAAACGTACGGATATCCTAAACACGCACCTCCTTCATACATGGGTTCATAACATAAGCCATATATGCTTGACACCGACACTCTAACAACTTATGCGCTTCTAAGGCTGAAACCACATTGGATAAGAACTTAACATTCTCACCCACAACCACCACTTGATAATCCTTGGCAAGTTTTAATGAAAATCGCTTGGTTACAAATTTGACTACATCCCCATGCTCAGTTAATCAATCTATGCCCAAAATCACATCAAAGCCATGAAACGTCAGCTCCATCAAATCAACCGCAAACACTTGACCTTGAACCATCAAAAGACATCTCTTATACAACCTCCTCGTAACAACCGTCTCTCCAAAAGAACTTGTTACTTGCATAACCATATTTAACATTTCTAGTGGTATATCAAGTAAATACGCATGCTCATGCAAAATATATGAATGTGTAGAACCGAAATCTATAAGAATAAGTAATGACATAGACTGCAAGGTAAAATTACCTGCTATCACATTAGTGTCATTCCTCCCATCGCGATGTGCATAGATCCTCAAGGGTCCACCACCCTTAGGTTGAACTGCCACTGTAACCCCCTCAACCCGGCCTAGCCGCAAGACCAAACCGAGCGAGCTACATTAAGTTTATAGAAGTAAATCGAGAAGATAAAACCCGAAACACATCCATTTTTTCTTTTATCTTGTCTAGATACATAATTATTATCCTACATGTTCATACTAATCTCCAGTGAAAACTCAACTCAATCGGGCATCGAATTGATCATATTTGCAAACTAGGGATCATATTGAAAATTCAAAAAACTGCAGGGTCTTAGCTCATTTTTATGTTACCAATCGTTAATTAAGCAAGTTTTATGCTTACATGCCAAAAATCAAGTCACAAGGGTCATCCAATCTCATTCAATTGCATCCACAACATTCATGGACTAAAACGTAAGAATGCAAAACTTCAGAAGAGTCCAAATAACCAACTTAACTGCCACCGTACCGGTATGACAAGGGGTGTTTTGAAACCCCAAAATTCTAGTAGCCAAAATTCGTTCCGATATGCCCCTGCGTATCGAAAAACCCTTCATGAAAACACTGTACCATATTGAAACGCCTCCCCGAGTACCAAAACACTAGCCAAAATAGCCTAAGCCCGTATCAAAATAGTAACCCACGTACCGGTACGCTAAGCCTAAAATGGCTTACCCATACCAAAACAGTGACACCCGTACTGGTATGCATGGACCTGTAATGTCCCAAATTACTGTCTAAACACATTTTGATGATATCTAATACACTCCAACATGCTTCACATACTTATACAACATTACTAAGATACATTACTAACCAAAGAATCACAGTTTCAACAACCATTCACGGCAGTGATATTACTCAAGACATTCTATAGATATGCATCCTAATATCATTCCACTAAGCAACCAAAACTCCCATTTAGGACATTTAAGGCATACTCAACATGCTTGCACATTTATAGCAACATACCAAATTTGCTTGAAACATCAAACCATGGCAAAAAATTAATCCAACTAGATGCATACTCTAGCACTTAGCTAGCAACAACATAGGCATGATTCACCCAAACTCAAACAACATCAAACAACCATAAAATCCAGCACATCACATGCTTAAAACTCATGGAAAAACAGAAATACAGATCCCCAAAATATGGCGAACACATTGCCTTATTAACCGAAATCATAAACCGAGTTCATACTCAAACTAGTTCTTGTCCTTGGATCACTTTGGCCTTGCCTTTGCAGCCCAAACTTTAGTGCTCTACATCATTAAGGAAAAACATAGCGTAAGCACACTTGCTTAGTGAGGATGCTCATAAAACAATGATGCATTAAAACCCTTGAAAACCAAACACTTGTTTTCAAACCATGCTTACGACCTAAGCAAGTTCCCAGGATTCCAATTCAAACATGCATATCGACCATATGCAAAACATTATAATTCACATGCTTAAATCCCCAAAGCATTATATACAAACCCATGCTTAAAATCCAAAGCATTATAAAATAAGTTCAACACTTGAATTTTCATATACCGGCATTTATAGTGACCTCGGATAGATGACCTCTATCCTTAATTAGTTGACCGCTAATCTTTAGGTAACCGTCCGTTAACCTTACATTTCGGATACGTGGATCTCCTATGATAGTCGACCACTACCATGACCCATACCGTGCCGACTGCATGATATAACACCCTTGTTAACCGCAAGATCAACATCAACAAGGGGAACCGACCGCTCAACCCAAGTGACAACATTATATTTTGAGTAGTTGACTGCTTACCTTAAAGACTCCACGATCTATTTTTAACATATTATAATGCACTTCATCCTATGGTATGCCAACTATATGTGAATGTTATCTCATCATGTCACATAGCCAATATATCATTTATAAAACCATTTACCCACTATTTTACAATTCATTATACGAAATCACCATATATCAAAATCAGTTTGCCAAATCAACAACACCATTCCCGACCGGAATGAAAAGCAATGCTCACTAGCATTGCTTTTACTTTTAAACCCTGCATATGTATTCAAAACCATACGTTTCCAGCAAGTAAATCAAACCATGTTTACGACCTAAACATGAATTACGCATGCTCATATCCAAACTGACATTAAAGAGCAAAAGAGGGAAAACTTACTTCCGAATTTAGGTAAGTGTTTCAAACTTAACCTAAACTCCCAACAACCTTTATTAACCCTCTTAAATGTGTTTAAACCAGTATCCACTCACCGATACGTCTCGCTTTGCTCACCAATGTGAATCAAGCTTTCGACAAGCCACAATCAATGTCAAGCTTCATCGCTTTGATTATCCCCTATTTTAACCACATAAAACCAGAGGGCAAATGTATCATTGTGCATTGAAACCATTGCATACAAGCAATAACCCGTAACTCTCAAGTTGCCCACTTAAAACTTATCCAAAACATACTGAAATCATCATCAAACACTTCTAAAACTTAACCCAGCCTTATTATAACGATTCAAACCAACAAACCTCATCAATTAACACTTCCAAAATCATGATATAATATGATCAAAATCCCAGTAAAATAGAACAAGTATGAAGATCCATAAATCTCATCAATCAAAACACAATTAAAACAATTTTCTTTAATTAAACTATCAAAACACATTAGAAAACAATTGTAAAGGATCAAGAACTTGGGAATTTCAGTAAAGAACCTTTCATTAGAGGAGAAGAAAGAATCCTTACCTCCAATGTTGATTTCTCCCCTTAATTGCTTAATAAAACATGAAAATCAAGAGAATAACAATAAGTATTTGATGAAAAAGCATTAGAAAATCAATAGGAAATCAAAACCTTTGATTTTTACCTAAATAAATTTAAATTGGAAATGTGTTTGGCTGGAGAGAAATTGAGAGAAAGAAGTTGCAGAGTTTGTTCCTTGAATTTTGTTAAAAGTCTAAAATATGATTTATTAATTCTCTCCAATTTTAAAACCTTTTAAAACACATTTAAAATCAATTAATTAAAGGGAGAAATCTGTTAAAAATATCTAAGATAATTAGATCCTTAAAGATTCAAAGTTTTGATCCTTTTCAAAATAGTCACTAAAAATAGTTTCCAAATTTTGCATTTTGGTCACTAGTCCAAAATATCCAATTTCCAAATCTCATTTTCCAAAAGTGATTTTACCACAATCATCATTATATTAAATAATGATTTTACCATATTTTTTAACATTTTTATCACCTTTAAAAATATTCAATCTGATTAAATCCCGAAACTAACTCAAACTTTTAATACCGATCCACTGGACCCTCAAAACATCCAAGCCCAAAACGGAGGTGTTACAACTCTCCCCCTCTTACGAAATATCATCCTCGAAATTTACCTGGAGGAAAAAAATGAGGAAATTTCTCCATCATGTCTGTCTTGTTCTCCCAAGTGGCTTTCCTCGACACCACGGTGTCACCACAAGACCTTAACAAGCTCGATCGTCTTACCATGAAGAACTTTGTTGCTGGAATCAAGGATTTCCACCGGTTCCTCATCATAGGACAAATCTGGCCTCAACTCAATATGCTCCACCGGCATAACATGCGACGAATTCGACCAATACCTCTGCAACATAGACACATGAAACGCATCATGTATTTTCTCCAACTCGAGAGGAAACCTCAACCGATAAGCCACAAGAACAACACGCTCAATAACCTCGTATGGTCCAGTAAACCTCTAACTATGCTTACCCTTACGTCCGAACCACATCACTTTTTCCACGGTGACACCTTCAAGAACAAGCGACCACCCACCGCATATTCAATTTCCCTACGCTTGAAATCTCTGTAAGATTTCTGCCGATCCGTAGCCGTTTTTAAGCGATCACACAGAAGCTTCACCTTTTCATATGTGTCTTTTAACACATGCGGCAAAGAAACATGCTTTTCGCCTACCTCAACCCAACATAAAGTTTTGATCCTTTTCAAAATAGTCACTAAAAATAGTTTCCAAATTTTGCATTTTGGTCACTAGTCCAAAATATCCAATTTCCAAATCTCATTTTCCAAAAGTGATTTTACCACAATCATCATTATATTAAATAATGATTTTACCATATTTTCAACATTTTTATCACCTTTAAAAATATTCAATCTAATTAAATCCCGAAACTAACTCGAACTTTTAATACCGATCCACTGGACCCTCGAACCAACCCTCAAAACATCCAAGCCCAAAACTGAGGTGTTACAACTCTCCCCCTCTTAAGAAATATCATCCTCGAAATTTACCTGGAGGAAAAAAATGAGGAAATTTCTCCATCATGTCCGTCTTGTTTTCCCAAGTGGCTTTCCTCGACACCACGGTGTCACCACAAGACCTTAACAAGCTCGATCGTCTTACCATGAAGAACTTTGTTGCTGGAATCAAGGATTTCCACCGGTTCCTCATCATAGGACAAATATGGCCTCAACTCAATAAGCTCCACCGGCATAACATGCGACGAATTTGACCAATACCTCCGCAACATAGGCACATGAAACACATCATGTATTTTCTCCAACTCGAGAGGAAACCTCAACCGATAAGCCACAAGAACAACACGCTCAATAACCTCGTATGGTCCAATAAACCTCTAACTATGCTTACCCTTACGTCCGAACCACATCACTTTTTCCATGGTGACACCTTCAAGAACAAGCGATCACCCACCGCATATTCAATTTCCCTACGCTTGAAATCTGTGTAAGATTTCTGCCAATCCGTAGCTGTTTTTAAGCGATCACACAGAAGCTTCACCTTTTCATATGTGTCTTTTAACACATGCGGCAAAGAAACATGCTTTTCGCCTACCTCAACCCAACATAAAGGCATACGACACCTCCGGCCATACAATGCCTCATGCGTCGCCATTTGTATACTCGCTTGGTAACTGTTATTGTACTCAAACTAAACCAAAGGTAAATGCTTCTCCTAGATTCCTTGGAACTCAATAATGCAACATCTCAACATATCCTCCAAAACCTGGATAACTCGCTCATAATGTCTATTCGACTGAAGATGATATGCAGTGTTGAAGTTCAACCTCGTACCTAAAGCCCGGTGCAAACTCACTCTGTAAACCTCAGATCCCTATCCAAAATAATGGGCTTGGTACCCCTTGTGTAACCCCCTCGACCCAGCCTAGACGCCTGACCGAACCGAGAGAACTACATTAGGTTTGCCAAAGCAAATCAAAGAACAATTACGAAAAACTGATCCTTTTTTCTCTTTTTATCTTATCTAGATGCAAATTGTTAATCCTACATCTGTATACTTGCAGTGGTTAAATTTTCAAAGAAAACAGATCACGGGAAGGCCACCAATTGCATATCAAGCGTTTTACGGACTAGATTGCAAAACTGATAATTTTAAAGACCAAAAATAAAATTAAAGCTACCAATCCTCAATTAGTACATTTACAAGCTCACATGACAAATTCCAGATCATTACGATCATTCAAACTCTTACAATTGCATTCACAACACTCCAGGACCAAAATGAAAGAAGCAGAAACCTTTAAGATTCCAAAATAACTAACGGTAGCCGTACTAATACATGTACAAGTGTTTCGATACACCCTTACGATTTCAAAAACTCAGATTCCAGTAGCTAAAACCTGTAACAAAACGCTTGCTCGTGTATCGAAACGGTTGGAAAAAATGCCTAAGACCGTATCGAAACACTTGCTCGAGTACCGAAATGCTATGCCTGAAAAGGCTTATCCATATCAAAACACCTACTCGTGTATCAAAACGCTATGCCTAAAATGGCCTAGACGTACCGGTACAGGGTCACCTCTTTTGATACGCCTAGACCTGTAATGTCCCAAATTGTTGTTTAATCACAATTTAATGAAAACCAAACCACTTATACATGCTTTAAACATTTATACAACATCACCAAAATACATTTCCCACCAAAGCAACACAGAAACATCAACCAAACATGGAATTCATACAAACTTGTTGATCTATAGGCACGCTTCCTAATATCATTCCACCAAACAACCAAAACTCACATTTGGTACCTTTAAGGCATACTCAACATGTTTACACAATTATAGCATCATACCAAACTTGCTTGAATCATCAAAACATGGCAACCACACCAAAATAACTAGATGCATTCCTAAGCACACAACTAGCATCAAAATAGGCAATGATTCACACAAGTCTATCAACATCAAGCCAACATGAAATCTAGCACTTCAAATGCTTAAAAACCATGGAAAATAGAATTACAAAACCCCAAAATATGGCGAACACATTGCCTTATTAACTGGAATCTTAAACTGAGTTCATACTCAAAGTAGTCCTTGTCTTAGGATCGCTTTAGCCTTGCCCTTGCAGCCCTAAACTTTAATGATCTGCATCATTAAGAAAAAGAGAGCGTAAGTACACATGCTTAGCGAGGATGCTCATAAACAATGATGTATTTAAAACATTTGAAACCAAAACACTTGTTTCCAAAACATGCTTATAACCAAAGCACTTTCCTTGTCTCCAACCAAGACATGCATAAACACCCTTATGCAACATCATATACATATTCCATGCTTAGATCCCAAAGCATTAATTCATAAACCATGCTTAAATCCCAAAGCATTATATCATAAACCATGCTTAAATCCCAAAGCATTACATAAAAGGTTCAACACATGAACTTTCACATATATCGACATTAATAGTGACCCGGATAGACTACCCTCTATCCAACATATCGGATACACGGATCTCTCATACCATACCTAGCTAAACCATATGATATCCCAAACATTGCCTAGTTAAATCGCAAGATTTGACACCCTCGCCAAGTTAAACCGCGAGATTTCCACCCTTGCCTAGTTAAACCGCAAGAGTACCGACCTTGCCTAGTTAAACTGCAGGATCACCATCAAATTGGGTTGCCTAGTTAAACCGCATACCCAATGAGGTTCTCAATAGTCTGAGTTGCCTTTTTAAACCGCCATACCTCAAGGACCCATGGCCGCGATCGATTTTGTTCATATTTTATAGTGCACTTCAATCCTATGGCATGCCAACTATATCTGATTGTTTATTACCTTGTCACATAGCCAATATATGATTTGCAAAACCATTTACTTACTGTTTTACAATGCATTATATAGAACACCACATATGCAAATCACATTGCCCAAGCAATAACACCATTCCCAACCTGAATGTAATCCAATGCTCACTAGCATTTTATTACTTTTAAATCCCCTACATAACTACTTAAAAATATACATTTCCAGTAAGTAAATCATACCATGTTTATCACGAAACCATGAAAACAACATGCCCAAATCCAAGCCGATATTGAAGAGAAAAATAAGGGAAACTTACTTCCAAGCTTAGGTAAGTGTCTCACGCTTACCCTAAACTCCCAACAACCTTTACAAACCTTTGTAAAGCATTTAAAAACCAGTTTCCACTCATCGATACACTTCGCCTTGCTCACCAATGTGAATCGAGCTCTCGGTAAGTAACAACCAATGTCAAACTTTGTCGCCTTCTGTTTTAACAACATAAAACCAGAGGATAAATGCTTTAAAATGCATTCAAACCATTGCCTAATAGCACTCTCCCGCAACTCCCAAGTTGCCCACTCAACAACCATCCCAAACATACCGAAATCATCCCCAAACACTTTCAAAACTTAACCCAGCCATAATATAATGATTCAATCCATAAAGCTTCATCAATTAACAGCTAAAAACCCTTTCCCAACATCCTTTTACTTCCAGCAATGATAAAACTCAATTATCACCACAAAATACAAATCTAACAACCTAACCAATTAGAGATTTAAGAGTTTTAGGATTCCATTGATAAAAACAACTTATCAGCAACATAATACATCCAAAATATGTTTAAAATTAGCTTAAACACTAGAAAACAGATCCACTTCGAACCTTTCACTATTCCATCAATTTCACCTAATTAATTCAATTAAACATTGTAAAACATGAAAAATCATTTTATAAATCATGAATCAAACACTTGGGAATATCAATAAAGAACCATTCAGTAGAGGAGTTCACAGACTTTACCCCTATGGTGAGATTTCTCCTTCAATTAGCTTGTTTAAAACGAGGAAAACACAAGATTTCAATGAGATTTTGTAAAATAAAGTTAACGAATCAATTATAAATCAATAATCTGAGTAAAAGATCTCTCGTCTCTAGATTTTGATGAAAACTTGAGTGTTTGGCTGAGACAGAAATTAGGAGAAAGGTTGAGAGAAAAGTTACGCCCAAATATCTTGAAAAAGGTTAACTAACTTTTAATATCAAAAATCCCTTTAATTAACTTTTGAAACACATGTTAAAATAACTTAATTAAAAGGAGAAATCACCAACAAAAACTTGGTAAAATAGCTCCTTAAGGATTCTAAAAAATTGATCCCTTTTCATTTTAGTCACCTTTTAAAACCAGTTTTCAAAATTTACATTTTGGTCACTAACAAAATGTTACCATTCCAAAACCCATTTTCCAAAATTGACTTCACCATAAACCTTAATATATTTAATAATGATTTTTACATATTTTTCCACAATTTTAACACCTTCAAAAACATTTAATTCGATTTATTCCTGAACTTGACTCGAATCTCTAATTCCAATCCACGGACCTTCGGACCAACCTTTGAAACACCTAGCCCCAAAATCGGGGTGTTAAACCATGCAAACGCACGATCTTAGCAATATACAAATCTGCCAACTTGTCTAGCGTATACATCGTATGCAGTGGCAGAAAATGTGCACACTTCGTAAATCGATCCACAATCACCCAAATGGAATCCTTGTTAGCCAGTGTCAAATGTAACCCTTACATAAAATCCATGGTGATTCTCTACCATTTCCATTTCAAAATTCTCAATGGTTGCAATAACCCGGATGGAAACAGATGTTCAGCCTTAACCCGCTGACATACCATGCACTTAAAAACGAACTCGGCCACATCCTTTTTCAAACCAACCCAGCAGTATGCTCCTTTCAACCCTCGATACATTTTTACACTACCAGGATGCATAGAAAAAGGACTAGAATATGCCTCTATCAAAATAGTGTGCCTCAACTGTGAATCATCCAGCGCCACTATTCGATCCTTGAAACACAAAACTCCATCATCATCAAAATGATAATCCATCGGATTACCCTCCGATATGTCCTTAACATGCTCAACCATGGAATCATTAAACGGTTGCTTAGCTTTAATCAACTGTGACATCGTAGGCTTAACTTTCAATTCAGCTAACAAACCACCTTCCCGTGTCACACTCAACCTTGCGAACATATCTCTAAGCTCAACCCCAACCTTACGACTCAATGCATCCGCAACCACATTGGCTTTACCAGGATGATACTCAATTGTCAAGTCGTAATCATTAAGCAACTCCAACCATCTACATTGCCTAAGGTTCAAATCTTTCTGATACATCAAATACTTCAAACTCTTGTGGTCCGTGAAAACCACACACTTCTCTCCTTAAAGGTAATGTCTCCAAATTTTTCAGAGCAAACACTACAGTCGCAAGCTCCAAATCATGAGTTGGATAGTTGCGCTCATGAACCTTCAGTTGCCTCGATGCATAGGCCATAACCTTACCATCTTGCATCAACACACAACCCAACCCAACATAAGATGCACCACTATAAACCATAAACTCCTTCATAGATTCAGGTTGAATCAACACAAGAGCATGTGTCAAGACTTCCTTCAACTTCTTAAAACTATGTTGTTGCTTCTCTGTCCACACATAAGGAACATTCTTTTGCATCAACTTCATCAACTTTGCCACAATACTAGAAAACCCATCAACAAAGCGGCAGTAATAACCAACCAACCCAAGAAAGTTGCGAACCTCCGAAATAGATTTAGGTTGCTTCCAATTGAGAATAGCCTTAATTTTTAGTGGATCGACATGAATACCCTCCGCGGATACCACATGACCAAGGAACATCACTTTCTTAAGCAAAACTCGCACTTGCTCAACTTGGCGTACAACCGATTATCCTTTGACATTTGCATCACAACCCGCAAATACCGATTATGATCATCCTCGGTATGAGTGTACACGAGAATATCATCTATAAACACCACCAGGAACTGATCAAGATATTCATGGAACACCCTATTCATCATATCCATGAACGTAGCCGGGTATTTGTCAAACCAAAAGGCATGGCCAAGAACTCATAATGCCCATACCTCGTACGAAATGAATTTTTATGCACATCCTCATCATTAACCTTCAACTGATAATACCCTAATCTCAAATCGATCTTAGAGAACATCACTGCCCTAAAAAACTGGTCAAACATATCATCAATCCTCAGTAAAAGGGTACTTGTTCTTTACCATTAGCTTATTCAATTGCCGGTAAGAAATGCACATACGCATTGTACCATCCTTCTTTTTAACAAAGAGAATAGGAGCACCCCAAGGAGAAACACTCAGTCGAATGAACCTATGATCTAATAACTCCTGAAGCTGTGACTTTAACTCCTTCAATTCCTTCGGTGCCATCCTATAAGGAGCAATGAACACTGGTGTCGTACCTGCGTACATCTCAATATCAAATTTTACATCCTTATCTGGTGGTAAAACCGATAACTCTTTAGGAAAAACCTTTGAAAAATCACAAACAGCCCGAATGTCCTGCATCCAGACACCTTTAGCCTCCGAATTCATCACAATAGCCAAATAAGCTTGCCAACCTCCTTGCATCATCCTTTTCGCCCGAGTAGCTGAAACAACATTAGACAATAACTTCACATTCTCGCCAACTACCACAACTTCATAATCATTAGCTAACCTCAAAGAAATCCTTTTGGATTCACAATCCACAGCCTCCCTGTGCTCACTCAACCAGTCCATACCCAAAATGACATCAAAACCATATAATGGTAACTCAATTAGATCAGCGGTAAACTCATGACCTTGCACAATCAAAGGGCACTGCCTATACAACTTCCTAGTGGTAACCGTCTCACCAAAGGAACTGGTTACTAACATGCCAACATTAAGGATCTCAACAGGAACATTCAACAAAGATACATGTTCACTCAAGATATACGAATGAGGACCCCGAATCAATCAAAGAAAACAATAACAAGGATTCCAAAGTAAAAGTACATGCGATCACATCCATGTCATTGTGACCCTCTAGTCGTATAGCTGTGGCATGGGCTACAACCCTCTGGCCATCCTCAGGCCTCTAAAAGTTACCCCTACCAAGGCCTCAGCCCTTAGCAGGTACAACAACATGAATTGGTGCATCCCTCGCAGCCCGAGGACAATCACGCTTCATGTGAGCATGAGATCCACATATCCAACAACTCAAGGTATTTCCCCAGCATGCACCCGTGTGACGTCTACCACAACACTCACACTCTACCGTAATACGAACTCCCAGGTTACCTTAACTGGTGCCACCACTACACCTATAATTCGGCCTATGCCTCTTATCCCTGAACCTCCTATTTTGACTCCCAAAATAGATAGAATCGGCCACTCTCTTACCCAAGCTCGCACCCGCAACCTGGACTGATGAACCCAAGGAATGCTCAATATCCTTGGCCTAATTGACCAACACATCAAAATTTGTGTAATCCGCAGCCAAGAGATAAGTCTTAATGTCCTTCACAAGGCCATATAAGAATCTATCACATCTCTGCAGATCATCAGGAACTAACTCTAGGGCATACTGACTCAGGTAGACAAAACTTCACCTCATATTCGCAACGACATGCCTCCTTGAGATAGCAACGTAAACTCTCACTTTTTCATATAAAAATATTGAGTTCCAAGATACTTTCTCTTGAAAGCTTTCTGAAAGAACTCCCAAGTCACATTCATCTTAGGAACGCCATCAATTGTGGTCACCCGCCAGTGATATGCATCACCTTGCAATAGTGACATTGTGCAACCCTACTTGCGCTCCTCATTACAACACATCTGGTTCAGAATGCGGATTGTTTTCTCCAGCCAACCCTCAGCTGCCTCAGGACTCAAAAACCTAAAATTCCTCGCCTCCCAAACTCCTAAAACTCTCCAAAGGTAAACCCTGATTAGCCACCATAACATGTGCCGGTGCTTGCATTTGCACTCCAGCCATATCTACCTGAAACGCTCATGTCATCGCTTGGATTAACGAAGTCAAATCACCCAGTACTGCCACTGGACGAGCCTGGGGTACACCACCCACCCCAACATCAACAGGATGAACCAACAGTGGAGGAGAAGGTAAAACATTAGGGGAATTCCCTTCCTCAATGTTATTTACCTCAACACCCGTGTTATTAGCCATCGAACGCGTCTCACATTGAACCATGCTAACAAAAGCATCAAAGCACATTAAATTGAGGCTTGCATTAGGCAAAGTATCCAAGACAACCTTATAAAACATTTTAAAACCTCGGTAATAGGAAATATGTTCCCAATTCATACCCCCATATGATATTAATCAATCATCAAACATATACATGATCACCGTGCAGTTCAAAGAACATCCATTAATCAAACAACAACATCCCAACATTTCAAAACTTGGCTCTGATACCAGCAAATGTAACCCCCTCGACTCGGCCTAATCGCAAGACTAAATCGAGCGAGCTACATTAGGTTTACCGAAGTAAACTGAGAAGATAAAACCCGAAATGCATCCATTTTCTTATTTTATCTTGTTTAGATACATAATTATTATCCTACATGTTCATACTGATCTCTAGTGAAAACCTAACTCAATGGGGCATCAAATTAACATCCAATTGATCATATCTGCAAGCTACGAACCATATTGCAAATTTATAAAACTATAGGGTCTTAGCTCTTTTTTATGTTACCAAGCTTTAATTAAGCAGGTTTCATGCTTATATGCCAAAAATCAAGTCACAAGGGTCATCCAAACTCATTCAATTGCATTCACAACTTACAGGGACTAAAACACAAGAATACAAAACTTTAGAATATTCCAAATAACCAACCTAATTGCCACCGTACCGGTACAACAAGAGGTGTTTCGATATGCCTTCGTTATTTTGTAACCTAAAAATTCCAGTAGCCAAAACTTGTTCTGATACGCCCCTCCGTATCGAAACGCTCATCATGAAAACATTGTACCGTATCAAAATGCCTCTATGAGTACCGAACCACTAGCCAAAATAGCCTAAGCCCTTACTAAAATAGTCACCCGCGTATTGGTACGCTAAGCCTGGAATGGCTTACCCATACCGAAAAAGGGACACCCGTACCGGTACGTCTAGACCTTTAATGTCCCAAATTGCTGTATAAACACATTTTGATGATATCCAATACACTCCAACATGCTTCACACACTTATACAACATTACTAAGATACATTACTAACCAAAGAATCATAGTTTCAACAACCATTAATGGCATTGATATTACTTAAGACATTCTATAGGCATGCATCCTAATATCATTACACCAAGCAACCAAAACTCCCATTTGGTACATTTAAGGCATAGTCAACATGCATTCACATTTATAGCAACATACCAAACTTGCTTGAAACATCATGTAATGCCCCGATTTTAGGGCTTAGTGTTTTGGTGGTTTATTAGATGGTCCGGTAGACCAGAGTAGAGATTCGAGTCAGTTTCGGGATTAAATATTTTTAGTGTTGGAAAAATTATGGGAAAATGTTCAAAAATCATTATTAATTATTTATTTAATAATGGTGGAATCAATTTTGAAATTTGAGTTTTGGAAGATGGACATTTTGGTTAGTGACCAAAATGAAAGTTTTGAAAACTATGGTTTTCTAGTGACTAAAATGAAAAGGGTCAAATACTTAGAATATTTAAGGAGATATTTTACCAATTGGTTTCTGATTATTTCTCCCTTAATTTAACTGATTTTAACATGTTTTTTAATTAGTAATTAAAGGGGATTTTGTTAAATAGTTAGTTATCTTTTCTAAAATAAAAATCACGTCATTTTCTCTCAACTTTTTCTCTCCATTCTCTCCTCAGCCAAACACTCACTTTTTCATCAAATTTCCAGAGGTGAGGTGGTTTCTAAATTGATTTTATTGATTCAAATTGTTTTATAAAGATTGTTTACACAAAATCTTACAATAATCTTGTGTTTTCTTAGCTTTTCACAAATCAATTGAGGGAGAAACTTCACAATAGGGGTAAGGTCCAAGATCTCCTCTATTGTATGGTTCTTTACTGAAATTCCCAAGCATTTGATCCTTGCTTTTGTGTTTCCAATCTGATTTTGATGATTTTCTAATCTTTAATTGAGTTGTTTGGGGAAAATAAGTTGATTCGCGGATTGGATCTGTTTTCCAATAAGTAGTGATGCTTTGATCTATATTTTGGATGTTTAGTAATGTTGATAAGTGATTTTTATCAATGGAATTCCGAAACTTAAGAATCTCTATTTGTTTAGGATGTTAGTTTTGAGGTTTTGTGGTTGTAAGGTTGCTGGAGGTGGTAGATCATTTTGGATCTATTTTTAGAAGTGTTTTGATGTTGAAAATGATGCTAGGATGATAGATGATGGCTGGGTTGTGAATCAAAGTGTTTTGGTTATGTTTTCAATTGTTGTGGAGGGTTAATTGTGAGGGTTTTGTAGAAATTCGAGAAGGATTGTGGTTGTTTTGTTTAGAATGCATTATGATGCATTAATCTTCTATTGTTTTGTGGTAAAAATAGGGGAGGTTGATCCGGAAGTGATTGAAGAAGCGTAAGAGGCTTTGGATACTTGTTTTTGCATTCGCGAATCGAGGTTTCACGTATCGGTGAGTGAAAACATGGTTTAAAGCATTTTGATGTTTTGGAATAGAGTTGTGGGAGTTAAGGTAGAGCTTGAAACGCTTACCTAGACTAGAAATTAAGTATAAAGTGGTTTTCTCTCTCAATCGTGCTAGTTTGAAATGGTTTTATGCACTTGTTTTAATTTACATGTTACCTACTGTTTAAGTATGTTTTTAAGTATTCGATATACTGTTTTTAAGCATGTTTTGCTGAAGGATGCACATGGTAAGAGATCCTTATAAGTATGGTTTATACTTGTGTTTTAAAGCATGGTTGTTGCTTTGGAAATGCCATGGTTTAATGCTTGTTAAAAACAATGAGGTAAATGTCATTTGGTTAATTATATTGGCAAGTGATGTGGTTTTAAAATTATTATCGGATATAGTTGGCCGGCCATAGGATTGAGTGAACTGTAAAATAAGTCACCTTGGATGTTGAGGGTTTATGCAGCGTACCAAATACTCCATCCAAATACCCTAATGGTAGAGGGGTTAAACAGTACCGAATACTCCCGTTAGTGGATTAAGCGTCTAACCGATCATTGGGGTGGGAGTCCCCGTGGGTTGAAAGTGTACCAGTTGTTAATGTACCGCGATTGTGATTGTATCGCTATTCCGGTTGAGATGGCTTTAGGTGTTGGGTTAACACTTGTTGAATCCGTGTATCTGATGAACTCTTTTGTTAATAGACTTGAATGATCACTTGAAATCCAATATAATTGTTAGTGTATCAATGAAATGTTTTATGTTGTATAATGTGATTTATACATGTTTCTCCTTAAGCTTTGCATTTCGTATTAATGCATGGGAAGGCTTAAGTAGAGGTTTAGCAATGTGACTTGCTGTTGATTAATGATACATGTAGCATATGGTTTAATATGTTATTTTAAATGTTGTAAAGTGCATGGTTAAAAAGGGGCATGATGATGTTCTAAAGGATGATGTTAAGTAAATGGTTTTAAATGCATTGATGGTGTTTGTTTTTTAGCACTCCTCACTAAGCCGTGGGTGCCTACGCTCTCATTGTCCATCAATGTAGATAATTGAGGTCTTGGAAGGCCGCATGTAGCAAGGGGATCTTGGCAAGACTTGTTTCCAAAGTATGTTAGAGACTAGACTATAATGAATAAGGGCAATAGGGTACTTGTTGTGTTTTGGGAGATTTTTTGTGGAACTCCCTATTTGAGCAAGTTACTTTAGTTGCTGGTTTGTCTTTTGGTATGTTGCTTGGATGCAAAAGTAGGAAGGATGCCTATAGATTTTCTTTTGATGCATAGAGCCATGTTGTGTTGCTAGGATTGTGATGCTAGTTGGCTTGTGATATGTTTGGAATGTTGGTATTGTGTTTTATGCATGTTGGATTAATTATGGTAGGCTTTTGGGTCAAAAAACCAGCTAAATGTGACATTACAGGCCCAGGTGTACTGATACGCAGGGGACTGTATCGGAACGACTAGGCAATTTCTGGCTTGTGGGATCGGTACGGGTATTGTGCATTTCGATAAGGCTAGGCAAATTTGGCTTGGCGTACCGATACGAGTATGGGCGTTTCGGTATGAGTTTTAGCCTTTGGAATTCACTTTTTCAACATAAACCTGCGCATCGAAATACTTGAGAGGCCGTATTGGTACGGTTTAAAATATTTCAAAAGTTAGTTATTTCAGTTAGGCGTATCGATACAGTATGGAAGTGTATTGAAATATGGTGTTTCAAACCGTATCGGTACAGGCTTACCCGTACCGATACAAATGACCGTTTATTTTGTTAATGTCACTTTTAGGAAGTTTTGCTTTCTTTGCATTTTAGTCCCTATAGCTTGCCAATGCAATTGTATGTGATAGAATAATCGGATTGAGTTGAAATTTGAGACATATGCATGGAACCTGACCAATTTAAGGTTGGTAACTTAAAAGTGGGCTTTTGACCTATAACTTTGTCAAATTACAATTTGGTCCCTAAATTGTAAGTATGATCAATTAGATGTCAAATTGATGACTGATTCATTTGGGGTTACACATGATGTTTGCATGAACATTTAGGGTTATTAATTGGCATTTAGATAAGATAAAAAGAAAGAAATAGATCAAGTTTTGTTGTATCTCTTCGGTTTGCTACGGTAAACCAAATATGGCCTTCTTGGTTCGGTTGGGCAGCTAGGCTTGGTCAAGGGGGTTATATTTGGTGGTATCAAAGATAGGTTTGGTTAGTTTGGGAGGTTGTAGTGTTGTTGCTATATTTGATTTGTATGGTGGTTATTGTCTGTTTGCTGGTTGATATGCACGGCGATTGATATATGAATGCTGGCTGTTGTATGCTATGTTGGGGAAGTTTTGGGGGTATCCATTACCTTATTATTATAGTCTGGAAAGTTTTTATTTTTGAAATGAAAGTCTTGGATCCTTGCTTAAGGCTGGCCTAACTATTTTTGTTTTGAAATTATTATCATGCCCTATATATGTTTTAGCACGATGGGACCGAGGAGAAAGTATATAGTTGTTGCTGCTACTAGGCAGGATGCTGTGGGGCATGTTATGCCTCCTGGAGGTTTACCACCGCCCCCACCTAATCCACCTGAGGGAGTGGAGCAAGTACCACTTGTACCGGCTGGGCCAGGGATGGGTGATATGGCACCGTTGATAAGTCCATGACCGGTGAATTTCAGGCAATAGTTGCAGGTGTTCGAGTGCCAACACCACCGGTTGAGGGGAAAGGTTTGCCGCTTGAGTGTCTTCATAGTTTGGCAGAGTTGAGTTCCAAGGGTTGTCGCCTGAGGCCTTTGAGGGTTGGTTGGCCAGTACTGAAAGGATACTGGGCCAGATGGGGTGCACTGATGCTCGTAAGCTAGGCTGTGTTGTTTCCCTATTGCAGGGTGATGCTTATGAATGATGGACTACCACGATATTCGGTATGGCGACCGAAGATGTGACTTGGGAGTTATTCTGTAAGGTTTTTCGGAAAAAACTTTTAGGAGTCCGATATCAGGATGAGAAGAAGCGCAAGTTTATGGCTCTGGTGCAGGGCAGTATATCTGTTGCAGAGTATGAGGTGCAGTTCATGAGGTTGAGTCATATGCACCTGAGTTTGTTCCTGACGAGCGTACTCGATGTGATCATTTCTGTTATGGGCTTGTGCAGGATGTTAAGACATACATGCTTGCTGCAGATTATATCAATTTTAATGTGTTGGTTTCGCGAGCCAAGGATGTAGAACAGAATTTGGGCTTGGCTTCAGGATCACGAGGTTCTAGCTCGGGTAAGAGAGCTGTTGATTTGGGTTATCGCGGTGGTCAGGCCAATAGACACCGTGACAGGAGGTTTCGCCCAGAGCTGATGCATTGCAGAGGTGTTGTGGGAGGTGGAGTTCAGGGGCAGAGTGCCCATGTTAGAGCCCCATTTAGCACTTGTTGGGTTTGTGGATCCTAGGATCATTTGAGGTGAGTTTGGCCAGGGAGGGTCAGGCACCTACGCTTGTGGTGGCTAATGCTTGTTGGAGTTGTGGGTCAAGCGACCACTAGAGGCGTGATTATCTGTTGTTAGCTCGAGGTGGGTAAGGTGCTGCACCTGTTGTTGCTCCGCAGCGAGGTCATGTTTGTCGATGTGGACCGTTCCAGCGTTGAGATATGGGACAGAGGACTGTGGCTCATACTGTTGCTATCCAACCTGAGAGAGGTGGACCGGCTAGGGTGTATGCACACCGTGAGGGTCACAATGACACTGATGTGATTGTAGGTACTTTTACCCTACAGTCTTTGTTGTTGTATTTGTTGGTTAATTATGGTTCTACTCATTCATACATTTTGAGAGAGCATGCTGAGTTGCTTGATATATCTGTTGAAATTCTTAATGTGGGTGTTAGAGTGACTAGTTCTCTTGGGGAGACAGTTGTGGTTAGGAGGTTGTATCGTAGGTGTCCGCTGATGGTCCAGGGACATGTGTTTGTCGTGGACTTGATGGAGTTACCATTCCATGGTTTTTATGTGATTTTGGGTATGGATTGGTTAACCGAACATCGGGATGTGGTGGATTTTGAGACCAAATGGATATCCTTGAGGTTGTCGGATGATTATGAGGTGGTTATTGTTGGCGAGAATGCCAAGTTTTTGTCTAATGTTGTTTCGGCTTTGGAAGTAAGGCGAATGTTGGATTTGGGATATCAAGCTTATTTGGCCTATATTATGAATCCTGAATCGAATGAGTTGAGGGTGCAGGATGTTCGCACCATATGTGAGTTTTCGGGTGTTTTTTAGAAGAGTTACCAGGGTTGCCACCTGACCGTGAGGTAGAGTTTAGCATCGAGGTCTTTACAGGTACAATACTGGTATCTATTGCTCCGCACAACATGGCTCTGAAGGAATTAAAGATGCAGTTGCAGGAGTTGTTGGATCGAGGCTTTATTAGACCAGTAGCTCTCCATGGGGAGCGCCGATGATTTTTGTTAAGAAAAAAGATGGTATATTGCGGATGTGTATAGATTTCTGGCAGCTGAATAAGTTGCCAGTAAAGAACAAGTATCCCTTATCACAGATAGATGACATGTTTAATCAGTTCAGGGGAGCCTCAGTGTTTTCAAAGATAGATTTGAGGTCGGGGCACTACCAGTTAAAGGTAAAAGAGGTGGATGTGCCCAAAATAGCCTTCCGTACGAGGTACGGGCATTACGAGTTTCTTGTGATGCCGTTTTGTTTGACCAATTTACTAGCTACTTTCATGGATATGATGAACCGAGTGCTTCATGAGTTTTTGGACCAATTTGTGGTTGTGTTTATCGAAGATATCCTTTTGTTCTCCCGTACCGAGGAGGATCATGATAGACATTTGAGAATTGTGCTTCAGACGCTATTGCTTAATCAGTTTCATGCCAAGTTGAGCAAATATGAGTTCTGGCTTAGGGAAGTTGTGTTTCTTGGGTATGTTGTGTCGGTTGAGGGAATTCGTGTCGATCCGCATAAGGTTGAGGCTATAATGAGTTGGAAGGAGCCCAAGTTGGTGACGGAGGTTACGAGTTTCCTTGGTTTGGCGGGTTACTACCGAAGGTTTGTGGAAGGGTTCTCCAGTTTGGCTGCTCCATTAACAAAGTTGCTATAGAAGAATGTTTGGTTTGAGTGGAAGGCTAGGTAGGGAGCTTTCGAAAGGTTGAAGGAAGCTTTGATGCGAGCTTCAGTCATGGTTCAACCAAAATCGGGGAAGGAGTTCGTTGTTTATAGTGATGCATCGTATGTTGGGCTTGGTTGCGTGTTGATGCAAGAGGGTAAGGTAGTGGCGTATCCATCTAGGCAATTGAAGGTGTATGAACATAACTACCCTACTCACGACCTTGAGCTTGCAGCGGTTGTGTTGGCCTTGACGATCTGAAGGCATTATCTTTATGGTGAGAAATGTGTGGTTTATACAGATCATAAGAGTTTGAAATATCTGATGTCACAGAAGGAGCTGAATCTTAGGCAAAGTAGATGGTTGGAGTTGCTTTAGGATTATGATTTGACCATTGAGTATCATTTGGGGAAAGCCAGTGTTGTGACAGATGCTTTGAGTAGGAAAGCGGCTGTGGAGATGAGAGCCATGTTTGCTCAGTTGAGTGTGACGAGTGACGGAGGTTTGTTGGCTGAGTTGCAGGTGAAGCCGTCCTTGTCGCAGATGATTAAGGAGAAGCAACCGTATGATGGGGGTTTGGTACCTCATGTGGAAGATATCAGGGATGGAAATACTATAGATTTCCATTTCAGTGATGATAGGGTGTTGTGTTTCAAAGGTCGAATAGTGATGCTTGAAGACGAGGAGTTGAGGCGCACTATTTTGACTAAGGCCCATGCTAGTCCTTTTGCTATGCATCCCAGTAGTACTAAAATGTATCGAGGGTTGAAGAAGGAGTACTATTGGATTGGACTAAAGAAAGATGTGGCTGATTTCGTTGCTCGGTGTATGGTTTGTCAGCTGGTAAAGGCTGAACATCAGTTTCTTTCTGGGTTGTTGCAACTGTTGAGGATACCGGAATGGAAATGGGAAAGAATCACCATGGATTTTGTGTCTGTGCTGCCTTTCACACCGACCAAAAAGGAATCCATTTGGATGATTGTGGATCGGTTACAAAAAGTTGATCCATTTTTTTTATCTTGTCTAGATGCAAATTATTAATCTTACATATAAATGCTCGCAGCATGTGAAATTTTGAAGAAAACGAATAACAAAAAGGCAACTGATTACATCATAGTCACTTTGGGGACCAAAATATAAATACTTTAAATTATTGAACCAAAATTGAAATTAAGGTTACAATTCTTTAATTAGCAATTTACATACCCATATCTCAAATTTTAGGTTAAAATGATCAACCATATGTATACAATTACAATCACAAAACTTATGGACTAAAACGCAAAAGACCAGAACTGGATTCTATGACACTACCTGTAAAAGCTACCACCCGTATCGATATTAACACATGTGTATCGATACGGAGCAACCACGCGTACCGATACACAGTGTACCGTATTGGTACTCCACACCAGCTTGCAAATTTGTAAAACCGTACCGATACGAGCCCATGGTGTTCTGGTAAACGGGTTTTTCCCCAAAAAGCAACTTTCCAATAACGAGTTCCCATACCGATACACCTTATCCCGTATCGGTACGACAAGCTTAAATTGCTTGTCCGTACCAGTACTCGAATACCCGTACCGATGTTGAAAGCCCTGGTTTTCCTGGCCGTACCGATATGGTCATTTGCGTATCGGTACGCATAGGCCTGTAATGTCATTTTCTACTGGTTTTTAACTCAAATCTTGATGCATTTAGATCCTAGCAACTTGCATACATGAATATAAACATTCAACAATACATATATCAACACTTGCTCCAAGGTTTAGCTACAAGACAAGCTTATGCTACCATATGGTTTAATCTATAGGCATACTCCCTACAACACTCCACCAAACATACCAAAATGCTCAAATAAACATTTACCAGCACAAGCATCATACCAACATCACTTTAATACCATATTCAACATGTTAAGCTCATCAAAGCATGTCATCCAAGCAAAACCATCTAGATGCATACTTAGGTAACCACATAACATCAACTATAGGTATCGATGCACATTATGCTAGCCAACATCAATCAAACTCCAAAATCACAGCATTACACATGCTTAAACCAGAGAAAACAAAATTACATATCCCAAAATCCATGGCAAACACATTGCCTTATTAACCGAAAACATAAACCGAGTTCATACTCAAAATTGCTTTGCGTCTTGGATCACTACGACTTTGCCTTTGCTGCCCCAAGCATTAATGCTCTGCATCATTAGGAAAAAGAGAGCATAAGCACACTTGCTTAGTGAGGATGCTCTTAAAACAATGATGCAATACAACCCTTGAAAACCAAACACTTGTTTTCAAACCATGCTTACGACCTAAGCAAGTTCCAATGATTCCAATTCAAAACATGCATATCGACCATATGCAAAATGATATATTCAACATGCTTAAATCCCAAAATCATTATATACAAAACCATGCTTGAATCCCAAAGCATTAAATACAAAACCATGCTTAAATCCCAAAGCATTAAAAACAAAACCATGCTTAAATCCCAAAGCATTAAAATAGATTTAACATTAGAACTTTCATATATTGGCAGTTATAGTGACCCCAGATAGTCGACCACTATCCTTGATTAGGCGACCGCTAATCTTTAGTTAACCGGCCGTTAACCTTACACATCGAATACACGGATCTCCCTTAATGACCGACCACCATCAAAACTACCACATGCCGACCGCATGACTAACAACCTTGCAGACCGGAACCGACTGCTTAACCTAAGTGACAACAACATAGTCTGAGTAGCCGACCGCTATACCTCAAGGATCCTTAACCACGATCAATTTTTAAACATCTTATAGTGCACTTTATCTTATGGCATGCCAACAATATCTGAATATTTTCTTGTAATACCCCAAAATAGGGCTTGGAATTATGCTACTAATTCGAGTATAACTTAAATTAATTTAGGAAATCGTAATGTCCTTATAATAGGCTTAGAAGAGTATGCCATTCTTAATTGTTAAGAGAATTCTAGACTAGTGTAACTAAGGTGACTAATTTAATGCTTGGAACTTAATTAAAAGAAAGTGTGATAAAAGGGACTAACTAATGAAATGATCAATTAGGTGATCACTTTTATAACGGACCAAAATGTATAGCCAACAAGTTGAGTGCCGAATTAAGAAAGGACTCAATTGAACATTAAGCTAAATTAAGAGAGTGAAGTGAGGGAAGGCTTCGGTTTATCATAGGAACCTTGAATTGGAGCATTCATCTTGCTCAATTCCTTGGGAGCTTGGTAGATTTCTTAAGTAAGAAGGCAAATGCTTGATTTCCTCACATAATTTGCATACTTGAAGCTTGGTTTAGTGATATCTTTGTTGAATTGATTTGTTTGGAGATCTAGTTGGTAGAATTCTGCTTGGATGAGATATGTAACTATGAAGTTGATGCTAGAAATCAACAATGACATTCGAATGAGTCTCTAGATAATGTTCATGTGTACTTTCGACCCGAACATATATCCTTATAACTCGGCCTGGTGATTGAATGTGAAGAGAGAATGGTTGAAATTTAAACATCATCCAATGTGTAAACATGAAAACCGAAATCCTTGTATATATGTATTCAATTGGCTTAGGGCATATTAGATTGTTAATTGAGCATGCTTGAATTGTGTAAATTATATGTAAGGTGATTTGGTGTACATGTTGCCTTGTTTTCATATGCTTGACACATAACTAAACTGTTTATAAGTGATTAATGAAGCTAAAACTTAACTTAGTGAAATCTGCCCAAAAAACTTTGTTCTGGGAAGTAACTTTGAAAAATCATCATAAATTTTATAAAGAGAATTTAAGGCTGGAAATTTTATGAATAGTGCCTTAACATGTCTAAATTCATTAGAAGAAAACAGAATTGAATTATGGATTGTAAAATGAATTGTAGAGAAGAAACAATAGGGACAGTGCGAACTGTCCAGTGTTGTAAATTGCCTTGTCTTTTAAGCTAACAACTGTATTAATTGGAAAATAACTAAAATGAAAGACCTATATGTTTACAAATACAATTAAGTTATCTTTCCAACAGTGTAAACCAATTGAAATTCCGACATACGGAATGAAAGTTATGCATGTTTAAGTAAGCAGTGCACCTGCTATCTGGCAACAACAGTTTAGATGTCTTGGATAGTTTTGTAAACTATTTTGTAAACAGTTTGGTTACTGCCCTATTTTGCCCAAATTTGGAATGTAAACAATTGTAGTAATGTGCATTAATGTATATATATGAATATTGTTGCCATGTTAAGTGATTGCGTAAAACATTTGACTGCTTGAGATGGGTAACTATTATGCTCAATGTACCTTGTTTGACATGTATTTACTTGTATGAATTGTTTGAGCAAGGAGTAAATCTTGTGGAGGAAGAAAGAGTGGATCATTCGAAAGCTAAAAACAAGGGGATTTGGATACAAGACAAATAAGCTAGCTTGGAGTATAGTGAGTGTAGTTTACAATAGGGTTAGGACTTAGGTCCTAACCAGATATGCATGACTACCTTCTTGCTATTGATATGCCATGATAATGAGCTTAATTTAACTTGAATATGGATAAAAGAGAAGATTGAACTAAACTAAAATTGTGAATAAGTAATAGCATGCAAATTGATAAATTAATTAGAAAGAAAAGTGAAAACAAATGCTTGATTCTTGATGCCTTGGGCATGAACCATCGAATGCTTGCTTGAATGTGATCCTTGAACATCAATTGTCTTACCTTGAACATGAATTGTCTTGCCTTGAACATGAAACATTTGAAAACGTGAAAAGTAATTGAAGAGCTAGGGCTTAATTGGCCTAAGGGCTAAAGCATGAGGTTGTTATACCTTGCTTGAATTGATTCTTGAATGATACATGATCTTGAACTTGAAAAGCTTGAAAACCCTTGAATAAATTAAGTGTAATCAAACAACCTTGGTTGCTAGTTGAATAGGTAGAAGGGCATGCCTTAGAGTCTAGAGCTCATTGCGTTAGGGTGGACTACGGTCCATGGCTAAGGCCCCTAATTGGCGACAGACGGAGGGTACGTATGTGGTCTTTAGCGACAGTAGGAGGGTTGACCAGTACTATGGTACATCTTGTGGTGACAGTTGGTTGGAGACTCAATTACCTAGACAAACTATGAACCGAGGATTGCGTTAAAAGATAATAAATGAAATAATATAACCTCAAATACTTGAATTACTTGACATGTAAACTTGCTACTTGAATTACTTGACATGTAAACTTGCGACTTGAATTACTTGACATGTAAACTTGCTACTTGAATTACTTGACATGTAAACTTGCTAATTGGATTTCTTGACATGTATTATTGAAATGACAAACATGTAAACTTGAATTATTTGATACTTGACTTGCATACTTGAACTTCTTGCTACATGATTATTACTTGAAATAGATCTTGATCTTACTGGAATTCATGAGTACTAT